>CM056603.1:12788107-13254841 GCA_029721355.1 Tegillarca granosa | reverse complement strand
AGAAAGATTGATGAAACCAGAAACCATAGCATAATGCAGAAAAAAGTAGATTATATAAAGATAGATCTTGGAAAGGAAATGATTGATGAAACCAGAAAACCATAGCTCATTAATGCGAAAAAAGTAGATTAATAGAAAGATAGATCTGAAAGAAGATGATTGATGAAACCGCAAACCCATAGCTAATAATAGCAGAAAAAAGTAGATTATATAAAGAGAGATCTGAAAGAAATGATTGAATGAAACCAGAAAAGCCATAAGCTCATAATGCAGAAAAAGTTCTTCCTGAAAAAATGATTGATAACACCAGAAAACCATAGCTAATAATGCAGAAAAAAAGTAGATTATATAAAGATAGATGGTGCTAGAAAGAAATGATTTATAAAACCAGAAACCTTAAGCGAATAATGCAGAAAAAAGTAGATTCTGAAAGAAATGATTGGATAAAACCAGAAACCATAGCTCATAATGCAAGAAAAAAGATAGATTAAATATAAAGATAGATCTGAAAGAAATGATTGATAAAACCAGAAACCGTAGCTCATAATGCAGAAAAAAGTAGTTTATATAAAGATAGATCTGAAAGAAAATGATTGATAAAACCAGAAACCATAGCTAATAATGCAGAAAAAAGTAGATTCTGAAAGAAATGATTGATAAAACCAGAAACCATAGCTAATAATGCAGAAAAAAGTAGATTCTGAAAGAAATGATTGATAAAACCAGAAACCATAGCTCATAATGCAGAAAAAGGTAGATTATATAAAGATAGATCTGAAAGAAATGATTGATTAGACCAGAAACCATAGCTCATAATGCAGAAAAAAGTAGTTTATATAAAGATAGATCTGAAAGAAATGATTGATAAAACCAGAAACCATAGCTAATAATGCAGAAAAAAGTAGATTATATGAAGATAGATCTAAAAGAAATGATTGATAAAACCAGAAACCATAGCTAATAATGCAGAAAAAAGTAGATTATATGAAGATAGATCTGAAAGAAATGATTGATAAAACCAGAAACCGTAGCTTATAATGCAGAAAAAAGTAGATTATATAAAGATAGATCTGAAAGAAATGATTGATAAAACCAGAAACCATAGCTAATAATGCAGAAAAAAGTTGATTATATAAAGATAGATCTGAAAGAAATGATTGATGAAACCAGAAACCATAGCTCATAATGCAGAAAAAAGTTGATTCTGAAAAAAATGATTGATAACACCAGAAACCATAGCTAATAATGCAGAAAAAAGTAGATTATATAAAGATAGATCTGAAAGAAATGATTTATAAAACCAGAAACCTTAGCTAATATTGCAGAAAAAAAGTAGATTCTGAAAGAAATGATTGATAAAACCAGAAACCATAGCTTATAATGCAGAAAAAAGTAGATTATATAAAGATAGATCTGAAAGAAATGATTGATAAAACCAGAAACCATAGCTAATAATGCAGAAAAAAGTAGATTCTGAAAGAAATGATTGATAAAACCAGAAACCATAGCTCATAATGCAGAAAAAAGTAGATAATATAAAGATAGATCTGAAAGAAATGATTGATAAAACCAGAAACCATAGCTTATAATGCAGAAAAAAGTAGATAATATAAAGATAGATCTGAAAGAAATGATTGATAAAACCAGAAACCATAGCTCATAATGCAGAAAAAAGTAGATAATATAAAGATAGATCTGAAAGAAATGATTGATAAAAGCAGAAACCATAGCTTATAATGCAGAAAAAAGTAGATTATATAAAGATAGATCTGAAAGAAATGATTGATAAAACCAGAAACCATAGCTAATAATGCAGAAAAAAGTAGATTCTGAAAGAAATGATTGATAAAACCAGAAACCATAGCTAATAATGCAGAAAAAAGTAGATTCTGAAAGAAATGATTGATAAAACCAGAAACCATAGCTCATAATGCAGAAAAAGGTAGATTATATAAAGATAGATCTGAAAGAAATGATTGATTAGACCAGAAACCATAGCTCATAATGCAGAAAAAAGTATGTTATATAAAGATAGATCTGAAAGAAATGATTGATAAAACCAGAAACCATAGCTAATAATGCAGAAAAAAGTAGATTATATGAAGATAGATCTAAAAGAAATGATTGATAAAACCAGAAACCATAGCTTATAATGCAGAAAAAAGTAGATTATATGAAGATAGATCTAAAAGAAATGATTGATAAAACCAGAAACCGTAGCTTATAATGCAGAAAAAAGTAGATTATATAAAGATAGATCTGAAAGAAATGATTGATAAAACCAGAAACCATAGCTAATAATGCAGAAAAAAGTAGATTCTGAAAGAAATGATTGATAAAACCAGAAACCGTAGCTAATAATGCAGAAAAAAGTAGATTATATGAAGATAGATCTAAAAGAAATGATTGATAAAACCTGAAACCGTAGGTTATAATGCAGAAAAAAGTAGATTATATAAAGATAGATCTGAAAGAAATGATTGATAAAACCAGAAACCATAGCTAATAATGCAGAGAAAAGTAGATTATATAAAGATAGATCTGAAAGAAAATGATTGATAAAACCAGAAACCATAGCTCATAATGCAGAAAAAAGTAGATTATATAAAGATAGATCTGAAAGAAATGATTGATAAAACCAGAAACCATAGCTAATAATGCAGAAAAAAGTAGATTCTGAAAGAAATGATTGATAAAACCAGAAACCATAGCTTATAATGCAGAAAAAAGTAGATTATATGAAGATAGATCTAAAAGAAATGATTGATAAAACCAGAAACCGTAGCTTATAATGCAGAAAAAAGTAGATTATATAAAGATAGATCTGAAAGAAATGATTGATAAAACCAGAAACCGTAGCTAATAATGCAGAAAAAAGTAGATTATATAAAGATAGATCTAAAAGAAATGATTGATAAAACCAGAAACCATAGCTCATAATGCAGAAAAAAGTAGATTATATGAAGATAGATCTGAAAGAAATGATTGATAAAACCAGAAACCATAGCTAATAATGCAGAAAAAAGTAGATTATATAAAGATAGATCTGAAAGAAATGATTGATAAAACCAGAAACCATAGCTAATAATGCAGAAAAAAGTAGATTATATAAAGATAGATCTAGAAGAAATGATTGATAAAACCAGAAACCATAGCTCATAATGCAGAAAAAAGTAGATTATATAAAGATAGATCTGAAAGAAATGATTGATAAAACCAGAAACCATAGCTCATAATGCAGAAAAAAGTAGATTATATAAAGATAGATCTGAAAGAAATGATTGATAAAACCAGAAACCATAGCTAATAATGCAGAAGAAAGTAGATTATATAAAGATAGATCTGAAAGAAATGATTGATACAACCAGAAACCATAGCTTATAATGCAGAAAAAAATAGATTATATGAAGATAGATCTAAAAGAAATGATTGATAAAACCAGAAACCATAGCTAATAATGCAGAAAAAAGTAGATTATATAAAGATAGATCTGAAAGAAATGATTGATAAAACCAGAAACCATAGCTAATAATGCAGAAAAAAGTAGATTCTGAAAAAAATGATTGATAAAACCAAAAACCATAGCTAATAATGCAGAAAAAAGTAGATTCTGAAAGAAATGATTGATAAACCAAAAACCCATAGCTAATAATGCAGAAAAAAGTAGATTATATAAAGATAGATCTGAAAGAAATGATTGATAAAACCAGAAACCATAGCTAATAATGCAGAAAAAAGTATATTATATAAAGATAGATCTGAAAGAAATGATTGATAAAACCAGAAACTAGCTAATAATGCAGAAGAAAGTAGATTATATGAAGATAGATCTGAAAGAAATGATTGATAAAACCAGAAACCATAGCTAATAATGCAGAAAAAAGTAGATTCTGAAAGAAATGATTGATAAAACCAGAAACCATAGCTAATAATGCAGAAAAAAAAGTTGATTATATAAAGATATATCTGAAAGAAATGATTGACAAAACCAGAAACCATAGCTAATAATGCAGAAAAAAGTAGATTCTGAAAGAAATGATTGATAAAACCAGAAACCATAGCTAATAATGCAGAAAAAAAGTTGATTATATAAAGATATATCTGAAAGAAATGATTGACAAAACCAGAAACCATAGCTAATAATGCAGAAAAAAGTAGATAATATATAGATAGATCTAGAAGAAATGATTGATAAAACCAGAAACTATGGCTAATAATGCAGAAGAAAGTAGATTATATAAAGATAGATCTGAAAGAAATGATTGACAAAACCAGAAACCATAGCTAATAATGCAGAAGAAAGTAGATTATATAAAGATAGATCTGAAAGAAATGATTGACAAAACCAGAAACCATAGCTAATAATGCAGAAAAAAGTAGATTATATAAAGATAGATCTGAAAGAAATGATTGATAAAACCAGAAACCATAGCTCATAATGCAGAAAAAGGTAAATTCTGAAAGAAATGATTGATAAAACCAGAAACCATAGCTCATAATGCAGAAAAAAGTAAATTCTGAAAGAAATGATTGATAAAACCAGAAACCATAGCTAATAATGCAGAAAAAAGTAGATTCTGAAAGAAATGATTGATAAAACCAGAAACTATAGCTAATAATGCAGAAAAAAGTAAATTCTGAAAGAAATGATTGATAAAACCAGAAACCATAGCTAATAATGCAGAAAAAAGTAAATTCTGAAAGAAATGATTGATAAAACCAGAAACCATAGCTAATAGTGCAGAAAAAAGTAGATTATATAAAGATAGATCTAGAAGAAATATTTGACAAAACCAGAAACCATAGCTTATAATGCAGAAAAAAAAATAGATTCTCATCATCCATCACCAGTTTTTATTTATATAAACCAAAATTATCATCTCTGATTTGATGAAGCAGAAACATAGCTAATATTCTAAATCAAGTAGAATACACCCCCTTTTGATGGTTTAGAACTTATCTAATAATGTTATACATTGTACCAAATAGATTAAAATCTCCGGTTTGATGAAGCAGAAACATAGCTTAAAATGTAACCTTATTGAATTTCCTCTCCAGTTTAATGAACCAGAAACCCAACTTATAATGTAACCTTATTGAATTTCCTCTCTGGTTTGATGAACCAGAAACATAGCTTATAATGTAGAAATGTGTTCTGTCCGTTCATACGTTTGTCCATTCAGCCATTCGTACATCACAAGTAAAATGTTAAGTTTTTCTGTTAAAGTTTTTCAAACAGTTGAAATTTTTCAGAATGTTTCATTCTGGTTTAAAGAAATTAGTATCCGAATTTATTTTTAAACATGTGTATATGTTTTTTACATAATTTATTGCCCAGAAAACCCATCTAGAACACAATGTTAACCTTTTGCATTAAAGTTTGCTACATGTTTTATATTATGAGTTAAGAATAGCAAGTTAATAATAATAAATTCATACCAAAAAGAAATAGTGCTATCACTTCAAAAGTGTTTACATATTTCTCTGCCAGATCTTAATACCAACAATTTTAGAATTTCTTAGTAAAAATGCATATTTTATATGAAAAATGTACATTTTGAAAAAATGAGCTTTCTTACTTATTTTATAGGATTTTCTGTAGAAACTCTAGATATACTTTGTAATTATTAAAAGAAGTTTAATATATATACATGGTTTATTAAGTGGTTCAGTTTTTTGGGGTAAATATGTCAATTTTAAAAAGAAAACACTGATTTTGAGAAAATTCTTTTTTGTGGCTATTATCAATTTACTGTTATCTTTGATGGAGTTCTTTATATTGGGTGGGTATTTTGGTGTAGGATTTTATTTTTCTGAAAAAAAAGGATATTGATTATGATGCTACTGCTGCTGATGGTAATGTTGATGATCTATGCTGCTGATGATGTTGAATTTATGCTAGGGATGATGTTGAATTTTCTTAATGATGATGATGTTGATGATGTTGCTGCTGCTGCTGCTGATGATGATAATGATGAAAGCTTGCTCTGGGTGATTTTCATACAGTAGAACATACTTGTTTATTTTATAGGATTTTCTGTAAAAATTTTGGTATCATGAAATTATTAAAAAAAGTTTAACATAACAACATGGTTTTTTAAGTGGTTCAGTTTTTTGGGGGTAAATATGTCAGTTTTAAAAAGAAAACACTGATTTCGAGAAAATTCTTTTTTAGTGGCTTTTATTAATTTATTGTTATCTTTGATGGAGTTCTTTATATTGGGTGGGTATTTTGGTGTAGGATTTTATTTTTCTGAAAAAAATATACATTTACTATTTATCAAACAAATATTTTAAAAAAAGGGATGATGATTATAATGCTACTGCTGCTGATGGTAATGTTGATAATCTATGCTGCTGATGGTAATGTTGATGATCTATGCTGCTGATGATGTTGAATTTTCTTAATGATGATGATGTTGATGCTGCCGCTGATGATGATGAAAACTTGCTCTTGATGATTTTCATATATATATATATATATATATATATATATATTTCATTAATAGCATATTACATGTGGAATTTTTCAAACAACAACTTGATGATGATGAAGAAGAAGGTGATGATGATGATGAACACATTTTCTCTTTTGATTATTTTCTGTTTTTCAGAATGATGTTGTATATTTTAACATATGCATTTATACCTAAATACCTTATAATCACTTTTGTTTTCTATGAATACAACAACAATTGAAAAAAAAAAACCCATAAGAAAAACAATCCAGTTCTATCTATATGTTACTGATGAAAAATGTTTATTACTTATGGATATTGTTGATATTTTGATTAAAATATAAATGCAATTTAAAACATTATAGTTTTCCAGTCATTGTTAAGTTAACAAAATACTCTGTAAGTTTAACATGATATTAAATAAAAGTTGTAATCACTGAAACTATTGGTGGAAAATAGAAAGTGAGTAGAGCGGGGATATGAGTGACAATGTCTTCTTGTTGAATTTCTTCTCTGGTTTGTGGAAACGGAAACATAGCTTATAATGTAACCTTATTGAATTTCATCTCCATTTGATGAACCAGAAACATAGCTTAAAATGTAACCTTATTGAATATCATCTACGGTTTGATGAACCAGAAACATAGCTTTTAATGTAACCTTATTGAATTTCCTCTCCAGTTTGATGAACCAGAAACATAGCTTATAATGTAACCTTATTGAATTTCCTCTCTGGTTTGATGAACCAGAAACAAAGTTTATAATGTCAAACAAATAAAACACCATTCCTGTAGTTGGCCACTATGGAAAAGTTTTATTATACCTACCATAATTCAGTTGCATTACATAGCAAGTGACTTGACTATAAATGCTTCTAAGAATTGTATGCTAACACACATTTGTAGGGGCAAATGAAAGTGGATGTAGACTTTATACTTACAGAATAATTTGGTTATATTCAAGCAGTCCCATCCCATTGCTTACAAACAATATTCATTATAGTTATGTATGTTGTCTGTTATGTTAAATAATTTTTGTTTAACTTTTTAGGTTATGGGAAAGGTTACAAGTACAACCCAGCAGAAGCAACAGATCAGACATACATGCCAGATAACCTCATAGGGACTACATTCTTCACATGATCAGCTGCATTATTGGTACATGCATTCATAACAGTATTTGAAACAACTGTTACAACTTACCTGAGTGAATTATGTAATATGAATGATGTGTACTGTGGTTGTGTATTTTCTCTTAGCCATTGACATATTTTATACCAGTTAAATGAGAATCAAGAATGTAATTTTCAGGTCAATTGGCAATTTAATTTTGACATGTACATAGTCAAATTTCCTCCACAACAATTTAGTGCAGTTCAATTATAAAGTATGTTTTAGATTTAACAATGTAAGTTAAAGGAAATTTAAATTTATACACACAAGTATTAATTAAAATAAAACATTCAAATAAGCATTAAGGCTGAGATCTTTTAGTCTATAAGGATACCTGTATTATATAATCTGAGTGATATTTATTTCACAGATTTTTCTCCCCATAACTATTTGTTTTACTAACTATAAGTCTGTATACTTTGGTTTGGAGGGAATTCTTTTACAACTCTGAATGATAACAGACAAGATAAGATTTTTTGACTTTATTATACAGTTTTTAGTGATGTTTTTTTTAAAACTTCTAATTAATACAAACAGTAATTTGTTTTTAAAGTCATATAAATTTTCTTATACTAAGCAATTTCAGTGAAAAATTGAAATATAAAATAAGAGAAGATCCATTAGTGTCTTGATTGATTTTTGTGTTGCTATGCAAACAAATAATTAAATCCATGCAAATATATGTACCAGGTACATATTGATTGTGAGAGTTGATTTGAAATAATTTTACTTCTTTGTTGTTGTGGTTTTCTATTAAAGTTGTTACCTTAATATATTTTGATATTACAGATGATACATGTATATGACTGTTTGTGCTATGGTTTTATTTTGATGTTACATGCCATGCTTATTTTTGTTTGTCTGTTTACAATTTTAATATTCATCATATCTTTTTTTAGCCCACCTGAGCCAAAGGCTCAAGTGAGTTTTTCTGATCAAAATTTGTCTGTCGTCGTCGTCCGCGGCGTAAACTTTCACATTTTCGACTTCTTTTCTGAACCTACAAGGTAGATTTCAATGAAACTTGGTCAGATGCATATATGGGCCAGTGCAATTCAGATTTGTTTGCGACTTTGTCCTGGCTCCTAAAACTAGGACAAGGTGACCTATGTTTCCAAAAAAATTAAAAATCTTCTTCTCCGAAAGCGAAGATGGTAGGAAAAATCTGATGTGATATTTGGCTTCTCTAGGGTCTTAAGCTTAAAAATTGTTCATTTCATGAAATTTGGTAAAAAATTAGGTTACGCGTTTTTGCGTTTAATTTTAAAAATGTCGTAAAATGGCTTCGAATTATTATAACTTGACTATATGAATAGATATTTACATGGGGTTTTCAGTTTTGACTTTTTCTTGAAATAACCTTCAAAATGGGGTCAAGGTCAAAGTTCAAGGTCATGACCTAGTTTGTAATTTGTGCAGTTTTAGGCTATTTTCTTCAAAATTTTAAGAGATATATAATATCAAAACATTGTTAAAATGTTCAGCATGACAAAGTGTTAAAAGGTACAAAGTTTCGTAACTGTATGATAATGCATGTAGGAGTTGTTGCCCCTGAAATGTTATTTTTCTGCCAATGAAAACTAAAATTGTGCATTAGCTTGAAAACTATTAACTTTTTGTAAAGACATGTATTTTAGAATATTGTAGGTATTGACATGACGAACATTTTGATATATGACTCAAGGTCATACGTTCAAAGGTCAAGGTCATAGGTGCATAAAAAGACTGAAATTGTTAATTATCTTGGAAACTATTAACTTTTTGTATTGGCATGTATGTTAGAATATTGTAAGAATTGATATGGTAATCAGTCTGATATGAGATTCAAGGTCTTACATTTAAAGGTTAAGGTCATAGATGCATAAGAAGACTCAAATTGTTAATTATCTTGAAAACCATTAACTTTTTGCATAGGCATATATATTAGAACATTGTAGGTATTGATATGACGATCATTTTGTTATGTGGCTCAAGGCTATACGTTCAAAGGTCAAGGTCATGGGTGCATAAAAAAACTGATATTGTTTATTATCTTGGAAACTATTAACATTTTGTATTTTCATGTATATTAGAATATTGTAGGAATTAATATGGCGATTATTCTGATTTAAGATTCAAGGTCTTACGTTTAAAGGTCAAGGTCATAGATGCACAAAAAGACTCAAATTGTTAATTATCTAGAAAACTATTAACTTTTTTATAGGCATGTATGTTAGAATATTTTATGTATTTTTGCAAATGATTTTGGATATATACTAAGGTTGGCCATATCCTCAGGTTAGCGTTAAGGCCCATGGGCCTCTTGTTTTGTGTAAACAGGTGTAGACATTTGTCAAAATATAAGATTGTAGGTGATCTTTAATTGGCACTGCAAATTGTTACAGAAAATAAGATGCTTCTCAGCAGAATTTTTTTTTACTTAATTAGACTAGTGCCAGAGACAGGTAAAAAATACAAGGCATTTTGTTAAAATTTTTGCTTACCAGAACCTTTTTTTTCATCTTTACTACAATGTATATCTGATAATAACATGAAACTGGACGACATCACTACAGAAGATGGAAGAATAGGGCTATGGACATATAACCAAGACTTCATTGACAACATTTTTCAGACAAGACTTTTAACTATAGATATTAATGTAAACATAATGAAACTGGGACATATTTCTTATGATTATACTTTATTATTTGTACTTAAGACATTGTCCTACTCTACAAAAATGGCTGTTTGGGGCTTTGTTACATGTTTTGTTGACTTTAATAGTCGGCTACTTTTCTGAAGTTTGGTGGTTTTTGTAGCCTGTTGTTAATATTTACTAATGTCTTATGAAATTACGTAAAATGATTTATTGTTCTTTGAAAATACAGATAGTACTCAGGTCATGTTGACAAGATATGCAGTCCCTGTTTTTGTTTTT
Organism: Tegillarca granosa; assembly: GCA_029721355.1. NCBI lineage: Eukaryota > Metazoa > Mollusca > Bivalvia > Arcoida > Arcidae > Tegillarca > Tegillarca granosa. The sequence continues at coordinate 13,244,291 of CM056603.1, read as the reverse complement.
TAGATAGATTGGCTATACATAAATGTCTTAGCCACTGCTGACCAAACAAGACCATTTTTATTCTGTTTTATAGGTAATAGTTTTTGCATATGTTTATTAATTTCAATATTTTATGGTAAGATTTTAGTTGTTGATGTTACTGTCAGATTGTCATATGAATCTCTGTTTTAGAAAAAGTAAATAAATAATGATACCTTTATCTGTTTTCTTTTTTCATTAAGAACAGTCCCACTGGATACTCCTGGTGGTATTCAAAATACAATGCATATCTCTATCCAAAGTCTGTATATAACTAGTGACATCTTAAAGTGCATTTTTACCTACACCAAAGGCTTAATGTATCTTCTTTGTATCTAACCTAACGTTTACACATTAAGTAGAGAATATATGATAATAAAACTTCTCAGAGATAAATTATTGCTAAAACTCTTTAAAGTTTAAAAGTGGCTGACCTTGACCTTTATTCAAGGTTACCTGCAATAGCACAACATGAAACACTTGGTTTAATGACAAAGATGTAATAAATATATAAATGTACACATTTAATCCAATAGTAGTTATTTGACAACATTAAATAGAAGCAAATCTATTATTAAGTTTGTCCTCATTAAAAAATTAAACACAATAAAAGTTTTGTAATATTGTAGCGGACTTAATTGTACTTCCGCTAAACGGTAAAGAACAAATTACTGTTAACATGCATATCGACAAATTGCATGAAAAGTAACATTGGACGGTTATCTATAATTGTCTTTAAGTATTGTTACAAAGGTTATAACTTCAGGGCTTAAGTTCAATTTGTTTGAAAGAATAATGAGTCAAAATTCTGCAATTTGAGTTCGTTGTCTTAAAGCTGCATTAAGTTTTCCAAAGAAATGATTAAAACGGTGCTAATCTAATTAATGATGTTCCTAATGAACAATGTTACATTTGGTTCAACGATAAAAGCTCGAATAAATACAGAAATTACATTATTTTCCCAGCCAGATACAGCATTTGGGATCTTATATTAGAACATGGTTACATCATCAAAACCCAGGTCATTTAAACACAACTTTAAATTGAAAAACTCAATGCAGATTTAACAACTCGGACTTGTACAAATTTGTACATACAAAAATCTTACCTTAGTTCTGATTTCGAAACAACCAATAAACCAATTATCAGACATATTCCTGTTATCCATGAAAATTATAAGAAAAACACAATTTATTATGAATGTTATAATCATCAGGTTTTTCAAAGCTGTGTTAATTTAACTAAATGGTGGTTGGTGAAAATTCAAAATGATATTTGAATAAAATACAATTATTATGGACAAAGTGTTTTGATTAAATCGTTTTTATTCGCGATAGCAAACCTTTCTCGAATATAGCTATCACACGCGTGAACTCTTGACTCTTAAAGCTGCATTGTTTTCCAAAAGAAAAATTATAACTGTGCTAGTCTAATTAATGATGTTCCTTATGAACAATGTTACATTTGGTTCAACGATAAAAGCTCGAATAAATACAGAAACAACAATAATTTCCCAGCGAGATGTAGAATGTGGGATCTATTATTATAAAATGCCAGGGTTACGTCATGAAAAAACTGGGTCATTTAAACACAACTTTCAAAACGGTGAAATACGATAAACTAAACACAGAAATTCGTTGAATTTGTCATTTGTGACTTAGTAAAGGATACAAAACACCATTCAAATACATCTGGATATTAATGACGGACAATTAATGCAATTTGTCATGTTTCACCTTCGATTCATGGGTTTTTCCGTACATCCGTGCGCATGCTCCAACCTCATAATAATCATCAGTAAACATTGACCAACCGGTCAGAGGATTCCGTTTATTTACAGCTAAAAGGAATGAAATTTTAGAAAATGAATCTTACGGATCGTGATTAGAATTTACCTTTTTTTTTTTTTTTTTTAAAAAAAAAATTAATGCAGCTTTAACCCGTTTTTGAGTCCGTTACAAAGTTCAGCTCTTCTCGTCCGTAAATGGAAGTGGAATAAGGACAGATAACCCAAATTTAGGCGGCTTTTGCATCTATTGATTCGGTGATAAAATTTTCATGATAAATCGCGACTGTCCGTTGACTGAAATTGATTTAGTCAGAAATGAATTGGAGAATCGAAAGTGAACGCGGCATTTTCCTATTTTAATAGGCGGACTTTATTTTGATGACGTCACACAGTGCCCCCCTCCCCCCCCCCCCCCCGATCGCCTGTTGACAGATCTCTGTATTCTTGCCTAATAAATCGTATGCATGCATCCAATAGATGAAATAAGTGTTTGTTTTAATTACTGAATCCTTTGAAGGAAAGGATGATTTATAAAAATTGTCTGGTCTTCTTTACTATAGTAATCCAGGGAAATATTCGGATTTACTCTTGTTTGCAAATGAGCTCTTCCTTATTTATTTATTTATTTGTTTGTTTGAATACCATCTTATATAAAAGTACATAGTAAATATATGTTGCAATAGTGTTCTCCATCAACATAAAGAAATACAAAACTAACTGTTTCTTAGTTCCATAGCATGTTTCAAGTAAGAAGGTATATGGATCATATCTACATAACTTTGTAGGTTCAAAATGCCAGCAGTTAACAGAATACTATTTGTAAAAGGGTTATTCTTAATATTATTCACTATGTGCTTCTGACGTAAATGTATATATTTATTACAAAATAGTATGAAGTGACTTTCGTCCTCATCTGAATTTGAACAAAATTTACAGATTCTTTTTGAACGTTCAATCTTGGTATATCTACCAGTCCTATATGTAAAGAGTGAGCACTTATTCTAAATATTGTAATCAACATCCTCTCTTGTTTTGGTAAAGGTTTATTTAAATAATATGGAACTTGAAAATTATTAAAAATAAAACTATAGAGAAAAAGTTTTTCTACACCAGTTACTTTTATATTTTCAAACATGAGCTTTATTTTATTGATATAAAAATTTCTTAATTCTTCTCTAAATGTGACTATATCAGCTGAGATTAATTTTGGAATTTTGATTTGTTTTAAGAAATGTTGTAGACCACCATAAACCTTTGTCACTTTGGAAAATATGATATAGAAGTCTGTCTTCTGGTATATCACATAAACGTTAGTAGTATCTAAACATACTATACAATATATCTAATAGTAATGGTAATCTACCTTATTCACACTTACAACCTAGGTTAGAAGTTCTGCTATGAACACCTAATATAAATTTACAAGCTTTTAAATATAGCTTTTTAAAAGGAATTGTGTCTTGTAGCAACTTGCAATTGTAATCTGAGATCCAAATTTCCCCAGCATATGTAGCAATAGGCTTTATAAGTGTATCAAATAATTTCATCTGTAAATTTATTGACAAATCTGGGAGGTCTTTTAGTTTGCTACGTAATGAAAAAAATGCCTTGGTACCTTTGTCAGATAAATTTATGACTGCAAGATTGAGGCTTCCATTAAAGTGAAAATCTGCTCCAAGATATTTGTAGCTATCCACCATCTGTAGCTTTTGAGTACCAAATGTAAAGCTAAATTTGTCATATTTGAGACGCTGCTTACTGAAAATCATTACCTTACTCTTATCAATGTTAACTTGAAGTTTCCAAGTATTACAATAAAATTGAAGAGCTTCTAACATGAAAAAAGCAATAAATCGTCAGCATATAACAAATAGTTACTGTTAAAACCGCCCATTGTAATAGGTGAAAAAATACTTTTGTTAAAAATACCATCTATATCATTAATAAATATGTTGAAAAGTGTTGGACTCAGGCAATCACCTTGTTTCGCATCTTTTGAAGATGATGTCACCTCACCAATTGAATTGTTCTTTAAAATTGAAAACTTTGTATTACTGTACATATTTTGTAATAAATTAAAAAATATACCAGAAACTCCTGCAGTTTTCAGTTTATGAATTAATCCTTCTCTCCAGACTGAGTCAAATGCTTTTGAAAAATCAATAAAACAACAGAAGAGTGGCTTTTTAAGTTTAGAAATAAATTTGTTTATGATAGTTTTGAGAGTGTAAATGTGATCTGTCGTTCTATGATCTGGTCTAAATCCTGCTTGAAATGGACTAAAAAAGTGTTTACTGTCTAAAAATTGATATAATCTCTGTTGTAACAGTGCAGTAAATAACTTTCCAAGTGAACTGCACAAACTTATACCCCTATAATTGTTACAATCTCTAGCATCACCTTTTTTATGTATGTCAGATAAAAGAGAATAATTCCAACAATCTGGGAAATGACCACTATTTAAAACTGCATTTAAAAGTTTTGTGATTGGTAGAAGCAAGATTGAGCTACCATATTCAAGCATTTCATTTGTTATTTGATCAAAACCTTCACTTTTATTATTTTGTAGTTGTTTTAATTTTTGTTTTATTTCTTTATAAGTAAAAGGAAAGTCTAAATCTTGATTTTCTATTATTTGGTATGACTCGTCATTAAAATTCAAATGTGTTTTATTGATATTATTTATTGTGTTTATAGATTTATCTTCATTGTATAGAGATTTAAAGTACCGTGTTCATTCTGTGAAAGAGATATTATTATTGGGTGATTTGGTACTTGCATTAAGGTTATCAACCATTTTCCAAAAAAGTTTAGGGTAACTATAATGAAAATTTCAAACCGAGAAGTAATATCTTTTAAAAAAGATTTTCTTTTGACCTTTTTTTCGTATCTTGTATTCTTTGCTTATTTTATCAAAAGTTTGTTTAAGGGAAAAACTATTTGGAAATTTCTGTATTTTTTTTGCTAGCCTTCTAACTTCTTTACGCAAGGTGAAACAATCTTTGTCCTTCCATTTAGTTTTTTTTTTAACTTGTTTAGTTTTGTTGTTATTATGTAGTTTGGGTGGTTTAAAATTTAAAGATTTTTTTGCAGCTGAAATGATAATATTATTGAGTTGCTGTGTACAATCATTTATATCAACAGTATGACTAGTATCAAGCTTAGTCATTAGTTCAGAAATTAATAATGCAGATGTATCATCAGTTAGAGCATCTGTAAAACTAGTTTTATCATCAACATCAAAAATATATTTTCCAGGTATGTGTGTGACATAATCTTCTTCAGGTTGTAAACAACAATTAAAACCTGTCCATAATAAACTGTGGTCTGATAAAACGTTTTTTTGGCATTATGTTGAACACCAAAAATTGATGAAATATTTCTTCTTCAACAATTAAGTAATCTATAGTACTTTTTGCCCCACTGGGGTCATAGTTAGTATAATATCCCAATAAATCACCCACAGATCTACCATTCAACATTCGAAGTTGGGACTGTTTGCAAATATCTAGTAACAACCTACCACTGACATTCACTCTTAAATCCCTATTGTGTCTTTTTCTTGCTATATCAGTTTTGTTAAAATCTGGCAGGGGACAATCTATGAAATTTGAAGGTTGATTGTCATGAAAAACGAAATCAGGACCTATTCCAGTTCGCGCATTAAAGTCTCCCACTAACAAAATGTTTCCTAAGTTTGAGTATATAGATAAATCATTTTCAAGGTGTTTATAAGTCTCCTCGTATTTATCAACAGGAAGATTTGGAAAAAAATATATTAATCCAATGAATAAGTCCTTATCTAACCCCAAAAATGATCTATTTAGTTTAATTCAGATAACTGAATCCGATTACTTAATTTCAAATATACCTTTCCATGTGTTGGACTTGATATATAATAATATAATATACCACCAGAACGTCTACCTTTCTTCTTGATTTTTTTAGATGGACTATGAATATGTTCATAACCTGGTAGATCTATGGCTGATTCTTGGTGGGTCTAAGTTTCATTCCATGAAGCTAATGAAAAGAAATGCATTTTGAACAGTAAACGAGTGTGAAACAGACAACAAGATCAACAAAAAAATGTTGGCAAGAGTTATCTTTCTTACATAAAAAATTAACAAATTGTGGGTTGAATTCTCTAACAGAGTTGCCTCTTTTTTATCATAAACTACAGTAAAAATAGATAATATGAGTTATCATTAACATATAAATTATCTAAAGTGTTTCTTATATCATTAGAAATACTCCAAATCTTCAGTATTAAAAATAACCAAAAGGTAATTTATCTACTTGATAGTCCAGTAACTTTTAATATTATATGCAGGAAAATTTCAGATACATGTATCTAATTTAAATTGCAGTTTTTATAAATTTGGTCTACCTTGGTAATGTAATAATGCATCAAGGCAAAATGTTTAAATCATTCATGCAACTAATATCTACCTTACTGTCCATATTGAGGGCCCCTAGACCTGTACCAGCAATTTCGAGAATTAGCAGTACTTTTTGGTTGTTGTGGCTTACTAAGATTGAGAGTGTTCATTTATGTATTACATAGTGCTGAAACCAGTTCATTACCAACATTCTGGTTTACTAAAGACCTATAATACGACGTATCGGAGTCAAAAGGTCAATCGAAGACAAATCGAAAGTACTTCAGATAGGTGCAAACTAATATCACCTTTACGTTTGTAAATATGACAAAAATATGCGAATATATAAAACAAAAATATTATAAATATGAGGCTTAAATTAATATGTTTCTTAAAAACGGTTTGGAAGTTAAGTATGGAATCAATGTAAACAATGATCTGTTGACTTCCGGTTTTCGACATGAGTCTTATGTTTTATTAGGCATCTTTAAATAGATTCCTGTCGTATGTCAGTGTCACATGCGAAAGCCTGACTCCACAAAATTGAGCTTTATGTATACAAATATCCTACAGTGAGTTTATAACTTGTTCTTAAAGCTGAATTAAGTTTTCCAAAGAAAAATTAAAAACGGTGCTAATCTAATTGATGATGTTCCTTATGAACAATGTTACATTTGGTTCAACGATAAAAGCTCGAATAAATACAGAAATTACAGTATTTACTCAGCGAGATGCAGCATTCGGGATCTAATATTAGAACATGGTTACGTCATCAAAACCCGGGTCATTTAAACACAATTTTCAAAACGATGAAATACGATAATTTAAACACAGAACTTCGTTGAATTTGTCATTTGTGACTTAGTAAGGGATACATAACACCATTTCAAACACATCTTGATATTAATGCAATTTGCCACGTTATGTTTCACGTTCGATTCATGGGTTTTCCGTACATCCGTGCGCATGCTCCAAGCTCATAATTACCATCGTAAAACACTGACCAACCGGTCAGAGGATTCCGTTTATTTATAGCTAAAAGAAATGAAATTTTAGAAAATGAATGTCACGGATCGTGGTTAGAAGATATCTATTTTAAAAAAAAATATTTTAGAAAATAAAACAAAATTCAGAAAATTGAAAAACTTAATGCAGCTTTAAAGATATCCATGTAATTTAACCATATCTGTATAATTCTGTTAATCGACGACTACTGTAAAAACTTCACGCATTTTCAGCCAAATAAAACCATCGTCACTTGTAAAATTATGATTAGCAGGGAGGTTAGATCAGGTGCCAATTTTGTAACTTGTTTTCAAATGAAATAAGTACGATACAATTCAATGACTTAACGTTCTAACGCCATCAATGTGCTGGTTGTCATATTTGTTTACATGCAGTGAAATATCGTCCGATATAAATACTTTTACACGAGATAGGTTAAAGTGGCGCTACATTATACGTTCATTTATTTTATGTTGCATTTATCATAATCTTTTTCTACAAACAGGGAGATATAACAATACCAACTTCTTTAATAGATTGTGCAGTTGTTGCACTCTAAACGAAGTTGAAGATGAATTACATTTTTTATTTCACTGCCCCCTATTTTCAGAAGGTAGATCACTATTTTACTTAAAACTTAATAATTTTTACTCTAATTTCTTTATTCTACCTTCACAAAATAAAATCAAACTTCTGTTTGATAACAATATAAAAAATATTTTGAAAATTACTGCTAACTACCTTAGAAATTGTATAGTAATAAGAAATACCAAAATCAAAATAGAATAAACAATTTCCTTATTGTTGCCGCCTTGCAGGTTACAGACTCGCTATACTTTTTGTGTATATTGTTTGAAGAGTTTGTATACTTTTGTAGTTTACTCATCTTTCCTTGTTAAGATTGTCATTTTATGTTTAATAAGAACGTCATTTCATGTTAAATTAGATTGTCATCTTATGTTTAATTAGATTGCCTTGATGTGATTTGTGCTATATGGTTATTTTGTCACGTGATTATGATATGGCCATTTTGAGTCACACAGTTAATGATATAATCATTTAGTGCCACATGGGTTATGATATGGTCATTTAGTGCAAAATGGTTTATATTATTGTCATTTAATGTCATGTGGTTTATGATATGGTCATTTAGTGCAACATGGTTTATGATATGCTCATTAAGTGCAACATGGTTTATATTGTCATTTAAAGTCATGTAGTTTCTGATATAGTAATTTAATGTCATATGGTTTATGATATGGTCATTTAGTGCCACATGGTTTATGATAGTGCCACATGGTTTATGATATGGTCATTTAGTGCCACATGGTATAAGTAAAAAATAATTTGTGCCCAATTTGTTATTTTGTATCACGTGATTACGATATGGCTATTTTGAGTCACATGGTTTATGCTATGGTCATTTAGTGCCACATGGTTTATGATATGGCCATTTACTGGAACATAGTTTGTGCTGTATAGTCATTTTGAGTTGCATGATTTGATATGCCAGTTTTGAGTCACACAGTTTATGATATGGTCATTTAGTGCCACATTGGTAATGATGACATCATTTAGTGGAACATGGTTTATATAATTGTCATTTAGTGTCATATGGTTTATATTATTGTCATTTAGTGTCATGTGTTTTACAGTAAGGTCATTTAGTGACACATAGTTTATGATATGGTCATTCAGTGAAACATGGTTTATCATATGACATTTTTGAGTCACATGGTTTATAATATGGTCATTAAGTGGTTTATTTTATTGTCATTTAGTGTCATTTTGGTTTATGATTTGGTTATTTAATGCAAATAGTTATGATATGGTCATTGAGTGTCAACATGGTTTATATAATTGTCATTTACTGTAGTTTGGTTTATTATATGATATTTTTGAGTCAAGTGGTTTACAATATGGTCATTTAATGCCACATGGTTTATGATATGGTCATTTAAAGCAGCATGCTTAATGATATGGTCATTCAGTGAAACATGGTTTATGATATCACTTTTTGAGTCACATTGTTTATAATATGATCATTCTGTGTGACATGGTTCATGATATGGCCATTTTGAGTCACCCAGTTTATGATGTGGTCATTTTCAGTCACATGGTTTATTTTACTGCTATTTTGAGTCACATGGTTTATGATATAGCTAAATTGAGTCACATGGTTTATTTTATGGCCATTTTGAGACATAGTTTATGATATGGTCAGGTTTAGTCACATGTTTTATGATATGTTTTTGTTTGCCCCACATGGTTTTTAATCTGTTAATTTTAGTCGCATTGTTTAAATATGGTTATTTTGGGTCTTATGGCTTATGATTTAGTAATTTTGAATCACATGGTGAATTATATGGCCATGGTATATCACATGGTTTTTAATTATCATTTTGATTCACATTGTTAAAACTATGTTCTGTTAAAACTATGTTCTTTTTGAGTCACATGAGTAATATAGCCATTTTGAGTACATGATTTATGGTTAGGTCAAATAGTGCCATAACATATATGATATAATCATTTTTCTCACATGGTTAATGATATGGTCATTTTAAGTCACATGGTTTATGATATGGCCATTTGGTACCACATGGTGTATAATATGGTCAGTTACAGTCAGATGGTTCATAATATAACAATTTATTGCCACATGGTTTTTGAAATGATTAATTTGAGTTACATTGATAATGATATAGTGGTTTTGAGTCGCACAGTTTATATGATTATTATAATATGGCCATGAGGTGTCACATGGTTTATGATTTGGTCATTTAGTGTACATGGTTTATGAAATGGTCATTTTAAGTCACATGGTTTATGATATGGCCATTTTAAGTCACATGGTTAATGATATGGCCATTTTGTGCCACATGGTTTATGGCATGGTCAGTTATAGTCAGATGGTTTATGGTATGGCCATTGATTGCCATATGGTTTTTGATATGATTAATTTGAGTTACATTGATAATGATATAGTGGTTTTGAGTCACATGGTTTATATGATTATTATAATATGGCCATGAGGTGTCACATGGTCTATGATATGGTCATTTATTGTACATGGTTTCTGAAATGGTCAGTTAGTGTCACATGGTTTATGATTTCGGCATTTAGTGTCACATTGTTTACGATATGGTCATTTAGTGTCACATGGTTTATGATCTGGTCAATTAATACCCAGTGGTTTATGATGTGGTCATTAAGTGACACAAGATTTTTGAAATGGTCATTTAATGCCACATTGTTCATGATATAGTCTTTTTATCACATAGTTTATGGAATGGTATATTTATGCTACTTGGTTTATGAAATGAAAGACTATTTATTGTAACATGGATTATGATGTGGCCATATAATGCTACACTGCTTATGATATGATCATTTGGAGATGCATGGTTTCTGATTATTTAAATAATTTATGTTACTTGATCTGCAGACTTGTATTTGGTCATTTAATGAGGAGATTAGTTTGATATCCAATAGACATTGCACACAACATGCCTCACTGCTGTCTTTCATTGCACTGCAAAGTGAACACATCTACCACGAGACTTGCAAAGGCTGTCAACTGTACATGACATAAACTTGAACAGGGCGCAAAAATCACATTCAATCAAACATTCATTTGTCAAGAGTTCGTCTTTCGCGAATTTCAGTACTTTCATTACTTTGATTACTTGATAATAATAATTGTATGCATTCACTTTTGAACAGAAATTTCAAAAATATTGACTACCGGTAATACCCAAAATGCAAAATTTTCAAACTGCTTAAGCTAATCGAACAATTTGGACAGATCTTCCTGACCAAAACTAACGTCCATTTAAAACACACACGCGCGCGCGCTTTCAATAACATAATTTAATTGATCGTTCAGCATTTCAAGTAAAAAAGGAGTTGTCGCCCTCCTGAGATACGGGGAATTCAAAATGCTTTACAGCACGGTAGGATTGCACTGTATATTTATTGAGTGTAGCGAGATTTTTAAAAAATCTTTTCGAAATGAAATTGATAGTAATATCTAATTAAAAACTTGATTATAAGACTGAAATGAATAATGATAAAATAAGAACAATAATAATTATAGTGAAAAATATATTCATATAAAAAAGACATGTCTGTTACGATCAGCGTTCAAGTCAGTCAAAATTCTGCAGGCCTAAAGATCGACTTCTCCTATAACTCCGATTTTGGGCTATTAAATTTCTACTGGATCAAAATATGATCTTTATCTACCAGTTAATAATTGAATTTTAATTATTAATTTAACGCTAAAAGAGATCATTGGTGCGACATCTGTCGGGACTTCTACAGTGCTCAAGTCAATTTTTTTGGAGTGAATTTTGCTTTTAGATAGAATTATCCAATATATACTTTTCTAGGTAATAAAAGTTAACAGGATCTGAATATGATGATTATCTATCGAATATTTGTAGTTTAAAAGTGCTTTGGGTGCGACAACTGGAAAGTCGCATAAACATCCGAGTTCCTTATCCGGTTTTATGTTGTAGTCATTGTATTTCCGAGAAAAAAGTGATGGAGGCGGCAACATGTGGATTTTGAGCATCAAAACATTATTAAGAATCTGATATACCACTGCAGTGTTTAATTTGTTGTGTACATTATTCAATTCAAACTTTATTTCAAATTAGTAAATTCAAACTTTCTTTCACGTGTTGCCAGTAACTAAACTTACAAACATGGTTGTGAATTAACCGCTGTTAAATAATTGTTTCCACTTTGGGACAGTTAGGCCTACTTCAATATAATAAGTAAAAATCGAAAATACCAAATATCATTTGTTTTATTTTTAAATGGATACCATTTTTACCCTGCAATAATCAACGGTAGTATTGATCTAATTAAAAAGTATTCATGATAAAGTCGTTAAAACACATTTAGGCCTAATGACGTGATTCATTATTTTATATCAATAGAAACTAGTTTGGTCCATGAATTCTGTGAGTGCTGTTTCTTCTGATTATCAAATTACATGTTTATGTGTTTTCTTTTTAATTTAGATTGTAGAAATATGACTGACTGGCTTCATTGTAATACATGTTTTATACAACCTGGAGATGGTACAAAATTTTTACTGACAAATTGTGGTCATATTTACTGTGAAAAATGTTCAAGTTTTGGTAAGTTGTTGATAGCAAAAGTAAGTCCTAAGTAGTAAACTTAAAGAGAGCTATAGATGTTAAGGCATACTTTTACAAAGCATTGAAGAGGATATGACATACCTTTTGTGTGCATGTTGGTGTCTGTAAAAAATTATAATTGTTCTGGCTAAAATATTTTCAGTGAATGAAATTTTGTATCTAAAGTTTTTGATTGAATAAAAATAGGGCACACTATTCTTTAGACAGCTCTTGTAATAAAAAAAACAGTATATAGTTGCATTTTAATGTCTTGAAAAGAATATAAATCTACTTATGGTAGTGTTTTTCTTACTTGTATGTCAAATTATGAAGTTAACATGTATAACTATTAAAGTTTATTTTCTCCAAAAATGCTCTTAAAGTAATCCTTCATATGTTTATATAAAACAGAAAAATGTGAGTCTCAAAAATTAAAGACAAGTAGAATCAAGAGTTCACATTATTTTTCATTAACAGTAGATGAATCAACAGATATTGGAAAAAACAAACACTTATTAATGTACATAAGTTATCTTGAAAATCATCAAGTGAAAACAGAACTCTTTGATAATATTCAAATAAGTACATCATCTGCAAATGCAGAAATTATAACTGATAAGATTATTAACTCTTTAAGTGAGAAAGGGATAGACATTTCAAAGATGGTGGCAATTGGCACAGGCGGTGCAAGTATGATGACTGGAAAGGAATCTGGTGTTCACAGCTGTAAGATTTGGGAAAGAGTCACCAACATTGATTGGAATTCACTGTGCAGCACACAGGTGCTCTTTATCTACTTCACAGGCAGCAACATTCATTTTGGAAATTTCAAAATTCTCTCCAAATTTTGGAAGTATATTTCACTATTTTAGCAATTCAGCCCTTCAGCAAAATAAATTAACAGAAATCCAGAATTTACTAAATCTGCCTGAATTGAAGTAGGTTGAAGTGCACTCTGTGCTCTGGTTAAGTTTAGATAGAGCAGTTGAGGTGCTATACAGAACCTATCCCACTCTTGTAGTCACTTTAGAAAATGAGGCAACAATAAATCCAACAGCAAAAGGTCTCCTTCGTGAAGTGAAACAGTATACATTTATTGCAATCATGCACATGTTAATTGACATACTCCCCTTTATTACGAAGCTAAGTAAATTTTTTCAATCTGAATCCATGGACTTCAGTTGCATCCAGCCTATGGTGTCAACCACTATTGATTCCTTAAATGAAATGAAAGAAAACACTGGTGTCTAGTTGGATAAATTAGAGGACTTTATTAGAGAAAAAGATGGTGTCAGAAGTGAGATACCAACATGCACAGTGAGAGTTTTAAGCCATCAGTTGATAGGTCAAAGTCATTAAATGTAGATGGATTTTTAGGATGTGAGGGGGAACATTATGATGGGGAATTTTTGGACAGTCTCTGTTTTGAAGTGGATAGTGTAAAATGCCAGGAAGTGAATGTTAAAATATACTAACAACAGAATGTGCTCAATAGAATCTTACCGGATTATGTTTCAAAGATTGAAGAAAATCTTTCTTCAAGATTGAGTGATTGTGGACTTGTATCAAACATGCATGTTTTAACACCTGAATGTATTTGTAGTGCCAAGAGTATTTGTAGTCAAGAGTTCAGCAAGTATGGGAAGAAAGAGGTGGCACAACTTTCTGAACATTTTGCTGAACAACATGACTTAACATCAGTGTGTTATATCTGAATATGTTACATACAGAGGCATTGTTTCAGGTAGCTACCAGGATAAGTCATTCTCTTGTGCACAGGACATCCTCTTGAAATATGCTTTAACCATTCCAAATTTAAGCAAATTAGTAAAGATAGCACTTTTGCTTCCAATTTCCAGTGTGCCTTGAGAAAGGGGTTTTTCCAGCTAAAAAAGGATTTTATCAAAGTTTCGAACCTCTATTTCGAACACTACATTAAATTATCTCATGCCTATTTCCGAGGATGGACCAGCACTGGAAGAATTTGACTTCAGTAGGGCTCTGCTTAAGTGGAGGAAGAAACCAAGATGTATGTAGGATTTGAGACATGATGTTCTTATGGTATAGGTTGTTTTTTTATCACTGACATTATCTTGATAGTGACTTTCAACTACAGTATATTGTAATAAATGTTTAATAATAATTTTTGATCTTTTGTTTTTATCGTGCTAGAACTAAATATAAGAAGATAATGTTTCTGGTCACAACTTGGATAATAGCATCTTATAGATCTTCAATGGTTAATATTTTTTGCAGCTATATAGCTTAAAAATTGCAGCTGAATAACATGTGACAATGTCCATTTTGTAATACAATATATAAAATGTACGATCGCAACATGATAACAAAAATTTCAATGTCGTGAATTATGTCATGCAAAAATTTCTCCCTGTTTTGAAAAACTTCTCCCTAAAATTGGCTGAGGGAGAAGTCACTTCTCCCTGTTTCAAAATCTAATTTGAGCCCTGGTCTGATAACAATCTTCAACACTGATCACTATCAAATTACAAAATGGATATCATCCTATTTTCTTATATTTCAGCAAATAAAGTCAGTAAATTGACATATTGTTCAGTGTTCACATGCATGCTGCTGATGTTTTTTTTCCTTGTTTTTCAGCATGCAACGATAAATGTAAAATGTGTGGAAGTGTGTGTAAGACCACTGTCTTAACTGGTCAAGTAAGTCATTATTTATTGGATGTTACAGGTGCCAATTTGGCTTTCCATTGTATCAAAATTGATAAAATGATATTTTGTGACACACTGGCTATGTAAATACAGAAGGAACACTTTTTAAGATTTTTAAATTCCACATAACAAAGTTTTGATGCTTATGATTTTCTAAAGTATTATCCCCTTTATCACCTCCTGAAAGACGACTGTAATTCCTTTTCAGACCAATTTTTTGAAAATATGTTAAAAAAACTTGTGTTATAAGTTAAAGACTGTTATCTTATAATTTCCCTTGTATAGTCTTTATAGAAAGGTTTCTGAGAGTTGATCAATTACAGATATACAGTCATTTAGTTTTATTCATAAAAATAATTATATCTTTTTATTTAATGACAAATAGATGAAACCAGATATTGAAGTTTACTTTTTAAGTCCTCAAGACTTACTTAAGAAGAGCATGAAAATGATGACTCAAACAATTGAGGTAGGTTTAAAAGGTAAAAATAATATTGGATACTTTAAGATTACATGTTTTATTATTTACTATCTTCCACTTATATTGAAGCTAATCACTGTTGGAAATTACCTCTAAAAAATATAACATCTTTAATTACTCATTCTGCTTGGTGTATATTTAAATTCCATGCATCTTTTCTACTACACACTCATTATCATTAGCAGTTGATATATTTGGAGATAAGTGTGTTGGAATGAGTTATTGTGTCATGATATTCATGACAGCAGCAGTATCAATTTAAACTTGCACATATTCTATTACTGGAATTATTACAATTTTTTCCAAAACTATCTTTAAACAGAATTAAAGGAATTACTTTGATGCATTTTGAGTGATCATGTTTTACCACCAAAACTGTGAAAACTTTTATATAACAGGTGACATATGTTATAAGTTTGTACACAGGTTGCTAATCAAACTCATGATTCTGATATACAGGTATTTAAAATTAAAATTTTATTGAAAATGTGCTGTTAACTGGGGTATCTTAAAATTTGATTTATACTATTTTATGATAGTAACATTAATCATTTTTAGGTATTGGATTTTCAACAGAATCACAGAAGAAGGTTTATTTCTCATCTAAGAGAACAGGTAATGTTTATAAACTCAAAATTTAGAATTAATTTAATTGATTTGCATTGAGGAAAATGATATGGTGTAGGTGGTTTGTGCTAGACTAATTTTTTTTACCTGTTTTGTACAAATATACTAAAGCCTTTCTGAGGTTGTCTTAATGAAGTGATGATCTGTATGATACTTGACAGTCACTTGCAGGTGACATTAAAAAGCAAACATTTCAAAACAACCTAATCAGTCGAGTACTAGTGGTGGTTATGTTTAAATAAGGTTAACATTTGAATTTAACATACTGTATCAGAATTTTTTCATCCCCTGGTGTAGATTTGAGTACGAGTGCTCAATGGTAGAGTGTTTGGACAGTTGTTTTGATTTTTTTGCCTGAAACATACACAGAGTTATTGTCTTGAGTCAGTGTTGTTGTCAGTAATTTTGATTTTGGTAATCAAGTTATTTTTTTTTTTACTCTAAATGAATTTAAATTTTAATGTTTGTTTGACATTGACAAGTTTACATTAGGTTTGTGGTTAAAAAAGTTGTTAATATGATACTAATGTCTTCATCTTGTCAAGGTCACAAAATCTTAAACTTTATTTAGAAAACATGAGTATTGAATTATATTTTTGCTATTTCTTCAAATTATATTTGGTTTTATTCCTGTTTATTGCATAAAATAATTACAGAGTCAAGGTCATAACCAGATTACAGAGATATAATTTTAACTGCTAAATTTGGTCAAAAAAGGACAAATATTACATCAGGATTAAGAATATTATGTAAGCTGTTGTCATGAAAATGAGATCAGAGTCATCATGTAAAACTAAATGTCAAAGGTCATGACCCCTTAGCAACCACTCAAGCTGTCTATTAATGTTCTACTCAGTCATGTTTATTAAATTGTGTAATTACAATGCAGGTCAGAAACATACTCACACATCACATGAACTTGTGTCAAGATTATTCCCAGAGAGTAATAACAATTGTCTCATCACAAATCGCTGAAATATTGCTGATGTTATGTAAAACAACATTTAACCAACTAACCAACCTTTACAACAATGTTTGCATCAGACCAGTGTCATTATAAGCAGTTGTTATATATCAGACACCTATCAGTTCGAGGTTAAAGTTTAGAATTCAGTTATTAAGAGTGAAAGTTGCATCAGGTAATTTTTTCATGCAGGACTTGTGATCTTGTTGCTGTTGTTTATCATTTATGTTTTTATACGCCCGTCTATGACGGGACGTATTATGGTATGGCACAGTCCGTCCGTCCATCGGTCTGTCCGTATGTCCGTATGCTAACTCAAGAATGCTTTAAGCAATTTTAATGAACTTTTTGTGAAATGTTTGTATCTAAGGCAGAAAGCTCCCTTTCATTTTTGAGATTCGTATGTTTTGTCGTTGAGGAGTTATTGGCCTTTAATTGTCAAATTTTAGGCATTTTTTTGCATGTTGTACAGTAACTGAAACTTCCTTTAAACTATTTTAATGGCTCTTTTGTGTTATATTTTTATCCATGGCAGAAAACACCCTTTTGTTTTTGAGATTCCTTTTTTTAGCTCACCTGACGGATAGGTCATGTGAGCTTATGGCATGGCGCGGCGTGTGTATGTGCGTGCGTGCGTGTGTGTGTCGTTAACACCTATTTTCGACTTCTCCTCCAAACCTGCTGGACAGATTTCAATGATACTTGGTCAGAAGCATAAATGGGCCGATGCAATTCAGATTTGTTCATGGCGTTGCCATGGCTACCAAAACTAGGTCAAGGTGACCTAGGGGTCCGAAAATCTTAAAAAATCTTCTTCTCAAAAACCGATCATTGTAGAAAAAATCTGATGTGATGTTTGGCTTCTCTAAGGTCTTAAGCCTATAGTTTGTTCATTTTGTGAAATTTGGTCGAAGATGGGTTACGCGTTTTTGCGTTTAATTTTGAAAATTTCGTAAAATGGCTTCAAATTGTTATAACTTGACTATTTGAACAGATAATGACATGGGCTTTTCAGTTTTGACTTTTTCTTGAAATGACCTTTAAATTAGGGTCAAGGTCACAAATCAAGGTCATGACCTAATTTGTGATTTATGCAGCTTTAGCCAATTTTCTTGCAAATATTAAGATATACATAACATCAAATCATTGTTAAAATGTTCACCATGACAAAATTTAAAAAGGTACCAAGTTTCGTAACTATATGATAATCCATGTAGGAGTTGTTGCCCCTGAAATGTTATTTTTGGCTTTTTAAATACCAAAATTGTGCATTAGCTTGAAAACTATAATCTTTTTGTATAGGCATAAATATTAGAATATTGTAGGTATTGTGACAATGATCATTTTGATATATGGTTCAAGGTCATATGATCAAAGGTCAAGGTCACAGATGCAGAAGAAGACATAAATTGCTAATTATCTTAAAAACTATTAACTTTTTGTATAGGCATGTATATATGAATATTGTAGGTACTGTGACAGTGATCATTTTGATATATGGTTCAAGGTCATATGTTCAAAGATCAAGGTCACAGCTGCAAAAGAAGACATAAATTGCTAATTATCTTGAAAACTGTTAACTTTTTGTATAGGCATGTATTTTAGAATAAAGTAGGTATTGTGACAACGATCATTTTGATATATGGTTCAAGGTCATGTGTTCAAAGGTCAAGGTCATAGTTGCAAAAGAAGACATAAATTGCTAATTATCTTGAAAACTATTATCTTTTTGTATAGGCATGTATATTAGAATATTGTAGGTATTAATATGGCTATCATTTTTATATATGGTTCAAGGTCGTATGTTCAAAGGTCAAGGTCACAGCTGCAAAAGAAGACATAATTTGCTAATTATCTTGAAAACTATTAACTTTTTGTATAGGCATGTATTTTAGAATATTGTAGGTTTTAATATGACGATCATTTTGATATATGTTTCAAGGCCATATGTTCAAAGGTCAAGGTCACAGCTGCAAAAGAAGACATAAATTGCTAATTATTTTGAAAACTGTTAACTTTTTGTATAGGCATAAATATTAGAATATTGTAGGTATTGTGACAACGTTCATTTTGATATATGATTCAAGGTCATGTGTTCAAAGGTCAAGGTCATAGTTGCAAAAGAAGACTTATATTGCTAATTATCTTGAAAACTATTATCTTTTTGTTTAGGCATGTATATTAGAATATTGTAGGAATTGATATGGCAATCATTTTGATATAAGGTTCAAGGTCGTATGTTCAAAGGTCAAGGTCACAGCTGCAAAAGAAGACATAAATTGCTAATTATTTTGAAAACTGTTTATTTTTTGTATAGGCATATATATTAGAATATTGTAGGTATTGTGGCAACAGTCACTTTGATATATGCTTCAAGGTCAAGTGTTCAAAGGTCAATGTCACAGCTGCAAAAGAAGACATAAGTTGCTTATTATTTTGAAAACTTTAACTTTTTGTATAGGCATGTATATAAGAATATTGAAGGTATTGACATGACGATCGTATATGGTTCAAGTTCATATATGTTCAAATATCAAGGACATAGTTGAATAAGTATACTAAAATTTGATAATGATTTGGAAATTATTCATTGTACTAAAGTTACTCCATGCATATTATATAAGCTAATTATAAATGAAATGTGACTGGATGTATTTCTGATTAAGTTTTGTGGCAGTTATTAACTAGATAAAACTTGTAAAGTTTCTGTACCTAA
This sequence comes from Tegillarca granosa, assembly GCA_029721355.1. NCBI lineage: Eukaryota > Metazoa > Mollusca > Bivalvia > Arcoida > Arcidae > Tegillarca > Tegillarca granosa. The sequence goes on along the minus strand of CM056603.1, from coordinate 13,224,466 downwards.
TATATTATCTTTGCGCTTTGCAAACAATTTTGGACATATCCTCAGGTGAGCGTTAAGGCCCATGGGCCTCTTATTTGTCACTGCGGAGTTATGGGACTTTAATTGTCATATTTAAGGCATTTTTCTGCATGTAGTATAATAACTCAAAATGCTTTGAACAATTTGAATGAAACTTTTTTGTTATATTGGTATCCATGGCAGAGAGCTCCCATTTATTTTTGAGATTCGTATGTTTTCTTGTTGTAGAGGTATTGGCCTTTAATGGTCAAGTTTTAGGCATTTTTTTTGCATGTTGTAACTCAAAAATCATTTGAACTTTTTTTATGAAACTTTTGTGTTATATTTGTCCTATAATCAAAAAGGTTTGTGAATAAACATTGAGAAATAAATTCACTGCTTTTGTTTTAAAAAAATATGTTTCAGCTAAATGTCAAGTTGTTTAAGACATTGAAAAAGAAGTTTAAATATCTGACGGGCATATCATGCGCTCCAGCCGCAGCTGTTTATTAATTTATGATTTTGTTTGAATTTCAGTTGAAAGTGCAGCAAAACTTTGTAGAAAAAGCTCAGAAAGTATTGTCACATTATCAGGAATTTGAAAGGTAATGTCTACTTGAATAAATATTGTGTGAAAGTGGTAAGCATCATATGCTCCATCCACATTGCTTTCACATTGGTTTCTCACCATGTTCTTTCATCTGTTGTAAAAACCAAAAGAGATGAACAAGATTCAGGTCTTTCAAAGCCATCGTAAATTAAGTCAAGTTTGTTTTCTGTATATTTACCTCAGTAGATGGATTCTTTATGATGCAAAATAAGAAATTAGATAAGTTATTTTACTATCAATAGGCTATCAAGTCTGCTGTAATAAACATCCAGGCATTATAGATAGTTGTAAATGTTTTGGTCTAAATTGTTGCATTATTGCATTATTATTATGTGTGTTATTATGCCATATATTACATTATGCAGCATTAAAAAAATGCATTATTGGGTATGATATTTGATTGACTGTGTTTAACTTTGATGTTTAACTGGATTGTACAATAAAGGGAGACCTTTTCTTTTTTACAGAGAGCTCGGTAAAATTAAAGAGGAAAATTATTATTTAAAGAGACTAATTAATGAAAAGGTAAACAAGCTTCGATATTCTTTTTAAGTGCCCAGCTGATATGGTTTAGTAGCTTTCTATGCTTTGCAGAGAGTTGTCTGTTGCATTTATTTAAAACTATGGTTTATTTGTGTATCTATTTACACCACAAGTTCCATTATCCTTTGTATTAATACAAACATTTCATACTCAATCCACACATTTTATTACTTTGCAATACAAAATGCAATATTTGTGGATGTTTATAATAATTGTAAAACTTTGGACAAATTATTGATACATTTCATGTAATTATGGCAGAACAGTTTATAATCAATGCAGGTGCTTAGAGTGTACAGTGAAAAGTAGCTCAAAGTTTGGTTAACCTAAGCCTTTTTTCTCAAAGTTTTATCATGTTAAAAGGCTTTTTAATTTATAACTTTAATTAATCAATTTAGGTAACCCCAGTTACACCAAAATCAATTTGTCCTTAAACTGCACTATGTAAATTGTCAGCTGTACCTGCTATGATTAGATCACTTTAGAAACACTCCATTTTGTCTAAAACATTTTCCATGTTAAAATTTAGTGTAGTAGTTTCTTATATAATTTTGACTTCAAAGATGATATTGAATACATAACATTTTGAAAAAAATCTATTGTGACATTTTTCAACACTATATTTTGTGATATATTGGATAATTTAAAAAAAAAAGATGTATTTCATGGAATTTTCATGGAATAGAAATGAACAATTGTCAATAGAAACAGCAAAATGCAGAAAAATCTCACTATAAAGCCCTTTATAACTTTGCTTTTAAGTTTATCAAACATTATTTTGAAGTCAAAGCCTATTTCTTATATGTTTTTTTTTCAAAAGTCTACCTTGATTTGTCACCAAACCCCAATTATTATGAGAAAGTCTGACTATACAAATGGTTTCAATGAATTGAGGTTTTACATTTCCTAAATAAGAACGACAGTCAGATCTATCTAATGTTTTTATGATTTTAGGGGCTAGGTGGTGCTTATACAAGGTAATTGGTTCAGCTCACCTGGCCAAGTTCTGTTTTAAAAATTGCAAAATTTTCAATTGCCTTGTTAGAATTTTTTTGGTAATCCACTGTCTTGACAGTGAATACAGTTTGCTGAAAATATTTAGAAATTGTATTGATAAGACATGTTTTAGATACTCAACTTTCTTAAGGTTTTGCAATTTTGAAGATATTATCCAGGTGAGCTTCCATAATTAATAATGTTTTTATTCATGCAAGTTTTGTATTTTCAATTTGTATTTAATATCTACATTTATAATGATGTATTGTTTTTAGTGCATTTTGCTAAAATTTTTCTGCTTTCACATTTGTATTATGTAATTTTAGCTAAACTAACCAAGGTTGTGCAAGTTAATGACAGTTCATTGTGTAAATTAAATTGGGTTAAAGTCATGACCTAGATTTTTTACCATTGTACTATTTTAGCTATTTTTGGAAATATTTGAATGTTTTATTAATGTTTTGAGATATTGTTTTTCTAAATTAAGCTAATGTCAAAGGTCAGGTTCATGACATTGAAAAAAAATCTTCAAAGTCTTGACTTAGTTTGATGACTTATGTACTTTTCTTCTATTCAAAATTTTGTTGGAAATATTTTAGATTTGATTTTTCAATGTTTTGCAGTTTCAATAGTTAGATTTCAACCTTTTTGTGTTAAGAATTAGTTAATTAAGAATTAAGAATTCTTGTAACTCTGAAAATGATTTTTTTTAAAGATTTACTACACAATTTCATTTTTTAAAGGGAATTAGATTTTTGCAATCTTCAAAATTCAGTGAAAAATTCAGTTAAGTGAATTTTTTTTAACTTAACACGTTATCTAGCCATTATCAGGTGAGCATATCAGGCCTATTGGAGCCTCCTGTTGTTTTTTTTTATTTATTTAAAGTAATTTTATTTTGACATTTACCTTAATGGCACCATTGAAATGTGTCCGTAAGAAAAGCACGAGATACTGAAAATTTTTAACTTCTTTTTAGTCTCTGTAAAACAAACATATTTAACTAATATTTGAGAAAATTGATTTGATTGGATTTGATTTCAGATTAAATTGTACAAGTTTGTGTTGCAGTGGCAGGTTACTGGTGATTTTATTCATTTTTTCTAAATTAAAAAAAATAATTAATTCCTTTAAGTTAATATCCTTTTTATAAAATCATCAAGGTATGGATATGGGACATTAATCAGTGCTCACTGGCCTCTTGTTTTTATTTTTTCAGACCATTAACTCCTGGACCTTCAGGTAAACAGTCTCCAACATTTCGAGGTAAGACATTGCTTTAAAGATGTAATACAGTTATCAAGATTAGGACTTCCAGAGTCTATACTTGGTGTTATCCAGTTATTGGGTGGTAAAAACACCAGTGTTGAATGATGCAATTCAGTGTACTTTTTTCAAAATATATTGTTTTTATTACATTACTTGTTTTAAAAATGTACTCTATATTATTTTATTTTGGTAAGTAGAATATTTCACACCATGGACTTAGAATTGAAGGTTTATTCATGAGTAGATCGATTCAGATTCTTCAGTGGGGTAAATGAAACATGTATTTGGATCGTCGTTCTGCTAAAACTTTAGTTTTGCATAAAGTACATGTATTAAGAAAGTCCAGATTGTAACTTGTCACCCACATGACAAGTAATGGATCTGTCCAAGTGTGCTGTTTTTCCTCTAGTGATCTGTTCAATCTGTGGATGTCAATTGATAATAAAAACACATACTTGATGACTAAATTCACAATTGATTGCCTTGGGAGTGTTTCTTTATTTTAAATCTCTATTTTATTTAAAGGTAAACATTGTTCATCTATCAGTAATTTTTAGTTTTTATTACATTCACCAATTTCTATACAAGAAATAGAAGTTCTGTTTGTAGATGTGTTTGTAGTGGAAATATTTACATGAGATTTGAATTTATAAATGAATATTTAAAATTTTACACTACACTGAAAAACTGATACCAGTATAATTAATAGTGATTAATAGTTAACCTTATTGTATTAATCATAATGCTGTCTGTGTCCATTGCTACATGTAACTCCATGATGAACTTAATCTTTTTAATTTTTGTGTGTTCATTTTGTTGTATGATCATTTACATGTATCTGATCTTTCAATTATGACCATTACTCTGTTGTATGAGCTATTTTTTCACTGTGATGTTCTTGATCATATAAATGAAGTCATTATTTGAAAATTTTCATTCTATTGACAGCAACTCCGAAATCTTCACCTCACCAGAATGTACCTCCAACTTCGAGGCATTTGTCAGTGTCAAGGCCAGTAAGTTTGTAAGTACAAGAGCAATATTAATTTACAATTTATACAGTTTTTATCAATAATAAAAACATGGCACCAGGTTGTCACCAACCATTATTATAATAAGCAATAGAGTTATAAAAGCATTTTATAATTTAATAATTTCCTCAAATGATATCAATGTAATTAAAAACAATTTTCAGCTAATGTGACTTCTGTGACCTACCTTTTGAAGAATTATAAAAAATTAAAAGGGTCCATGCTTTATCTAAAATAGGCATTAATCTTAATAACTATGGAAACTACAAAATCTAAACGAAGGAATTAAATTCAGTCACTTTTTAAAACATTTTGCCTTGAAACTGATTTCTTACAATATAGTAGAACTATATATGTTCATAAGAAGTCAGCAACATGTTAATGATTCCTAGTACTTGTAAAACTGAAGATATACTTGAACTTTTGATTTCTCAATTATCCAAAACAAATTCTATGTGATAATTGTACATGTATTATGAAGGTTAAATAACACATGATCCCTTGGGTTTAAATAATAATGACAATCATAAAATCTTAGAAAATTTTGAAACAGATATATGATTTATATTTTTCAGATCACAAAGATTACAACATTCAACAATATCTCGGGTAAATATGACACTTCTGTTCTTACATATAGCAGTTATTTGTTGAATTAAAAAATACAGACTTTCCCAACAAAGTAGTGTTGGGTATGTTGGGTAAATGTACAAGTGGACTTGCAGCAGGTTTGATTGTACAGATAGGCCTAACACGGTTTGACTCTAAAGGTTGACTTAAGGCAGTTTTAACTGTACAAAAGAACTTTTAAGTAGGTTTGCTTTTTTGGCTGCACACATTAGCTTTCAGGCAGGTTTGATTTAATAGTGGGTTTTCAGGTTAATCAGGTTAATTTTAACTAAACAAGAAAGCTTTATTGAAGCAAGATTGATAGGAGTAAAGGCAAGTGTGATGGTTCATGTGGACTAGTGGTTAGTTTACCTGTACAGGTAGGCTTAAAAAGCAAGGGTGATTGTACAGGTGGGCTTGAGGCAAGATTGATAATACAGGTGGGATTTCAGACAGGATTGATATAGAAATTTTGGTTAGATGGATAAAATAAGACTGGTTCATCTAAAGGTGGCTCTTAGACTGGTTTGTTGGTACAGGTAGGCTTAAAGGCAGTCAGATCCAACAACAGACGTGATTAAGTGCTGGCAATATTGGCTTTAATAATGCAGATTTGACAAATAAGATTGGACTGTAAGGTTTGACTGTACATTTGGGCTTTAATACGGGTTAAATTTTACTTGTTGGCTGACAGATTAATTTGACTGCACAGGTGGACTAAAAGGCTGGTTTTACTTGTTCAGGTAAGTTTGATTGTAAAAGTAGGCTTTGAGGTATTTTTAACTTTACAGGTAAGCTTTATGACCTTTTTACTACAATATTTATTTTTTTATTTTTTCAGTTCACATCATTAAGACAGATTTGTTTGTATAGTATGCTCTATGGCAGGTTTGCCTATAAAAGTGCACTTTGAGATAGATTTGACTATACAGTTTGTTTTTAAGGCAGATTTGACAATAGATATGATAATTATGTTTAAAGGCAGGTTTTATTGTACAGTAATGCTGAAATATAGGTTTTACTGTACAGTTTTACATCCAGAAAAGTTTCACTGTTCAGTTGGATTTTAGGTAGGTGACTGTACAAAGTTGAAATACTATTTATTTATGTTATTTACCTTTTACCACTTGATACAACTATGGGAGATCCCCAAGATAGTCATTCCATAACTAGCAATTTGAGCCATCTATCACTGGGTGAATCAACACCATCAACATCAGCTGCTTCCATTGTCTTCAAAGGCAATCCTAAGAAAAGGACAAGGTCGGAATCCCCGACACAGGAAGTCAAACGCGGCCGATGCAACATCTCGACCAAAGGAACACCCGTATACAAAACCTAACGGTTATCCAACAGTTCACGTAACACAGCATACATCTGCCCCATATTGTGTATCAGGTGGACCAACCTAGTTGGTACCATCCCTTATGTTGTTCAAGTCAGTTTATTTATTTGCATGCCGATCTTGTGATCAGTGATCTTATGATAATCTTACACTCCATTCATATTGCTTTTTCAGTCAGGTGGTGCTGAAAGAATAACACTGAGAACACCTCCTTCTGGTGGTAGAATGGGTAAGTATTTTATTAATTAAATTGTAAGTTGCACTCTACTTGGCAGATATAGCAATGTAATAGTGTTAAAAGTGAAAAATATTGTATTCTGGTTTTGTATTTACTATATACAAATTTAACTGATGACAATATTTGAATATCCCGTTCTTTGGTAACATTATTAGTACATGTATATATACACTATATTTACATTTGCAAATAATAATGTTATGAAGTACATGTACATGTACTTTATTTCAGGTACAATCAGGAGAACACCTTCCCCACAATACATTCAAATGCAGTCACCTAAGTAAGTAATGTGATACTGAACAAGCTAATTGGTATTATGTCTTGTTAAGAATTGTGTCTTTCCACTTTGAAACTACTTTTTATTACACAGTTTGTATTCAGATATTAATAAGTAAAATGTTTAATACTAGATCAGCATAGTTGTCTCATTTGACTACATTGTTTTTGTAAACTGTTTTGACAGATGCTTTTAATTTCACACTTGAATGTTTAAACATCTTGTTTTTTTGGGATATGTGAAAAAGAATGTATTGAAATCAGCTTGATTAGCTTACAACCTTGTGTTTAGAAATTTTGATTTTTAGCTCACCTGGCTTTAGCCAGCGTGAACTTATGGTATGATGCAGCGTGTGTATGTGCGTGCGTGCGTCCATAAACTTTACATTTTAATCTTCTTCTCCAAAACCACTGGGCCAATTTAATGAAACTTGGTAACCAATATGCCTAGGTGAAGCCCTTTCAGATTTGCACAAATGAAAGAGTTATGTCCCCTTGGGGCCCCATAAAGGGGGAAATACTGAAAAACTTTAAAAATCTTCTCCTCTGAAGGTACAAGAGATATACCTTAGTTATTTCATTTATAACTTCCTTAGGTCATGTAGTTTCAGATTTGCACAAATGGTAGACATGGGGCTCAAAATGGGGAAATGGTAAGGTACTGAGTGGGTGAATTGCTTAAAATTATGTATTTGTCAATATATCTTGAAAACTATAAACTCTTTGTATAGACATGTATATTAGAATATTGTAGGTACATGTATTGTCATGATGATCATTTTGATATATGGTTCAAGGTCATATGTTGAAAGGTCAAGGTCACAGCTGCAAAAGAAGACTTAAATTGCTAATTATCTTGAAAACTATTAACTTTTTGTATAGGCATGTATATTAGAATATTGTAGGTATTGTGACAACAATGATTTTGATATATGGTTCAAGGTCATATGTTGAAAGGTCAAGGTCACGGCTGCAAAAAAAGACTTAAATTGCTAATTATCTTGAAAACTATTAACTATTTGTATAGGCATGTTTGTTAAAATATTGTAGGTATTGACATGATGGTCATTTTGTTATATGATTAAAGGTCATATGTTGAAAGGTCAAGGTCACAGCTGCAAAAGAAGACTTAAATTGCTAATTATTTTTAAAACTATTAACTTTTTATATAGGCATGTATGTAAGAATATTGTAGGTATTGAAATGGCAGGGATTTCCTGTACGCAAGATTCTGTTTCTCTGATGTGATTTCATGATACAGGACTCTTAAAAAATTACTCCCTGTGACCGATAGGACTCGTTAGCAAGTTAAGGTCCTTTTTAATAAATTGCATACTGTCCCTTCCCATTTATAGGAAACATATGTAGCTTCTGTGTTTGTAATTTACTTTATCTTCCTCCTGTCATAGAGAGCACTTTCACTACCTGTTACCTTGGCATTGATACTCTCTTGTTGTCTTGATCACTATAGCGTTTGCATTGCATTGGTTTATGATTTAATTTTCTAAGCGTCCCGAGTCGATCAATATTACGTTTGAAAACAAGAATCACAAATATTTTGAAAAGTGTTCTTTATTTATTTAATCATTGTTAAATGCATGATATATTTTGAAGCATGTATGGTCCAATCATTCCAGGTTCAATCCAGACTGATCTGCAATATTTGTAATAAATATTTATACAGTGCGTCCAATAATGACTCTCTGTAATAACATAGACTGAATCTGATACATTTGTAACTTGTAAGCATAGTATCAAAAAAGGGTATAAAATAAAGGATCTTTTTTTGTAAATACAGCTCCAAGCAACCAACAGATTTTGTGGGACTCTGAAAATGAAGAGTGGGACTCTCATTTCAAAAGTAAGAGAGTCCCTAGGACTCTTGACCCTTGGCATCAAGGGAAACCCCTGAAATGGCGATCATTTTGATATATGGTTCAAGGTCACATGTTGAAAATAACCTTAGTTTTTTCATTTATAACTTCCTTAGGTCATGTAGTTTCAGATTTGCACAAATGGTAGACATGGGGCTCAAAATGGGGAAATGGTAAGGTACTGAGTGGGTGAATTGCTTAAAATTATGTATTTGTCAATATATCTTGAAAACTATTAACTCTTTGCATAGACATGTATATTAGAATATTGTAGGTACATGTATTGACATGATGATCATTTTGATATATGGTTCAAGGTCATATGTTGAAAGGTCAAGGTCACGGCTGCAAAAGAAGACTTAAATTGCTAATTATCTTGAAAACTATTAACTTTTTGTATAGGCATGTATATTAAAATATTGTAGGTATTGTGACAACAATGATTTTGATATATCGTTCAAGGTCATATGTTGAAAGGTCAAGGTCACGGCTGCAAAAAAAGACTTAAATTGCTAATTATGTTTGAAAACTATTAACTTTTTTATAAGCATGTATATTAGAGTATTGTAGGTATTGGGACAATGATCATTTTGACATATGATACAAGGTCATATGGTGAAAGGTCAAGGTCACAGATGCAAAAGAAAACTTAAATTGCTAATTATCTTTGAAAACTATTAACGTTTTGTATAGGCATATATATTAGAATATGGTAGGTATTGACATGACAATCATATATGTTCAAAGGTCAAGGACATAGTTGCATAAGTATACTGAAATTGGTTAATGATTTGGAAATTATTCATTGCACTACAGTTACTTTATGCATATTATATAAGCTACCTATAAATAAAATGTTACTGGATATATTTCTGATTAAGTTTAGTGGCAGTTCTTAACTTGAGAAAACTTGTAAAGTTTCTGTACTGAATATTTTGTCTATTGCACTTTGCAAACAATTTTGGACATATTCTCAGGTGAGCGTTAAAGTGAAAGGTTAGTGTTAAAGTAATGTATTTTCTACTCGATCAAAAACTTACCAGGCGAGACATTTATTTCCGTGGAATTCTTGTTTATAAGTTTTAAATCAACATATTTTATTGTAGGTCTGTTCCTCATCCTATGTCATTTTCAGGACTACAAACACCATCACCTAGGTTTGTATCTGTTATTTCTTCTTTATCTAATTGTTTATATAGGGAATCGTTTGTTCCAATTTGATTAAAGACTAGGCTGTTTACTTTCTAAAGATCTTTTTGTCATCATTACCAATATTTATACTTGTTTGATGACAAATGTGTTTTGCTACTGTTTTGGACCAAACTTGTAAGGCCGGGTGCAGTATATTAAAGATGTCATTTTGAATATCATGTTTAGCTTCTTGATATTTGTGTATCAATTTAAAAATCATTAAAGCCATTGATATTGATTTTTTTTGGTCAAGATTTATTAGTGGCACAATACAGGATTGTCAGTTGCAGTAATAAGTTTAATAAATCGTTGTAATTGTTGTTAAGAAATGATTCTGAAACCTTGCCATAATCCCTGGTTCGGATTTGGTATGTAATTAGTGTTTGGGGTTTGTAAAGTGCATGCATGCTAGTTCACAGTGTGGGTGTTGATGCCATAAAGCGGTCTGTCACTTTAATCAGAAGCAAACTCTGACAAGAAATTAAACTAACAGGAGGACTTTTGTTTAAAACTAAAAAGACTTCAATCACTAGAGACTTTAAATATTTAATTGTTGCAGTTATTGTCCATTGCATATTAATATGTTTTTGTTTTGTTTTTCTGTTGCAGATAGGCACAACAAGACTATAACCAGTGAATTTGAAGAGAAATATTTTATTTTTAGACATTTGCTTACATACATAACTGCATGTTTACATAAAGTACATGTTATATGTTATATACAGCAATGTAAATCTTGTAAATAAATCAACAATTTGTCTTAATTGTACTCTTGTAAATTTTAATGTTTTATAGACCACTGGTTGTAAAAAAGAAATGCAAGGCTAAGCAAAACAGGCTGGATATTTTTAGATTTTAAAAAGCTTTTTCACACTGAGAGTAATTTTACAAAATGATAATATTAATGAATGGTTTAACCATGTAGATCATAATTTAGCATAATGTAACTTCTGCCAAAAATGCTTTGCAGTAATGTTGCAATAGATTATGATGAGTAATAATGCCTTTACATGCTACACAAACAGAAAACTTAACCAAATAAAAAATGAATTTTTTATCCTTTGCTAAAAAGAATTTAATATTTTGGAAAGTTTCACTACCAGTTTTGAAATGAGATTCATTACACTGAAGGAATTTAACCATACTCTTTGCATATGAATTACATATTTATCCAAATGATTTTTTCTATAGATATGTTTTGTCTATTTTATATACCACTAATGACTGCCTGTAATTGTGATGATGAATAGCATGTTATAATACTGATGCATACTGAGGCTTAGCATTTTATATTTTTCTGTAAAATATATATGAAGATCAAAGCCAGTGTAGCAGTAAGCGCAAGTGTAATATAAAATGGTTTATTATACAGATATTGCATTTAGATCAGAGTTGCAAGACTCTACTCCAAGAGGTTGATGGTATCGTTTTTTGCATTATCACCCTTTTCATTATTAGTATAAACAACCATCAAAGAAAGCCTATTTATACTTTTCTAATGAAGACACGAGAAAGAATGTAATTGACAACACTAGTTAAAATAGGGTTCAAAACTAAGGTCAAAATTTACCAAATCGCCACCAAAACAAATTACCTTGAAAGCAGCTAAAATGGAGTGTCAAAAGAAAAGGTTAATATGTTGGAACTGAGTGTGCCTTTAAAAATTGGCCTTATTTTGTTTCTTGAAATTGGTCTTCTTTGATTGACAATTTAAAAAAATACCAAAACTACAAACCCCTGTGTCGTTATTTAACATACAGTCCAGATTTAGAAATTTAAAGCTTGGCATAAGGTCAAATTTCTGACCTTTTTTCATAGCCGTATGATTGGAAAGCATTGCTATACAACATCAAAAATTGAAACATGTAATGAATAAGTTTTGAAAATAAGCTAAAATGAAACAAAAAGGCCAAAAACTAGGCTATAAACTTGATTGCAGTTTCAAGAGGACATTCAACTTCGGTGGCTTAGTGTACACCAGATATTTGATATTCGTTATCTGTTTATGTGACCTTTTATTAATATGTCACCTTGTAGAACATTGATTGGGGAAGCAAAGATTTAAATGTGTTATTCAGATATCAGTCATTAAAGATGTTTTAAGTTATCTTAAATGATTTTCATAAGTTGCAATCAAGCAAATTCACATTGTTGCTTTTATTTAAAGCCAAGTGTTAGTGACTGATAATTCGTGATCTAAAGAAACGGACTCTGGCAATTCTTGACGACAATAATGAATTCCAATATAAATGTTGCGAGTGAAAAGTAGCACAAAGAAAATAAAAAATGTCGTTGATTAAACAATAAAGCAAAGCCTTTAAGTTATACATTTAAAACACTTCATTTAAGATTACTACTAATAATAATAATAATAATAATTTTTTTGCTTTAAGTTTACAACTCATCAGTATCTTAAATTACATTACATAATAAATAAATGCATTAAGTATGGCGTATAATACAAAAATACAAATCATCTAATACATATTTACAAATACATTGTGAATGACATTTATCAGAAGCAATACATGTATTATAAAGTATATTAATGGAAGGAAGCTTGTGATATATTTTGTTTAACCGTTTCAGCAGCTAATAGATATTTACAAAGATTACACAATTGATTAATATTACAGGAACCAAATAGTTGAACTACCTTAAAAGCAGATGGGCGGGTCCAGAAGTAGGGTTTAATATATTGCTTGCGAACATTCTTATAAAAAGGACAAATAAGTACAAAATGGAATACATCCTCAACAACATTTAAAGGACATGTACACAGTCTGTTTTTTCTTTCAATATTTGTATACCTTCCTCTTTCAATCAAAAGATCATGAACAGAGAGTCTAAATTTACAAATGGTTTGTTGATACTTAAGTGGAATTGGTTTTCTCAAATAATATTGTAAATAATGAGTATCTATTAAATACTTATAAAAATCACACTTTGAGGACTGTTCAAAATATTCAAGCATATTCTGTATATAATTATCCTTTAAAGTAGAAGAAAAAACACTCAAAAGTAGTTTTTCATTATCAACAAATTGCATTAACCAAATATCATGAAAACCCATCGTTGATAATAAATCTCTAACATTTCTTAACCAATTAAATTTACAATTTGTATCAATTCTACACAATAACTCTTTATAACATGAACGCAGAATACAATTATCAGTTTTTAACAATTTGAACCAGTATTTTATAATTCTTATTATAATTATAATAGCTGTGTTATTTTATATAGAGGTGATTTTGAAATTCAAAATGACAGCCACAGTAATGGTCCCAATTAAGTTTCCAGCTCGATTATGTGTTTACTTGTAAATAAAACACGATTAACAAACCTATAAAAGTTATAAACAATGTTGTTTATATATATATATAACTTTTTAAAATTTTATAACAGATACGTATTTACACGTTATGTAATGATAAATATAACGAAATAATTTATAATTTGAATAGATATAGAGTTACAATACAGGGTAGAATGTTCAGAATAGAAATGTATTCATTTGGTTGAAATAGCGCGAGAAACGGATGTTTCATTTGGTGGTTTTTATAAATTTTTCAGTGTTCCCAAAATAAGCAAGTAACAATGTTTTTGTTTTTTTAAATATGGAAAGTTACCTAAGGTATCTCTCACCGATATTTATGCAAAAGTCCACTTACTCAGTAATTGAGAGAATTAATGAATTGAATTGGAGCAACTCGTAAACGAAAGATGAACATATCGAATCCATTTGTAAACAAGTGGATGACAAAACTAAATGATGAAAATGCAATATTGCGCGATCGTATTGAATTTCAATTTTCACACATTGACCATAAACACGTGAAATATGATTCATTTGCAAAACAAGTGAAATCGGTGTGAAATCACTCGGTGAATTTGACCATATGTTACATTATTCGCACATATTACATATTGATGACGAAAAAAGCGAATGTCAAATATCTTGGGTGTTTTTTTTTTTAAAAAAGGTTCAACAAATACTAAATAAAACATATTTTTATATGCTGATGTGGCAAACGGAAGTTCTTCAAAATATGACTATAGTCATAATCGTAGCAGTGATGTATTGGGCTTTACCCTCGGCAACCGCAATATACAAAATTCCAAACCTTCCCACAATAATATCGAAACATCCAAAATCAGCTATGATGAATCGATTGATAGACATTTATATGAAACAGAGACTGATAAAGGTAACAATAACACTAAAAACTTGTCTGGCACTCGTGACTCTCTTCAAATGATGCAAAACAAAACTATGACAAACATCAAGGCCCATATAATAGTGCGTCAGGCTTTTGCAAATCACGGTCTGAAAAGACGTAGAACCCGACATTTTCGTTTGAGTTAAACGCAAGCGAAGTTTTACTTGTTAACTACAGATTAAAACTCTTCGAAATCCGGAATCATAAACTTTTAAGAAAGGCATTAAATGAAAGTTACGCTTCTATTAGAGAAGAATGTCGACACATATGAAAGTGAAGGATTCTGGCCAGAATTGGAATGTCGACAATGGTTTCTATACCGTAAATGGAAAAAGTACATCTTTTGTGATTATTGGTAAAGTAGTGACATATCATTGTAATTTATATGCAGACATTGAAAAAAAAACATTATAATTAATCGGCTAATTATATATTCGTTAATGTTAACAGTCCTACCCGGAACGACCGATGAGCCATATCCTCTTCCTTGTGTATAAGTGATCTATTATCATTATTTGATTGCGATATTGCAGTTTTGACAGAACACAAACTTAGTAATCAAACTGCTACATTTCTAGACTCTACCCAAGTGTTGTTCAAAGTTCAGAGGTAGACAATCTACATTGTGAAGCAGGTGTAGCAATATTGTACAAAAGGGAATTGCAGTTTAATATCAAAGAAATAACAGAAACTGGCTCTTATAGAATAATACGTATTGAGTTAAGATGTAAAGATAAATGCCCTTTATTCATTTTCTCTGTTTATCTCTCATTAGAAAGTTCTTTAACTTTTTATAAGGAGGAGATAGACAGAGTCATTGATATATTTCAATAGTATAGTCAATATGGGAAGTATTCAAATAATATTATCATAATAGTGTTGTATCAATTAACTTGGGTGCAAAATGTAAATGTGCATATAATACTTATATCAAAAACCAAACTATGCCTGATTATGTACATGTAATTTCAGATATAAATGGCAGTTCATACCAGTTGTGAAATATTTGCTGAGGGTAATTTAAGTATTACGTCTGCCCATCATATGGTGTGTTGATGATGTCATCAATAAAAAGATATTTCTTTCTTCCTACAGCACTGATAGATCTACATCTTGGCATAAAGCAACAAATAGTCAATTGAGTAAAAAACGCTAAAGAAGTAACTTTGTCATTGTCCGCATTTAATGAAAGCAATTTATTAGAACGAAGTGATATGTCACCCTACAGATGAGCCATCAGGCATTGTTTTATAAAGTGCTAAAATACGTTACCTAGAGCCAACTTCAATCTATATACCAAACCGTCTTGGAGTGCTGATGTTAACACACTACATATACACGAACGAGAAATGAGGCGTATATGGCTAAATAACGATAGACCAAGAGGACTCAGAAATTTTGAATATTATGTTTTATATGATTATCCGGTGAGTATTGCAAATGCATTTGCTGAATTTCTTGGGCAGTTATATTATCTAGATAACAATCCATCCTTTATCATTCTGCTTGCAAAAAAAAATATAATTTAGAGTTACATAATAAGGTGTTTATTGCTTTCTTAGATTTTACACTATTTGGAGACGCGGTCTCATTATCAAATTAAACGAATAGGATGTTAGAAGTAAGCTGTATATGATGTGTAAAGCTCATATAGATACCTATAGCTTTGTCTTGGTGAATGGTATACAGTCAGAATTGTTTTAAATTCGTCAAGAAGTCCGGCAAGATGGCGTACTTTCAACCTTTCTGTATTAAGTTTTTATAGATGACTTGCTAGTACGAGTAAATACATGTAGTTTAGGTGCGAATATCTTTGAATAGTCAAGCTCAAATGCAGCATTTGTAGATGATTTCGCCTGCATTTTATTGCCCTATTAAATTTACAACATGTGCTAAATATTGACATGTGGTACTTTTGAATTATAATATTCTATGAACATTCAAAAGTAGCACAATATTATTCTATAAACATTCAAAAGTAGCACATGACAATATATACAGTACATGATTAAAAGACAAAACGCTCACGTAAATCAGCCAATTCTGAGTTTAAATCAAAAATATGCAAAAACCAGAGACTTTTACTTTATCTCTCGATGAAATATTTGTACTTCGAAAATTCTTAACCTTGTATTAGTGATTGATATACAGTAAGCACGGAAACATTCTAAAACCGACATAACAGCATTATGGTATACGCATAACCAGTACAAAGTACATAAAAATATCCTTCTATGTCAAGGCCTGTCAATATCTATGTTTATTTTTCTAGCGATTTACAACTATCCTATCACGTGACATTTATATAGTTACATTATATATTCATATTGGAGGCAGATTATGATGTAAGTTTTTATGTTCTTAGTATATTATAATAGTTTTGTAAATGAAAAATTGCCACTACCTCAAATAGAAATAATTGAGCAAATATGATTTTAGCCGAAGGATTCATATTTTTGAAATACATTTTAGAATAAACGTTTGCAAAAAATCTTCACTCAACAGAAATATGCATTGCAATTATCATGTTAGAATGATACCTGTCTACATTTGAACAGACTGAAATAATATATAAGATTTATATAAGATGACGTATGTTTCCCGAATTTCCTCCGACACTAACACACTTCATGCCTGGGGGCTGTGCGTAGGATTAAAGAATCCGGGATTCCTCCTAATAAACGTCCTTAAATTTCAGCTCAGTTAAACGATTTATAATTCATGCATGTAACTACAAAATAAAACGGAATGAATTTTAAATCTGTTATCTCGGATATAATGTACATTTCAAGGACTCTGAAAACTATGGTTTTTTTTTCCTATTTCAGATAGAGTTATATATGTGACTCCTTCTTGTCATCACATAAAAGACAACCTACGTAAAAATAGATTTGTAAACTTATTATATAGAGATAAACGGCGAAATCTTTGCAGATTCTAACAAGATTATCAATATTGAACTTTGAATTTTACCTGGTCCTGCTTTTTTTATTTTCAACGAACAACTTTATGAAACTGTTCTAATCTTCTAAACGATTAGATAAACTTCTCTAATAAACCAGTATTTATTTTGCTTAACAAATTTCCGTTGAAAGTATGACTTATTTCTTTTTTTTTTTTTTTTTTTTTTTGCATTTTTGTTTATTTCAGGATTTTTAATTAAGATTTAAAATTGTAATAATGGAACAGACGTCAGTAATCCTATTTCTGGTTGGTGGCCTAATTATGGCGTATTATTTCACGAGAACCCCGGAGCCACAAATGGAGATTCCACTGAAGGATTCGTATGACTATATCATAGGTATTTAATTGAATTCCATTAACATGGGTTGTCTTAATTTAGAAAGATTTTTGACAGAATCACTAGCTTCATTTATTGTCCACCGATTTCCCAAATGCATACACCAAAGTTAAAGCAAGAAGGGTCATTTGTTACAAAAATAGATTGAGTGAAAACTGGGAGTTCTTAACCACGTCACTCGACATAAATAAGCGATCTAAATTAGTGTATATCCTGAGATTTTAAATCTGTTGTATCTGTACATTCTGTTAATATGTATGGTTCCTTATTTTGCTATATTTGTGCTCAGTTGTTGCTGTTGTTTTGGTTACTTTAACCTTATACCACAAATTTCGTCTTCAAATTAATTTAGCTAATTGAAACTGTAAAAAGTATAAACCATAAATCGTTCAAGCTGGTCTCCATTCTGATTAAAAAGTACAGGATGTCCGAAAATATGTTACTTATTAAATCATCTATAACTATATTAAATCAAAAACAGTTTACTTTGTTTTTGGGATTGTGATATGGGCAAGGACGTATGTTTGTTTTATTATTACAAAGGTTACAAAGATATTTTGTTAATATCTAGTGTATAAGTAAATATTTTAATTGACAAAAAATTCGGGAAATTGTATATTATAAGTAGGAAGTTATGATGTCATCACATTTTGAAAATGGGACATTCATGTGAACAACTGGCAGAAACTGACAAACTTTACTATGAGTGTTTATATACTACTTAAGTTTTAAATTTTGAGAAAATGACATCCTGGAATGAAAGAGCTCAACAGAATGATAATTTACAGACTTGTGAGGAAGATTGAAGTATATTTGGAAACCAAAGATTCCCGTACCAAAGAGAACATTGACAGAATTATTACTGAAACTCCACAAAAAACCAGTTAGCCGGGTATTGCATCTAAATGTCACCGTTAGAAAAATTATTGTTCATAGAATCCTTAAATTTGATTTAAAATTGATTCCATACATGATAAGTGTGATGCAGCACTGTTGTAAATTTCTTAAATGTAACCCAAAGGTATTGAAAATTTTACAACAGTTTGAAAGTGTAACATATGTTTTGTGACACCCTATAATAAACAACAGTTTTGAAGTCACTCGAGAACAATGACAGTACAAATTTGGAATATATTTATTAAACTTCAGAATTTATGTTTACTTTTAGTTGGCGCAGGTTCAGCAGGGTCAGTACTTGCTAATCGTCTATCGGAGGACAAAGGGCATTCTGTACTTTTAGTAGAAGCTGGACCTGAGGAGACATCCAATCCACTTGTTCAAATTCCTTCGGAATATTTTGCCCTTCAGAGGACAAATCTTGATTGGGGATTCAAAACTGTGCCACAAAAATACTCATCATTTGGATTAAATAACAGGGTAAATATCACATGTTATAGGGATAACCAGCATACCGAACATGTGTAATCATTCTCTGGTAGAGTGGGTATATATAATGAAGAGTTCAAATAAAAAGTTGTTTGTATTAAATTATTTTTACTGTTAATATCAACGAAGGACATTTCGGTTGAAATGTGATGTATTTAAAATGATACCTCTAACTGACATTGATGTTTTTTCGTGATAAACCGTTGAGATAAAATTTACGTAGAAAAAAGGACATTTCTATTAGCACAAATATTGGACAGATTTCCGTCAAAGCATTAATGTATTAATGCATACTCCTCATAAAAGCATAAAATTAACAACAAAGAACATTGGGGTATCAAAATGTAGAGAACAACGTACAATTTGAAAATAAGGTATATACACGTCTTATTTATATTTCTTTATATAACTCTTTTGCATCAATTAAATACAAGATGACAAAATTAAATGATATTTGTATTATTTTCACCCATTCATAGCAAAGTGCATGGACCCGTGGTCGAATGTTGGGTGGATGTAGTTCCCATAATGGCATGGTTTATATCCGGGGTAGTCGCCATGACTACGATGAATGGGCAGAACAGGGATGTAAAGGATGGAGTTTTAAGGATGTTCTGCCATACTTCCTTAAAAATGAACACATTACTCTTGACAAACTGAAAAATTCTGGTAAAATTGTTTTTATTGTATCTTGATTATTGTATCTCTTGGCGAATTTATTTGAAATAATAAAAAAACCCAAACAAATATAAAACACAGCATCAGCTTATAAGGAATGTTGCAGTGGCAATTTTTCCATTTTTTGCTTTGTTAAAGCCAATCCATATAACCTTTTTTGAACGTTTTACGTAGTTAGAACTAAGAACTAACAGCAGATTTTGACTCTTATGGTTATTATGTAAATCAATATTTTCTATATACGAACTTGTTTATTTTATAATATCTCGCATTAGTTTTTAGTTTCCACTTGTAAGCATTTGTGTTCCATGGTTTCAGTTTATCCCTTTTTGATCACTCTAGTTAGAAAGACGTTTTTGTGTACACCCCTTGTCTTAATTATTTGCATTTTTATGCATTTATCTTTAACAACAGTATTATATTGCTTAATACAATTTTTAAAATTGTATCTTGTTTATCTACACTTTAGTCTTTTGTTTTAATTATTCTTAGTTTTATTATCAAAATAAAAAAGGTTACCATTTTGAAGCTAAGAAAAGCTGCAACAACCCTTTACAATATTTATTTGCTTGTCCTTAGCTTACCACTCTACTGGTGGAAGTTGGTCAGTGAAAACTCACGCAGTTACTCCAATGGCAGATATTTATATGAAAGCTGGAGAACAGATGGGCTATAAACAAACGGACTGCAATGGAATAAACCAGATAGGTATGTATTTCTTTCAGACAGGAAATGTATAAGTTCATCGTTGACTATTGTAAAGTAACTTTTAAGATGATCATTTTCAATCAAACTAGAGATAGCTAGCTAATTAGATTACTTTTTTGTATGTCTTTTCTTTCAAATAACATTTTCAGAACAGTCTTTCTTAATATTTCAGTTATAGTTAACACTTTAGACAGTTTTTGTATATTAAAGTACGTGTTTTTTCTTTTAAAAAAGAATTTTTTCACCTAAAATTGTTAACTAAAACTTAAAGAGTTTTTTCAAAGATAAAAACATCACTTTTGCAGTTTTTTAATTATTTTTACCCGTGTAAGATATAAGACTGAGTTTCAAGTTAAAACACTCTAAAGTGTTTGTGTTAGTATATACAAAACCGTATATAATGAAGTATCTATTTTAGTTGTTCGTACAAAATTCTGATCTACCGGTAGGTTGATTAAAAATAATGTGACTTTCGAGCAGGAAATCGCGAATAACTTTATAACAAAGTAACAAGAGCCCCTTAGATACAAGGCACAGCATGTATTTGTAATTCTTATAATATATTTGCTGTTTGAAAAACCTACACATAGCTCCATTGTCAAAAGAACTATACGTTCACAAGCCCGATTTCAGTGTGTTAAATAAGGTTTTGGACTTCTGGTATTTAGCTTTAAAGGTTTGTTTTAAATATACTGAACATAATTATAGTATAAGCTTCTTTAATAAGCAATTTTTAACAGGTTTTTGTAAAACGCCTGCAAACATAAAGAATGGTCAGCGTGTAAGTGCAGCAACAGCTTTCCTTCTACCGGCGATGGAACGTCCTAATTTACATGTAACAATCAACACATTGGCTTCAAAGGTATTTATTTTCGGGAAAAATAGATATATAGTTCAAATGTCTAAGTTCCCCCCCACCCAAATTGATCATTGATATAGCAAAGTGTCAATGGTACCGTTGATTGTAGCATTGTAATGGCAAAAGCAAATCATGTTTGTAGATTAATATCAGCTGAATAACAACTTTTACATTAGAGCCACTAAAACACTTGACAATACACCAAGGAAATAACAAATATGATTTAATTAGGTATAGATTTTGAGACCTCTTTGCAACAAATCAACACCTACTCGGGTGTTGTTAGCCCCATAAACCTTACAATTCATCATTGAAAATTTCTTTATTGTTGATAAGTATATAGCCACTGTATCCAAACTTATACTGGATATATTCGACTTACCATAGTTCTGTGTTCTTTTGATTCTCAAAATTGACTTGCACGTGACGGGTGTAGCTAGCTAGAAAGTAGGCGCTTACCCTTCCGGAACACCTGGTCTCACTTCCTTGATGGAAGTTCACGTGTGTAACTAATTTTGCCTACTTTCAAAGTTTTTACTTTGTTTTTGGGATTGTGATTTAGAAAAGGACTGGTATGTTTGTTTTTTTTATTAATAATATTGTTATGTGGTTTAAATGTAAGAGGTATTGTTTTTTTTTTGTTTTTGATTGATTATAGAAGTAGATTGTCATTGATTTGTAAAATATTTGCTTATATACAAAATGCAGAGTTAGTAAAATCTGTACTACCTGATGCAGTTAAGATGAACAATTCAGTGTCAAAATTTATCGTATACTTTCATTAGTATAAATTTTAATTGTATTTGTTTTCATGGATATTACAGGTACTTATTAAGAATAAGAAAGCTACGGGTGTAGAGATGATAAAAGATAACAGAAAGATTACAGTAAAGGCCAATAAAGAAGTAATACTATCAGGAGGGGCAATAAACAGTCCTCAGCTACTTATGTTGTCTGGAGTAGGCCCTGCAGCCCATCTCAAAGATCATGGGGTAAGTTCAAAATCAGCTAATTGAAAAGCAATATAAAAGCGGTAGAATTAAAAAGTCATCATTATCCTTGTAATGAGCATTATAAAACTGCGTATTTATAATTAATTTGAATTTATTGCGTTTGTACCTTTAAATGTGAAACGATTCAATTAATGTTAATCACATTATAAAACTTTGTACAAATTGTATAATTTAAACAAAGCACCAGTTGAGGTACATTTCCTCAGTACCTAAATAACTATACCTTTCATCTGTTTATTTAAATATTTTAAGATTTAAAAAAATGAAGAAATTTAGAGTCTTCAACGATTTGAATTGATATATAACACAAATACCTATTAAATTTTGCTGAGCCATATATGCACATTTCGGAAAATCATTCCCCATCAGTGACACTAGGGAAAGAAAAGTTTGATAGATAAAAAACATAGCCAAACAGTTGAAAATTATAAATCTAAAGT
This sequence comes from Tegillarca granosa, assembly GCA_029721355.1. Lineage (NCBI taxonomy): Eukaryota > Metazoa > Mollusca > Bivalvia > Arcoida > Arcidae > Tegillarca > Tegillarca granosa. Next base: position 13,201,876 of record CM056603.1, on the reverse strand, counting down.
TCCAAAATTATGTGAATCCAAATCCTGCTAAAAAATGCTTTGCATGAGGAAACAAATTTTAGTTTTAAATAAATTTAGTAATGAAGGCGGCTGAAAATTTTGCTAAATGGTATATTTCTGACAGCAAAAAGGACTGCCTACTGAGTTATGAATACCCTCGGGGAGTTTTCTCCACCAGCAGTGGTACCCGCAGGAATACCTAGTGATACTTGGCCCATTTTTGGATACAAAATTAAAGGTTGTGTACGCTGCATAATTTCAAAAACTTTTAAGAACAAATCGTATAATATTATTACAATTCAAATAAATCATTTTATCTAATTGTTTGTTGCGAAAACTGACAAAAACAATGTTTTAAGCGGTATTGCAAAAAGGTGTTTTCACTTGTTAAAATCTGGCAGTTATAAAAAAATCGAATTAGTTGAACATTGTCTATAGAGCGTGTTAACTGAAATTTTTAATTATAGATAAAATTATTTCATAAAAAATCAAACGAGAATTTTACCTACCTGCATGGATATTCAGTTTGTTTATTAAAACACATAGTAAGTTAACATCGTTATTTTTATCATTTAAATTATTGCAATTGGTTGATTTAGGAATCAAGTTATATATTGCTAAAATATATTGTTCTATTATTTGTTCATTTACATTATAGTTTCACTTGCACACCGGTTACAAGCAGTAGTATATCATAATAACCGCTATTTTTAATTTCTATCATGTTTTTGTAGATTCCGGTCCATGCTGATTTACCTGTTGGTGATAACTTACAAGACCACTTGATGCTTGTAAATGAACATTCTATTAATGTTTCATACTCGGCTACTCCTGAAAAGATGAATAGTTTTTGGACAAACTTTCAATATGATTGGTTAGGAAAAGGTAGACTTATGATCAATACAAGGCGCAGATGCAAAGTCAGCTATGTGTCAATCTAAAGATTAACACACTTTCTAGAGAGCAAGCAAAGCATTATTTGGAAAAATTCCTATAAATGGAGAAGGCTACATACTGGTTTTGCTGGGTTTTTTTTTTTAAATTCCTTATCCGTTCTAAACCTTATTTGGAGAGTTTCACAAATTCATTAGTCATTTTTAGCTCACCTGGCTTTAGCCAGCGTGAGCTTCTGGTATGATGCGGCGTGTGTATGTGCGTGCGTGCGTGCGTCCGTAAACTTTACATTTTAATCTTCTTCTCCAAAACCACTAAGCCAAATTTAATGAAACTTGGTAACTATTACGCCTAGGTTAAGCCCTTTCAGACTTGCACAAATGAAGGAGTTATGTCCCCTTGGGGCCCTATAAGGGGGAAATAGTGAAAAACTTTAAAAATCTTCCCCTCTGAATGTACAAAGATGTACCTTAGTTATTTCATTTATAACATCCTTAGGTCATGTAGTTTCAGATTTGCACAAATGGTAGCCATGGGGCTCAAAATGGGGAAATGGTAAGGTACTTAGTGGGGAAATTGCTTAAAATAATGTATTTGTCAGTATATCTTTAAAACTATAAACTTTTTGTATAGACATGTATAAGAGAATATTGCAGGTATTGCAACAACGATCATTTTGATATATGGTTCAAGCTCATATGTTGAAAGATCAAGGTCACGGATGCAAAAGAAGACTTAAACTGCTAATTATCTTGAAAACTATTAACTTTTTGTATAGGCATGTACATTAGAATATTGTAGGTATTGTGACAACAATAATTTTGATATATGGTTCAAGGTCATATGTTGAAATATCAAGGTCACAGCTGGAAAAAAAAAGACAAATTGCTAATTATCTTTGAAAACTATTAACTTTTTGTATAGGCATGTATGTTAGAATATTGTAAGTATTGAAATGGCGATCATTTTGATATATGGTTCAAGGTCATATTTGAAAGGTCAGGTCACAGTTGCAAAAGAAGATTTAAATTGCTAATTATCTTTGAAAACTATTAACTTTTTTTATAAGTATGTATATAAGAGTATTGTAGGTATTGGAACAATGATCATTTTGACATATGATACAAAGCCATATGTTGAAAGGTCAAGGTCACAGCTGCAAAAGAAGACTTAAACTGCTAATTATCTTGAAAACTATTAACTTTTTGTATAGGCATGTATATTAGAATATTGAAGGTATTGAGATGGCAATCATTTTGGTATATGGTTCAAGGTAATATGTTCAAAGGTCAAGGTCACAGCTGCAAAAGAAGCCTTAAATTGCTAATTATCTTGAAAACTATTAACTTTTTGTATAGGCATGTTTATTATATTAATTGTGGTATTGCAACAACGATCATTTTGATATATGGTTCAAGCTCATATGTTGAAAGGTCAAGGTCATTGCTACAAAAGAAGACTTAAATTGCTAATTATCTTGAAAACTATTAACTTTTTGTATAGGCATGTATGTTAGAATATTGTTGATATTGACATGACGATCATTTTGTTATATGGTACAAGGTCATATAATGAAAGGTCAAGGTTGCAGCTGCAAAAGAAGACTTTAATTGCTAATTATCTTGAAAACTATTAACTTTTTGTATAGGCGTGTATATTAGAATATTGTAGGTATTGACATGACGATCATTTTGATATATGGTTCAAGGTCGTATATTGAAAATTAAGGTCACAGCTGCAAAAGAAGACTTAAATTGCTAATTATTTTTAAAACTATTAACTTTTTGTATAGGCATGTATATTAGAATATTGTAGATATTGAAATGGCGATCATTTTGATATATGGTTCAAGGTCATATTTTGAAAGGTCAAGGTCACAGTTGCAAAATAAGACTTAAATTGCTAATTATCTTCGAAAACTATTAACTTTTTTGTATAAGCATGTATACTAAAGTATTGTAGGTATTAGAACAATGATCATTTTGACATATGATACAAGGTCATATGTTGAAAGGTCAAGGTCACAGCTGCAAAAGAAGACTTAAATTGCTAATCATCTTTGAAAACTACTAACTTTTTGTATAGGTATGTATATTAGAGTATTGTAGGTATTGGAACAATGATCATTTTGACATATGATACAAGGTCATATGGTGAAAGGTCAAGGTCATGGCTGCAAAAGAAGACTTAAATTGCTAATCATCTTTGAAAACTACTAACTTTTTGTATAGGCATGTATGTTAGAATATTGTTGGTATTGACATGACGATCATTTTGATATATGGTTCAAGGTCAATTGTTGAAACGTCAAGGTCACAGCTGCAAAAGAAGACTTAAATTGCTAATTATCTTTGAAAACTACTAAGTTTTTGTTTAGGCATGTATATTAGAATATGTTAGGTATTGACATGACGATCATATATGTTCAAAGGTCAAGGACATAGTTGCATAAGTATACTGAAATTGGTCAATGATTTGGAAATTATTCATTGCACTACAGTTACTTTATGCATATTATATAAGCTACCTATAAATGAAATGTTACTGGACATATTTCTGATTAAGTTTTGTGGCAGTTCTTAACTTGAGAAAACCTGTTCTGTACTGAATATATTGTCTATTGCACTTTGCAATCAATTTTGGACATATCCTCAGGTGAGTGTTAAGGCCCATGGGCCTCTTGTTTAAACTTCATAGACTATTATTATTATTATTATTATTATCTTCGGCTTCTATTTGGCCCAGTTAAAATCTTAACTAGGGTGTATTCCTATATAATGCATGTAGAAAATTATTGTTTCGTTAAATTTGATATATTTATTTTCTATGATGTGTTATGTAATTGTTTTATAAATCTTATAATCTTGAAAATATTTTAAATTTTACATTTTACGAAGTTTAGTAAATGTTGGAATTACACATACTATTTAATAATTTTAAATGCTTTAAGTTTTCAACGAAATATTTTCATGAATAATTTTCCAAAGCATGACTTTAATGGAATTATTGCAAAAATAAACAAAAAAAACAAAAATGATGTAAGTTAGGTTTAGCATCAACGTTTTTATGGGCATTGTGTTACCTCCAAGATATATTTTGTTGTTTGCATTAGATTAAAAAGGAGGTTTAGTGGTTTTATTATCATTTTTAACATTTTCATTAAAATGTTTGTACTTTTTAGAATTATAATTCAGATAGTTTTTCGCTAAAGTGCCGGAAACGTCTTTAAATAATCGAGGAATTACAGCTTTTTTTCAATACGGGTAATCAGGAACATAGACAGAGATGCATGCATGAAAGAAAAAAAAAACAAAGTTTCCTAAATAACATCAAATTGATAATTTTGAATACGAAAATACTAACCAAGATTAGGAAAGGCAGTAAAATGTAAAACTATTGTTTTTACATTAACTTTGTCATATATGCAACTATCGACTTAGGACCTGAATTGGATTTAACCAACTTATGTAGCCTCGGTTTTAAGCACGTTTGAAATAAACATCATTAATAAAAGTAAATTTAAAGTAATTTCAATACTTTCAGGTTTAAAAGCATCAGGTTTGATTGAAGGATCGGCATTTTTCGACACCAATAAGGAAACAAAAAACTCGGATATACAGTTCCATATCTACAGCGCCATTCCGTCTGATGAACTTGTTAAAGAAAATTTCAATTACGACAAAGAAGTGAGTAGATAAGCAAATGTTTGACTACCAATTGAAACATTGTTTAAAACAGTACGAGAAACCTCGGCGCACAAGATACTGAATCGTACGAACAATTTTTAACGAAATAGACCTCAGTAGATAAAGGATTTTCAAATTTTTTTTCCGCAATTAGAAGATATATGAAATTTAGTTAAAGATTAATGTGTTCTTTTTAAGCATTTGTTGCAGACTTGGGATGGATATGGATACGAAAACAAAAAATCTAAAGAATAGAAACATTTTTTCTGAATCCTCGGCGCGATTCTACTCCGCAAATTAAAATAATCAAGGATTTTTTTATGATTTAGATTAATCAATTAAAATTGATATAAGAATATAACTTGCTAGGTTAACACAACTTAGTGATATTATTGTAACGTAAAGTCAATGAGATAATCGTTTTGTTGTTTTTTTATCTTGGATATTTATCATCTCACAAATATAATTAAGCAATGAACATTTCAGTAAAATTGATTTTTGCAGACACGAGAAAAAATGAAGGCATTCCACGGTGAAAATAAATACGGATTTGCTGTATTGGTCATTTTACTTCGGCCACTAAGTACAGGAACATTACGATTAAAAAGCACTGATCCACTTGACCACCCTCTTATAGATGCGAATTATTTATCAAACAATAAAGATATGAAGACATACCTACAAGGTAAAAATACTGAAATAAAAAGGTTTGGTTAACAATTTAAAGTTGTAAATGTTATAAACGGAAAGGAAGCAATTATAAGTTAAATCGAGAAACACAATGTGGGAGAAAAGAAAATAATTGTTCATACATTGAGACAATTTGACAATTTTAACAAATTTCTGAAACTTTGCAATTTCGTCCAACAAATTACCAGTACAAAATCAATATGAATTGGTCAAAAGCATACTTTCTCTTATGTATCGACTATAGAACGAACAAAGTTGCCGTGTCTCTTGTCATAGGAATGGCCACTAAATTGCGTGACATTCATTATTTTACGGTTTATACTGGTATGAATTTTGACTAATACTACGTGAATTATTTTGCATTGCTCTTTTTAATTTTAGGAATAAGATTGTATGAACAATTCATGGACACAAAAGCTATAAAAGAAATCGGAGCTAGTAGGGAAAACAATGCATTCCTTCCATTTTGTACAGAACACGAACGTTGGTCCGATAGTTTCTGGGAATGTATAATTCGAAAATATGGAGTAACAATGTACCACCCTACAACGACATGCCGAATGGGACCAGACGATGATCCCACCGCTGTTGTAGACTTAAACTTGAGGTATTATATATATATAAGTGTTTTGTTAAGGTTATAATGTGTGATCACTAAGCGTCTTGTAAATTCCGTTATATTCATTGCTTTAATCACATGTTTTCATTTCACGTGTTTGTTGATGTTTTAATTATATATAGTGTTCGTACAACGTTTCATACTAACGTTTTGTTTCATCTCCAGAGATTTTTGGTCTTTTACAAGTAAACTTCAGATATCAAATTTATATTTATATTGCACACACAGTAACATAGTATAGCAATAGCAATGCACAAATAACAGTATTGCAATAATGTAAGGTATATGCACTTTACAGACAGAAGGAAATGTGTATGTGAAAATCAATGTATGTATGTATGTATTTTGGATCTCCTATGTTGTGGAATTTGTATCTTCGGCTTTTTCCAGTATTTTGTTTCATGTTTTACGTCTTCTATTAAAGGGTAAAAGGAATCAAAGGATTAAGAGTTGTAGATGCCTCAGTGATGCGGAATGCTATAGCCGGAAACACAAATGTCCCAACAATAATGATAGCAGAGAAAGCCGCAGATATGATTCGACAGAAGGATACAGTTGCCAAATTTAGAGACCAAATAAAAGATATAAACTGAACATGTTATATCTAAATTAGTGTGCACGTTTTTTTTTTTTTTTTTTTGTTTATGTGGGCGTGTAAATATTTCACAAAAATATATGTTTAATATAAATAAATATTTTTTTGTATGTTCACAGAAAAATCAGTTAAAAAAGACATCTGGGTTTCCCCTCAAGCATTGTAATATGTTCGTGTTTTGCCATATTTTGAAATACTAATTGACGATATCTTATAGAGGGAAGAAGCTTTTACAAAATATACATAAACATTTTATTTTAATTGTGTTTCGGTTAAAATATAGAAATATGTTGAAATATAGATATATATGACATATTTTTTCGTTACATTATTATTACATTCGACAATAGTCGAATTAGTATTGCTTTATTTGCACTCATTTTTTCCCACTTTCAGTTAACATCAATTTTGAAAAATATACTTTTCTTAAATGTTTTAATAGTGTCAGGAAGTTTTTGAGGGATTAACTTAAGTCTTAAAATATATATCAGTGCACCATCACCCCCCCCCCCCGAAAAAAAAAATTAGTATAATGTAAGCGTCTATACATTGTGTATATCATTTCAACACGGATAGTTTTTGTTAAAAATATGTAAATTTCTACATCTCCCATTTTATCAGTTTAATAGCTAGAGGTGTAGGGTTTAAATAAGCAAAATACTGGAAATTCATTTTAAGGGATGACTATATTTCGAATTTATTTTTGCCATTTCAATATTAAATTTAGAGGGTATAGTTCGCGTTGCAGAAATAGGTCACGGACTGTTCGGAAGACATTGTTACTTTCCGTATGCCATTTTCGGGAAAACTTCTTCTTGTCTGTGTTTATTCTTCCAATTTTGGAACACCGTCATTTGTTGACTTAACTTTTTATAATAACTAGCAATACCGACATGTGTCGGCTTGGACATTAAATCATTCATTTTCTGGAATCCTTGATCAGAGGGATTCGTAATTTTTTCTCATCCAATGAAATTAATGGAAAACGTCACTTCCTAATTTCATCAGAAAAAAACGTGTTTGATGTTGGAATAATGTAACGACAGGAGTTGTCATGCACGATTTTCTCAGCAATGGACATTAATTTTAATCAACTCTTACTTTCATATAGAATAAAAGCACTTTATATTCAGGTTCATTATTTTCAACTGTTTGGCTTATGTTTTTTATCTATCAAACTTTTCGGTCTTAGTGTCACTGATGAGGAATGAATTTCCGAAATGTGCACATCTGGCACATCAAAATTTAACTGGTATTTGTTATATATATAAATAACTAGTGCTCAACAGGGATTCTGGTTATTTTGTAAAACACCATACAGACTGCAAACAAAAATATACTGAAGATACCATAAACAAAATGTTAGAGTTTTTGATAGACAACATATTTGTTGTGTTTGGCAATATTATCTTTCAACAAACAATCGGTATACCAATGGGCACAAACTGTGCACCTTTCCTTGCTGATTTGTTTCTTTATTCATATGAATCAGAATTTTTACATGACCTTGTCAAATCTGGAGAAAAGGCTGTGGCTAAATCATTCAACTACACATACCGATATATAGATGACGTTCTTTCTCTAAATAATCACAAATTTGGAGAATATGTGAATGTCATCTATCCAAGTGAGCTTAAAATAAAAGACACGACAGATTCTCCATGTTCTGCTTCATATTTGGACTTATACCTCAATTATGACACCCATGAAAGGTTACATCTGAAGCTATACGACAAACGTGATGACTTCAATTTTTCTATTGTCAACTTTCCGTTTCTTTGAGGTAATATACCTGCTTCTCCTGCGTATGGTGTATATGTTTCACAGTGAATACGGTACGGTAGAGCTTGTTCCCACTATGGGGACTTTCTGCAACGAAGCAAATTACTTACAATTAAATTGTTGACACAAGGATATTGCAATCCTAGGCTAATCAGGGCCCTTAAAAAGTTTTATGGCCGTCATCACAATATTGTTGATAAGTATGTAGTCACTGTATCCCAACTAATACTGGATATATTTGACTTACCATAGTTCTTTGTTCCTTTCATTCTCAAAATTGACTTGCACGTGACGGTTGTAGCTAGCTAGACAGGAGGTGCTTACCCTTCCGGAGCACCCGGCCTCACTTCCTTGATGGAAGTTCACGTATATAACATATTTTGCCAGTTTGCAAAGTTTTTACTTTGTTTTTGGGATTGTGATGTGGACATGGACTTGTATGTTTGTTTTATTATTTATTGTGTTTACATAAAAACGTGAATACATGTGTAGATCATCTGTACGGTACAGTACCGGTCTTGAGTTACGATGTACAGAACGATCCATCGCGCCAAAACACATTGAAACAACAACAAACAACGATGTTTGCTCTTTGTTCTATTCAATCTTTATTAAAAAGCACTCTGTATCATATGCCCCATCCGAGTTGCAGCAAAATCGTGTCCAGAATTATAGACAAAGAATTGCCATCCGAAAAAGAGGAAATTTAAAACATATTAAAATTTCAAAGTAAGGATGTCCGAAAGCATTGAAGGACAGGAATTTTTCTGGGTATTTTGGGAAAAGACCCCTGAGGGTTAATTAATTGGGAATAATGACATTGACTGTCGAGATTCAGTCAAAGTTTTTGTTTTTTTACTATCAATACAGTTGTTAAAAAAATCAATCAGTCTTTATTTTTTATTTTTGAATTTCAATATTATTAGAGATATAAGAAGCAAAAAGTTCACAGTATTTACACAGAAATCCATCTTGACAATTTGAGAAAAACAGACATTTTCATAATCTGATGCCCGAAATTTGCACTGATCTGGCATGCTACAAGTCCTACAAAACCAGAATCTTCTGATTATCTTTCAGACAGTAACTGACTTTAGATTTCACTTATAGTTGCTGTAGCTGTTTCTGTTCGAGTTTTGGGCGAACTTTCACTTGTTTGCTCTTTTTTCCTGAATCTGAATAGGACTTTCATTTTCTGACTCACGGCAGTAAAGGTACTGGTTTTACTAAAAAAAAAAACTTGTTATTGTTTGGAAACTTCTTGATGTTTTTCTTTTTCAGTCGTTTTATATAATATTTACCGTTTTGTGGTTTTTTGCTCACCTGAGCTGAAAGCTCTGATGAGCTATTGAGATCAATCATCATCTGTCGTCCATCGTGCGTAAACTTTTTACATTTAAATCTACTCCTCCAATACCACTGAGCCAAATTCATTGAAACTTGGCTACCATCATGCCTTGTTGGAGGTCTTTCAGATTTCCACAAACGAAGGAGTTATGTTCCCTTGGGGCCCCATAAAGGGGGAAATAGTGAAAATCTTCTCAGAATGTACAAGAGGTATACCTTAGTTATTTCATATATATTATTCTCAGATCATTTAATTATAGATTTGCACAAATGGTAGTATTGGGGCTCAAAATAGGAAAATGACAAGGCAGTTAGTTGGGAAATTGCTTTAAATAATATATTTGTAAAGATATCTTAAAAACTTTATGTACAGGCATATATATTGGAATATTGTAGGTATTGAAATAACAATCTTCTTGATATATTGTTCAAGGTCATTGGTTCAAAGGTCAAGGTAATAGCTGCATAAGACAGCTAATATTGTTAAGTATCTTAAAAAAAACTTTAAACTTTTTTATACGGATGTTTCTTAAAATATTGTAGGTATTAGAATGACAATCATAATGATATATGGTTCAAGGTCAAAGGCTCAGAGGTCAAGGTCAAAGCTACAGAAAATGGCTTAAATTATTAATTATCTTGAAAACCATTAACTTTTTATATAGGCATGTATATTAGAATATTGTAGGTATTGATATGATGATTATAATTTATGATTCAAGGTCATAGCAACATAAGATTGCTTAAATTGTTAATTATCTTGAAAACTATAAGCTTTTTGTATAGGCATGTATATTAGAATATTGTAGGTATTGATATAACAGCCATTTTTATATATGATTTAAGTTCATAGGTTCATGGGTAAAGGTCATATCTGTATAAGAAGGCTTAGATTGTTAATTATCTTGAAAGCTATTACTTTTTTGAAGAGGCATATTGTAGGTATTGATATGATGATCATTTTGATATATGGTTCAAGGCCAAAGGTCAAGGTCCTCTCGTGTACTCTCTTATTTTTTATCTTATCAGAGGTTTCTTTTGCATCAATCAGTCATCAGAAACTACAAGTCATTTTCCCTTTTTGTTGTAATGGTCATTATTGATTGGATGTTGCTACAGATGCCACTTTGGAATCTGCATCAAGCAAGATTCATCCAAACATATTTCATTTAATTGGCAAATTGGTTTCCGAGTGTAATGAAGTAAGGTGTTTTATGCACCAGTCAAGACTCTTTCACATATCCAGGTAGCCAGTTCTTAGATGGAGGAGGAAACCAAAGTGCCCCCAGAAAACCACTGACATTTGCCAATCAAACTGACAAACTTTCTCACACTAGCATCTGCCCAAGCAGCATTTGAATCTAGGCACTTAGAGGCACTGTGACCTGTAAAATTACCTTTAAGACCACTTGGTCACTTTGACCCCAGTGGTTCAAGAGGATAAGAGAAGAAAAATAGCATTTTTTTGAAAAGATGATGTAAATAATTTAAAGCATTATGTCTTTTCATGTCATTGACACCATGACATTTAAGTGACAGAATCTTGACAGGAATGTAAAGCACCATTCCTCCACCCACACATTGATATCAACCCGGTTACCAGGCTCTCATGACTACTTTCCTACGTTCAGCACAGTCTGTGCTTTGATTTTTTATTTGTGTCTGCTAGTTGATAGGTTGTTAATTTGAATTGTATTTTACGACAAAATTAACATTACTTCTCTTATATTGGTGTAGTAAACTCAAAAATGTTAAACTATTATACTTTGAAAAGAAATCAAACAATATGTGTACAAGAAACGACAACATATGTTACTTTTATTGACTTAACATTTGCAGTGCTCAAATGTGAACATATAGGTGTAAATAAGGTAGAACATGTTGCAGCATAGTGTATGTGTTCCCACACTTGCTTTATGTCTAATCTGTTTGTATCAAGATAATTAGGGTGTTGGTACATAGAATTATGACTTTTGTCTTTGTTGATTTCAATATATACAGGTATACCAATCGTTTGACAAAAAGAAGAGCTCTCTAGCTTCTTTTCTGTCTTTCGGTCTCCTTCCAGCTAATAGGCAATTAGTATATGTTCCGTCCATAGAACAACCACAGTTTGACTCTCTTATTACAAAACACCTGATATATTCAAATGGACATGTGCAGCTTTAGTTTCCTCGTGCAATATTTGATTTGTTTGCAGTATTACAAATAAGGAATTTTTATCATTGCTGTTACCTTGATAAATGTAATCATTCAAAAACAATTCTAAAGCTTACTAGTAACTATTGTTACACTAGATTCTTGTTTCAGTAGACACTTAATTTACCTCAGAAAATATAACATTACCTTGCTATATAAAGGCTTATTACTTTCGTAGCTTGAGTAGTAAGAGCAAAAATATTTACGCATTAATACGTGTTTGTACAGCTACCTCTTTACTTTCTGCCTATTTGTACATCGTGAAGGAACTGCTTTATCAGCAAGACACGTTTTGTTTACTTATTAGTAAACATCGCATAATCATATTAGAGATGGCAATGTTCCTCTTTATTTATGTTATAATCCTTTTCATTGTTCTTGGATATATAAGCTTTCGGCAAATGCTTGTTGTTAAACTAAAAACATTTTAACTTTATCGAACAAAGAACATGTTCGAATTGGTGTCGGTTGGTACCAGTATATGCAAAAGTATTACTGTTTATGAAAAAAACATGGTATAAAAATAAAATCCATTAATTTGTGCCCAAAGCTAACGTATTTGCTAGTAATTACAAGGTATTTAAAATGGGTTATTGTACAGAATTAACAACAAGACGTTTTAAGAATGGTGAATGAAGCCATGCCATTTAATAATCCCTAGTTCCTGTACATTCGAACTCCTAAAAAATTTTAATAATAGTTAAAGTATTTATAGGTATCGTTTATATAGGTCTTTAGATAAGAGAGAATGTTCAGTTTTGTTTACGTCCTGCAGTCACGACATTGACGCATAGTATTTACTGCACAGCTTTTTCGATATTTGAATGACGTAAGGAGCTTATTTATAAAGTGCATTTATTTATCTTTACTAAGGTTATCTATGCACAGTCAGGCGATAGAAAAAGTAAGTTTATATATTCTATCTTGTTTGCTGCCATTAATATGTTACCAACTATATCACCTCAAATAAGCCCTATAAATGCTTGATTAATTATGCAAGACTTATTATCTAACAAGTTGTAGAAACTCTGCTTTATGAAAATAGAATGCAGTCACTTGAAACATTAAATATCTGAAAGTAGCAGACTAGATGATGCGCGACATAACCGGGGTTTTATCAGTTAAATCAGCATACATGAACCAAAACAAATGCAAAATAGGTCGTTTCAATTAATATTTTAATCATGTGCATTTGATTTGTAAGCGCGATATCGTCCAAGAAAAACGCCATGACAACGTCCAGGTACAACTCATATGCACATACTTCAACATATATCAAGTAGTACAATTTATATTACCTTACTTTTTATTCGACATTATTGAAATTGTTTATAAAATGTAGAGTTCTGTTGTGACAGTAACCTGTCAAAAACAACAAAGAGGCATAATGGTTATTCTTCATCGGTGCAAAAATGTTTGTCAAGGCCAGCAAATATTTATATCTGTTTGTTTTTATTTTGCACTAGTTTTCTACTGTCACGTGACATATTTATATAGTTGCATAATATATTCATATTTGAGACAGCTGTAGATGTAAGTATATGAAAACTATTATTGTTATAACTTGCTGAGGAATTAACTTGTGAGAAGTTAACTGTTGAATTAACTGTTTAATTAACTAAAAATTTATGAATATAAATAGTTTTGTAGAAATAAACTTTTCGTAAGAAATAGTGATTTTAGATATATCTTTTAAGAATATGCTTTTGCAAAAACAAAAGAAAATAATAAAAATGATAAAATAAATAAGATAATAAAAATAATAAAAACTAACATTATATCAAGAAATTAAATTGATTCAAATATTTATTGCCATTTTCATAATGACAAAATGGGTCTTTTAAGCCAAATGTTTCTATATGTAACCATGGTTAAAGTTTGTTTGAGTATATGATTTTCGATATTCAATATGTTGATATTGTGTTAATAATTATACCAATATCGTATTTAAAAACGTTATTTGTGTTAGGAAAAACATAATAAAAATGGGTTTGGTGCTTAATTAGTATTACTTGAACATCTTTTTCTAATACCTAATCTAAACGCATTAGAAACTTTTTAATCTAATTACTTTACACCCTTATCCCTTATTCTCAATTTTAAGAATGTCACACACACACACACACACACACACACACACACACACACACCTTTTTATCGGCTTTAATTGAAAAGCGATTGAAGTTGCAATATTATTACATATTAATTTTAAGTTTAAAGAAGCACTTTATTTACATTTGTATGGAAGTGATACGTTGTTTATTTACTAGTTTTACCTGAACCTGTATTTGTTATCCACGCTGTTATAATAGTATATGAATTATTTTAAATAACAACTTTTTTAAATTAATTTTATGCAGTTATTGTACTAGCAATTTTAGATATTAATGTTAAGATATCTTATGGATATCCAGTCTCGTATATCCAACCAAGGCTACCTAAATACATTATTTCATTGGTAAATATAAGTTAGTTATTAGACTTTAAACAAATACGTTCTGGCATAACTTATTAGTATAAAATTTCTATTATGTTGGTGTTTATGGTAAACTTAGTAATTGAAAGTCGGAAACCTATTTTCCTTATAATATGAAAGTGATGTAATAACACACGATAACATACAAACGTACATACATACATACGTTATTTCGCGTATTGCAGAATGGGAGCTTTAAATCGAGAGGACGTTTAAGGGATGTTTATACTCTACGAGGTTTTTGACAGATTAGTTTTTATTACTTTATTACTGGTTGTAATAATAATAATATAAAACCCAATATTTTTCTACAATCCCCCTTACACGTGAGATTTCTAGCAGATAACTCGAAATTGATAATTTGTTACTTGAGTCACAAAATACTCGTCAACACATCTAATAAATTCCTTTTCTAGGTCATTACGTCATATAAATGTGGATCGTTAATTGTACCTGTTTTAAATTAAGGTTTGAAAAAATAAATTAATAAATAAATAAGTAAATATATAATGTAGGTTAAATCCAAACAATATTTAGGTGTTCCATTTTTATCTTAAATGTTTATTCATTACATGTATACGGTTATGGTTATTAAGTTTCATGTAAAGGTATTCAGCATTAAAATTGTTTGTCAAAGTTAATTTAAGATTAAAGAAAGCATGCATCTGCTTTAACCTGGTTACTCATTAATGTGAAGCAACAAGATAAAAAAAATCGTTTCAAATATAGATATCGAATAAAAAACAAATAGTAAATTGAAGTGAATATTTGATATTTTGATATTTACAGATTTTGTTATATCAAATATACAACCAAGTTCATCTGGGATTTTGCTTAATATATACTTATGTGCGATTGATTACTTTCTTAGTATAACATGCACTGCGTTATTTTGGCAGTTGCAAGATTAAATCGAGGTGGTTTCAATGTAAAAACCGTTTAGGCCAAGTTTCCACGCAATGTTAATCAAATAGAACTCTATAACAGATTAGAATGCACTCTTTGTTTGTCATTAGATTTATTGTAGTGTAACTAATAACATAATAGATATGAAATGTAACTGTCATGTAATTTTTCAAAATTTTCAGCTTTCTATATAAAACCATGATACTAAATTTGTATAAAAACGTGTTCATTTGTATCATATAAGTTAAAAATAGCTTTAAATGAAATGATATTTTATATAAACAACAGTTAAATCGGAAGATAATATTCGTATTTAGTCTATTGTGTTTTTTGCAACTGACAACTGTTCAGTTTTTACGTCTATGTGAAAGCGAGAAATTGTCTCCTGTATAAATTTTGCTGTGCGGAACGGCATAACCGGAGTGTTATCAATAGATGGTAGCAGTCGGCAGGTATCAGACTATATCTACTTATTCGTGAAAAACAAAGATGATAACACATTGAGTAATGTGGCAGACATCCAAGACAAAAAGTAATAAATAAACACAAACATATCATCGCACGTCGTACTCACAATCCCAAAATAACAAAGTTAAAACGTTGAAAACTGGCCAGTTCAGTTATGTACGTGAACTTCCATCAAGGAAGTGAGACCAGGTGCTTTGGAAGGGTAAGCACATCCTGTAAATGAAACTTATGTCTTTAGCAACAGGTAATTCAGTCAATGTCGAAGAAGACAAGCAGAAGAAAAACTGCATATTGAAACATCAAAAGAATAATTCCCACCTGCCAGTATCTCGTTGGGCGTTGGGAATAGCAGACCAGCAAATACTTACGAATCGTCATTTGCAGAATTTTTATTATTCTCTTTGTAAAAATTCAAAATTCTGCACATGACGATTCGTTTAATTTTAACATTTAATAACAACTGTTATTGAGTGAGTTAGAGTAATATATTTTTGTAAATTAAACTTTAGAGACAATAATCGAGAAAATATTTGCTTGCTATATACAATTATGGTTACATTGGATAAATATATAACACAAATACCTGTTAAATTTTGATGTGCCATATGGGACATTTCGGAAAATCATTCCTCATCATTGACACTAAGGGCCGAAAAGTTTGATAGATAAAAACATAAGCAAACAGTTGAAAATTGTTGAATTTAAAGTTCCAAAATAACATGAATCCAAATCAAGCTAAAGAATGCTATGGATGAGGGAACAAAAATCATTTTTAAATAAATCTCAAGATGGCTGAAATTTTTGCTGAACTAAGTCTACGATTGTGTTGGCTTATCATTACGAAAACACTTTCCGTTATATTATAATTAAAATATAAACACAGTAAATATTTTAGTAGGTACCAATTATATTCCATAATTTTCAAGAATCAGTAGTTCTATGAGGCTGAAGCTCTTTGTATTTTGAAGTAGATAACAGACATACAACATATGCGATAAAATAATCATGAAATAATAGTTAAGTGAACATTATAGAGGTTAACTAAGTGCTAAAAACATAGATATTTTTGCAAAGTAAAAAATGAATGTAATTTTCTATCTATATTTAAATTCTAGACCACGGTCATCTGTTAATATTGGTCGGATGAAATCCGATGTAAAACTTTTTGAACAAAATTGGAAATACAAATTTTGTACAAAATTTCGGAGCACTCGTCCTCACTATCTCGATAGAAGTTCATGTTTATAGCTGGATTTGCCAGGTTTTAAAAGTTTTTACTTCGTTTTTTTTGGGGACATGGACTAATATTTTTGTGTTTTATTAGTATAAGGATAAAATAGTCGCATGAGTCAGAAGAAGTAAGGAATCACGTTAAATAAGAAAAATCTGTCGTTACAAACGTGTGAATTGTTTATGGGAGGCGTGTGCATGTAATTCTATGTTACATCAATATAGATGAAAAGCATTTGGGTTTACAATCCTAATAAATGTCCCCAAAATTCAACTCAATGAAACAATTTATAATGTATTTAATGCGTGTACTTGCAAAATATGACTTTAATAGGTAGTAGAATGTTATCTCAGAAAAGAAACACGTGTCAAGGACTCCGTGAAATTTAGTTTTTTTCTTTCAGTTTTAGACAGGTTAAAATAAGTGACTTACATGTGTCTGACATGTAGGACAAACTTGATAAAAATAGGTTCATTAAATGTGTTTCAAATACATCTAATAAAACAGAAGTTTCCCATTTTTTGTTGAAGTTCACACACGTTTATACTACATGCTGTGCATTTCGCTTTGCCCTGTATAACAAGTTTTGTTTAGTTATTGTAATAGTTATTGCAACTTTTCTATTTCATTTAGCTGTTATACTTTTTAGAAAAAATACTTTAAGTTTCATCTGTTCCCTTTCTATGCATACTCGCAAAAAAGAAGATTTCACATGTTCAATAAAATATTGATAGCTTTTAGCATTACACTAATTGTATGGTTCTGATACAGATTCCATTTCTATCTATTATAAAGCAGTTTACATTTTTTGTCACTTTCAGGATTATTGACTAAACATTTCCAGATTTTCATGATGGAACAAACTTCAGTTATTTTATTTCTGGTCGGTGGTTTAGTTATGGCATATTATTTTATGAGTACACCGGAGCCAAAAATAGAGGTTCCACTGAAGGATTCTTATGATTATATTATAGGTATGTAATTATTTCTTTAACGCAGTTGTGATTTTTGGAATATCTTCAAACCACTAGAACAAATATTTGTCCAGCAAACGTCCACGTCTCTTAAAAAATCGCTTAGAGGATCACATGTAAATGAAACTGGTTTTGTACAGACGACAACTATAACGGGTCGCATGATGATATCTCTGGATATAATTTGTCAGTTTCAACAGTGTTCATCATAAATACGTGTTATATATTTTCTCTATATATGCTGTATATACTTGTATATTTATCTTACTTGATTTGATTTTTTTGCACCATTTTTGTTATTTTTTTCTTGGTTACATAAACACTAGAACGTGTTTTTTTTATTAACAACTTATTTTGTATTCTTTTGAAATCATCCCATTGGGTCAAATCTAATCGTTCGTACTGGTCTTCATTCCAAAAACCAAAAAGCAAAAATGAAAATTTTATAGACAAAATGTTGACGTTAATAATGAAAATTGATCGTTTCAATTTGGAATATTTTGATTTAACATTTCGAATTCATGATTACTCCAGTTGGTGCAGGTTCAGCTGGGTCAGTACTTGCCAGTCGTCTTTCCGAGGACAAGGAAAATTCTGTACTATTGGTAGAAGCTGGACCCGAAGAGACTGACAGTCCACTTGTAAAAGTCCCTATAAAATGGTTTTCCCTTCAGAGGACATATCTTGATTGGGGATTTAAAACTGTGCCACAGAAATACTCATCGTTCGGATTAAAAAATAAGGTAAACTTTAACACAATCTGTTATGAGGTTCAGTCGATGTGTAAATAATTGATACCTTCAGTTAAATATAAACACGTGACAATTAAACCATTAAATCAAGAACAAATGACTATTACAGGTTAATTAATTGATTGAAAGGAACCGAACAATTGCTTATTATTAGCGATTCCATTATTTTTTGGTCTTGTCTTCGTCTTAATAATAATAATAATAATAATAATAATAATGATATATGCATCCCTAAATTCGTCCGAATGAATTTGCAATTAGTGAGTAAATGTTAAAGCTAAAAATGACAAAATGGAGGTAATTTTATGCGAAGCAGTGATGTTAGACAAGAATTTTTTTTATGAAATTTAGAGCGTTTGAAGGTAGAATCCAATTTGGCGTAGCCGAAGTGACCCATATTAACGTAACTTTGAGATAAAATTAAGTCTTTAAGATTACTTAAAAGGATAACTTATAATAATAAGCATTACTATGCCCGCCTTTACTACTCTTTTATTCACTCTTTATGCATTTACACGTACTAATGGATATCTACAAATATATGTATTTTTGCTTTTTGTTATGTATGAGAAATACAGATTTTGGTCCTATTAAAATTATCAAACGCTGCAAATCCTTTAAACTGGAAAGCGTAAACGGAGATGAAGGCATATATATATATATATATATATATATATATATATATATTAATGATAATAATAATAATTTTTTAATAATTTTGAATTATTGACAACTAGGTCTACAGCATCAATGATCTATGTGCAAGCGTTATGTTCTAAGACGTGAATGTATGGATACAAGGAGCTTACAAGAGTTAATGATTTTTCATTTTGTTCACCTTTTTGTAGGAAAGTGCATGGACTCGTGGTAGAATGTTGGGTGGGTGTAGTTCCCATAATGCCATGGTTTATATCCGGGGTAGTCGCCACGATTATGATGAATGGGCGGAGCAAGGATGTAAAGGGTGGAGCTTTAAGGATGTCCTTCCATACTTCCTCAAAAATGAACACATCACTCTGGACCAGCTGAAAAACTCTGGTTAATATGTCATTTTGTTTTGTTTTTGCTATATATTTATATCTTTGTCAATTCATTTTAAAGTATCTGAAACGGTCATTACTTATAAGGAATGGTGCTGTGAAAATAATATTAATTTTGTCTGTCATTACTAACAATGCAATTTTTATACCTGAAACATAGTAGTTCGGAGGACTAAGTGATATTTTTTTCTCCTGTTTTTTCTTTGAGTCTGTTGACAAAAGGCTTTTTCTGTAACATGTTTTACTTGTAAGATTCAAAGAACATTCAATTTATGACATGAAATGATATGTTAGAGTTCACCAAAAAGTTTGACTTAAATTTAAGATTACTGTTACTCAATTTGTACTTATCTATATATAATTAATATTTCAATTACCACTTTATTCTAGCTTAATTTTTTTGAAAAAAAAATTCTATAACCTTATATAATCAACTTAGTTTCAGATTACAATTTATCAAGCCAAAACAGCTCTAACAAAACTGAATGAGCCTTTGAGCAAAAATAATTTACTTATCTACTGTAGCTTATCACTCTACTGGTGGAAGTTGGTCTGTTAAAACTCACGAAGTTACACCAATGGCAGATATATACATGAAAGCTGGAGAACAGATGGGCTATAAACTAACGGACTGCAATGGTGTAAACCAGTTAGGTAGGCATATTCAAGGGAAGCAAATGTTTGATTTATGTAAGTTTAAAGAAACCTTTAAGATGAAATTTCCTATTAAACGGAGATAGTAAGCTATTAAGTTTTCAATTTTATTCGTTGTTCTGGTCCATCAAACATTTCCAGAATATTTTTTCTTACTATAAATGAATAACATTTTAGTCAGCAATTTATATTGTCATATGCATCTGTTTACTTTCATGGGTTTAATCTCTAAAGAGAAATGTGAAGCATAAATCAAGAATTTTTAAACTATGAATAAAGTTTTTTGATTTTTTAAAAAAATTATTCTTTCATTTTCTTTATCAAAAAAGTAATATGTTGGCCTAAAATAAATCTTTTGTCATTAACAACATGATATCTTTAGATCCCATACAATACTAGTATTCCATTTCACACGGTTAAATAACTGCTTGTGTAGTTTTATCGCTCAAGCTTTTCGTGGAACAAAAACTTAAAACCTTGTTAAATCTGTAACTAGCACTCTATATACAAGATATGAGTTTTATGCAATTTAAAGCAGAATTTCTTGTCTGAAAACATGTCATCAACAGTTTTTGTTAGCCCCAAAGTGGAATCAGTCGGATTTAAGTACTTAAAACATTTTTTAAAAAATGTTTTGCTTTGAAGGTTACAAAAACTGTTGTGTTTCTAAAAATGCCAAAATATTATGTGAAGCTAAAACCTTGATTGTTTTATCAATAATTTTGTTAACTTCACAGGGTTCTGTAAGACTCCTGCTAACACAAAGAATGGTCAGCGTATTAGTACAGCAATAGCTTACCTCCGACCGGCGATGGATAGACCTAATCTACATGTGTCAGTAAACTCACTAGCTTCAAAGGTAATATGTACGGACTGCATGCAATCGGTTCTTATGTGCAAAAAAACCCTACAATTCTAGATCAGTGATGATGCTTCAAAATATATTGTAGCTTTAATGTTATATCCCTCTGTAATCAAATTTTATTGTATTAAACCAATTGAATTCATTGATAAAAATGTAAAATAAATGTAAATTTGCACACCATTTGCTTATATACAAGACGCAGATTTTCACTATCAAACCGTATTATAGGCAGAAAGAAGTTAATATATAATTTTATTTTAATGAACTCTTTTTAGAAAGTTTTTGTTTGACATGAATATTAACAGGTGCTTATTAAGAATAAGAAAGCAACAGGAATAGAGTTGATTAAAAATACTAGAAAGGTCACAGTTAAGGCCAATAAAGAAGTAATACTATCAGGAGGAGCAATAAACAGTCCTCAGTTACTTATGTTGTCTGGAGTAGGCCCTGCCGCCCATCTCAAAGAGCTTGGGGTAAGTTCAAAATTATCAAAGGTCATCAATAAGATGTGACAGTAAATAGTCATCAGATATAAATTATGCCCAATGCAGGTCCTGATGCTAGAGTAAACAATTTTTGAGGTTTTTAAATGTAACCTAATACAGATGGAAAATGTAGGAGTTAGTGCATTTTATTAGAGTGAAAAAAGTTCAAAGTCTAAATCATCAATCAAAAGACTTGTTTGGAGAAGGGGCGGGGTTTCCGAGAATAACACTTTATGTAGGCAATAACAATCTGACAAGCATTGCAAAGTTTTAGTAATGATAATTTTTTTTTTAAAATTGAATTTTATGCAACGGGCGGTAAACATATTTATCAAATTGATAAAATAGTACTACACAGGAATAGTGTCATCTGTTAAAATATTGCAAATCTTTAATTTTATTTGCAAAGTCGAATTTTAGTTAAATATCTGGTTGTTAATTTGTAGATTCCGGTCCATGCTGATTTACCTGTTGGTGATAACTTACAAGACCACTTGATGCTTGTAAATGAACATTCTATTAATGTTTCATACTCAGTTACTCCTGAAAAGATTAAAAGTTTCTGGACAAATTTTCAATTTGATTGGTTAGGAACAGGTAAGCTTACAACCAATAAGATGTGTAAAAGTACAGTCAGTAATACGGTGAGTGAGTGAGTGAGTCAGTAATACGGCAATTTATTAATGTTTAAAAACCATAGTAATCAATCAAAGCATTATTCAAATACACCTATTTAACAGCAAAACCAAGTGCGAGTTGTTGATGATGTTCTCAGCTTAAATCCTTGTCAAGAGCTAATTCGCAAACGGGTCTCTGGACTCCATAGATATAATACAGGACGGGTAGAGTTGTTGCATTTTATTACTAATTCTGTGAGTAGCTGTCTACTATTTCGCTCATTGGGGTTCCAATAACAACTTATCCTGTACCACAAACAAAATAACAACCTGTTTGTGGTCCAGGAAAATTTACATAACAAAATCAATGACAGATAAACTGGTGAATGATCATACAATTATTTTAATTTTGATTTCTGTTATTGAAAATAGGTAAAATTATAAAAATGTAAACAAAGCACGTTTGTAACAAAAACAAATTCCTTATTGAAAAACTCGACATTGCACTTGTTCTACCCAGATATTCGTTGATGTGGTTAAATTATTCTTCGTCTGATATAAATTAAATAAAATGGTATAGTAAAGCTAACCTTTAATCTCTTAGGTATAAAAACATCAAGTTTGATTGAAGGATCGGCATTCTTCGACACCAACAAGGATACCAAGTACTCGGATATACAGTTTCATATGTACAGCGCTATTCCATCTGATGAACTTGTTAAACAAAATTTTTATTACGACGAAGAAGTAAGTAAATAATAATAACTTTACTTGCCCTTTTCGAAAATTCGAAGTGTCCCATTAAACCTAACCATGCAAACGAAATACTGAACCGTACCTAAAAATAAATACAGCAATAGGTTACCGCGTACACAAAAAACAATTATCGACAGGTTTGACACAATAATTGGGAAGGCATTTTATCCTTGGTCAGGTAGGAACTGTGTATTGTCCTGCAAATTTACAATATTCTCGGTTAAATAATAATCAAAAATTACACTATTTTATTGAAATGATTGGAAAATTAGCTAATTGTTCTTGTATTATTTAATCCCTGTTAAGCAAACTATTAGCTAATTGTTATAGTAGTATTCCCTGTTTAGCAAACAATTAGCTAATTGTTCTAGTAGTATTCCCTGTTGAGCAAACAATTAGCTAATTGTTCTAGTAGTATTCCCTGTTTAGCAAACAATGAGCTAATTGTTCTAGTAGTATTCCCTGTTTAGCAAACAATTAGTTAATTGTTCTAGTAGCATTCTCTGTTGAATAAACAATTAGCTAATTGTTCTAGTAGTATTCCCTGTTTAGCAAACAATGAGCTAATTGTTCAAGTAGTATTCTCTGTTGAGCAAACAATGAGCTAATTGTTTTAATATTATTCCTTGTTTAGCAAACAATTAGCTAATTGTTCTAGTAGTATTCCCTGTTTAGCAAACAATTAGCTAATTGTTCAAGTAGTATTCTCTGTTGAGCAAACAATGAGCTAGTTGTTCTAATATTATTCCCTGTTTAGCAAACAATTAGCTAATTGTTCTAGTAGTATTCTCTGGTGAGCAAACAGTTAGCTTATTGTTCTAGTAGTATTCTCTTGTGAGCAAACTTGGCACCCCCGAAAAAATACTATATAATATTCTACATTGCTAGCGGATTTTTATTGATTTAAAGTCGTCAAATTAAATTTTAAAAATCCTTTATCCCCTCCAAACTTCATTTACGAGAGGATAAATAATTCTTGCTAGGTAAACACTACCACTGTAATGTAACAGTATAAAAAACCAAGAGACATTCTTTAGCAACTCTAGCATTTAGTCAGATATTTGTTTTGTCTTAAGAAGATGATTTTTACAAAGGCGTAGCTGGCTTATTTAAATTACGCTTGTAATTACACTGATGAAAAATGCTGCTTACTTTACACCAAGAGAAAGTATTTCAGTTCAAACTGCTGATACAGTTTTTCTTTAAACAGATTGATTAAGTAATTATTATGTTAGTTAAATTTATTATTTGTAGACAAGAGATAAAATGAAGGCATTTCACGGTGATAATAAATATGGGTTTGCTGTATTGGTCATTTTACTTCGGCCACTAAGTAAAGGAACATTACGATTAAAAAGCACTGATCCACTTGACCACCCTCTTATAGATGCAAATTATCTATCCAACAATGAAGATATGAAGACATACCTACAAGGTAAAGATATGATGTAAATCTACTTTTCTTGTTAAAAGTTTGGTTCGAAAAGAAAGTGCTATGTGTTGTAAACGAAATAACAGCAATTTGCTGCTCATCAAGGTAACACAATGTTGGAGAATAGAAAATTGTATACAAACACATAGATACTATTAATAACAAAACTTTTAAAAGCACTGAAAATTCACATTTCTTAAATAAAATCGATTCATAGTGATTGGTAAAAAATATAATTTCTCTCAAGTTTTGATTAGGAACTTATAAAGGATGACGTTTTTCATGTCATGAAATAGACATGAAATATGTTGATGCGAGAGACCTGCAATAAATATAGTCACAATCAATATGTAAATGTTAACATTTCAACTTATACTGTGAAAACATTTTTATTCCTTGTTCTTAAAAACATTTCTGGGGCTGTACATTCGTAATTTGTGTGCTCCTGTCATATCATTTCGTTAATACGCATATCTAAGTACGTGTCCATAAAATATTTTGATTTAAACTTATTTTTATATTACTTTCAGGAGTAAGATTATATGAACAATTCATGGACACAAAAGCTATTCGAGAAATTGGAGCAAGTAGGGAAAACAATGCATTCCTTCCATTCTGTACCGAACACAAACGCTGGTCGGATAGTTTCTGGGAATGTATAATCCGGAAATATGCACTAACGATATACCATCCCACAACCACATGCCGGATGGGACCAGACAACGACCCCACGGCTGTTGTAGATCTGAACTTAAGGTTATAGATAATATATTTTAAGATTTTATTAGATTTTAATTAGTTGCGTAGTTCTAGCATTAGTTTTATAATCATTTTTATTTCCCTCAAACCTGACACTTTCGTAATCTGTTACCTATAAGGATTTTAAGACGTTTTATAAGAATTTATGATGTGTTTTTAAGTTTATAAAGTACATTTGAGTTTAGAGAAATTCCATTAAAAAAATTATACTGAAATCAAAGCCAGGTCTCTGGACCATTTAACAAGAACATTTTCGTTATTGCAGTACCATGAAATCAAGTAGCGAGTTAAGGGGTCACATGATACACAAACCCTTGTTAGTAATTAATAACTAAGCAATTATATTATACAATCAATATATGCTTGTCTTTTTATATATCAAATATACATCAAAAGTCTGAATAAACTGTGTTTCATGCATTTGCTTTGTTTGGTGTGCGATTGCTCCATCTACTGCCAGGACGATTTTTTCTGCAAATTCAACATTTCAAAGCTATCTTTTATCTGTGTTTGTGTTCTATTTTAGGGTTAAAGGTATTAAAGGTTTAAGAGTTGTAGATGCCTCAGTAATGAGGAATGTAGTAGCCGGAAATACAAATGTCCCCACAATAATGATAGCAGAGAAAGCCGCAGACTTGATACGACAGAAGGATACAGTGGCAAAGTTTAGAGACCAAATAAAAGATATCAACTGAACATGTAAACGTTTATGTGTTAAAACGAATCTATATAGATATCTTTCAACGCCTAGTAATTTTTAACAAGGAAACCAATAAATACATGTGTGTACTGTGTGATTATATTTGATTCCTCTTTGAGGATTCGCGTTTTGTAATTGCTGTAAGAATGCAGATGTATTATAAGTTAATCAGAGTTAGTTAGAAATGTTTAATTTATACAGTAACATTATGATTATTTATAAGAGATTTTTTCAATATAGCTACAGGAATGCTTTTTATAATCCGACGCAAGATTATGTCTGTTGCACACAATGACTTACAGTAATGAAGTAACAACATATTACTGTATCATTTTAGTCAGAGGTAGGCAAAGATAGATATTTATTTTAAACAGACACCTTACCGGGATTTAAAGATTTATGGTAAAGATAGCAATGAGTTCAATTTCAAGATTTCAGGTCAGTTTAAAATTTGTGGTGATTCAAGAGTTTCCTCCTATGTTGTAAACCAGATGAAAGGTATACAAGATATCTGAATATATTAATTTACCAAGTTATTGTAATTTATAAAACTGCCATTATGTTTTACCTTATTAAATTTAATATATTATGATAATTTAACTGTCTTAGACTTATTTGCTAACAACATACAGTACACATGCAATGCAGAGAAAGACGATGATGCCAAAACTGAAAAATTGTCATGCCAGTGTGATAATTAAATTAGGATTCTTGACAAAAATGAACATTATTACAGGTAATTAAACACCCCGCTTACCTTATTCATAAAATTAAAATGTTCAGAAAATAAAGTAAGTCTTTGGAAACCAGTGTAAAATGATTGAAATGGATATCATGTGATCCTAAAACCTTGTACTACACCACTGGATACACATCAGTCATTATGCTTACTGATTGTTCAAAGTAGAGACTTTATATTTATAGCCAGCGGTTTCAATGTGGTTCTAACACAAGTGTGATTGAAACATTAATTTTAAAATGAACTTTCATTTTTTAACTGAAATTTTGTCCTGCCTCTCGAAATTCAGAAGGATACAAACACATTGTGATATCATTAGTATTTTGATCTTCTGTTGTTGTAGAATCAAAATTCAATACCATAAAACTTAGTCATGTAAATAAAGTACCAAGTATTTCCCATGGTTTATAAGTGCTTGTACATTTTGTAATTATTTTAAGTTCTCAGTCATGTGTGTGTGTGTGTGTGTGTGTGTGTGTGTGTGTGTGTTTTTTAAAAATGTCCAAATTTTTTTGGAGAGATAACTTAACAATATGAGCACCTATGCACCATGAACAACACTTAATAAAACTAAACATAATTTTATGCTCTTATCAAAATTGTGTATCATTTCAGCATAAGTTGTGTTATTTGAAATGTGTAAATGACAATGCTTCATCTTATCATTTCAGCATAAGTTGTGTTATTTGAAATGTGTAAATGACAATGCTTCATCTTATGTAAACATGTTACTGATCGGTGTCACTACCAGTGATAGCCAACTTTCATAAGAACTTTAATGAAAATTAATTTCACTGGATATTTCAAATATAATTACAAATTTAATCTGTGACATTTTGATTTTAAGAACAAACACTAACTAACATTACTTTCATATATACATATATATATTGAATTGTATCACAATTTAGATGATAAATCAACATCTTCCTCTTCTACAAGAAGTGAAGGAAACTTTTTAGGCATTATTCTAGGAGGTTCAGAGTCTGGAACACAGTTATATTTACTGAAATCTGTAACACCTTTTGTTCTTAGGTAATCCTCATCTATCAGAGCTTGACCATTTAACCTATAAATTAAAAAAAATGTTGTCAGAGAAAAACCTAAACAAATTAGTTGTTCATGAACAAAAGATTAGTCATAAGAACTGATTTAAACTGTTGAAATCAATCTACACCATACATGTATATCTAGTTCATAAAAAACCTTAATAAAAACTAAACACTGAATCCATCAAACAAAACATAAAATTATTATCACATTATTGTATTCATTTAAAAACAGTTTATTCAGTGATGGAAACTAGTTCATTAAAACAAATTTATTTATTTATTTCAAAGCTGAAACTGATGAACACACCTGGGTATGACATAAATTCATATGTAAGTGAAAGAGTTTTATAAAACCCATAGATGTGAATCATCATAGTCACATTTAAATAAATGCCACAATCAAGCAAATCAATCTCTCTCTCTCTCTCTATATATATATATACCGGGTATATATATATATATATATAAATATATATATATATATATATATATATATATATATATATATATATTATATATATATATATGTGTGTGTATAAAAAGTGTACTTACACCATCTGTTTTTTCTTCTGCTATACCCAACACTGCATCGGCAAATAACTCTGGTGATCTCATCATTTCATCTGGCACTTGCATCTTTTCTGTCACAAAACTTTTAACTGTTACAGCTGGCCACAGTGCCGATATGGAGACACCTACACGTTATACAAAAAATTCAACTGCCTTAACTTAACCATGAGTAAACTAAGCTAAAAAGTTTCACTGCAATAAAAATCAAAAGGACTCAATGAAAATTAAACCTTGTCTGAATTGATCTAACTTATTAAGAAATACCATTACAATAAATATTATTTTATTACAATTTATATTTTTTGTTAACCTGTGTAAACCAATTAGTACCTGTTTTTAAACTGAACTAATTTTTTGGTTCAGGCAGCAATTGGTTTAGGCAGGTTCCATTGTAACTAGCTAACCTGTTCCTTTCAGTTCATTTGCCAGGCCATGTACCAATACTGTCATTCCAACTTTACCAACTGAATAAGGTGTTTTACCCTTGAAAAATCTGTTAAGAAATAAAGCAAATGCACTTGGTTTTTATCAATAAAATTTCAACATTTATAGCTATATATGAATTAGCACATACTGGTAAAACTATGTACAAATAAACTGAAGATATTAACAGGTGACTTTATAATATTGTAATTATATAGACAAATTTTGTCAGTGAAATTAGACCGTAATAATGTTTAAACAATTTACTCAGATGTTTTCTCAGCATCAAAAGTCAAATCTACAAAATACTTGAAAATATTTGAATGCTTTGTTGACTGGAATGTCAATGTGTTTTATGACATTTTGTGACATGCCAAGATATTACTAAATATATTATTTATTTTTATTTGCAAAATTCTGTTAAAATGACAACAGGAAATTGCAGACATTTTCTCCATGAATGAAAATGCATGTTTTTCATAATTATCTACGGTATCTACCTTAGAGGTCAATATCATTACACATATTTTTTTAAAAATCCACATCTAAATTTCAAAATGAAAAATATGATAAAATTCCTTTGGAAATAAATTACGGTCAATTATCATGATTTTTTTCTCAAAAGATGGAGTGATGCAGCATGATTTGTGCATACCTTAACTTTTTTTTCACTTGTTGGTAAACATTAACTTAAAACATGATATTATGCATAATATTAAGACTTTAGGTACATTTCTTACATCAACTAAATTCAAAACTGATATCATAATGGTTTTAGTGGAACAAAAATCTTAAACCGGATTAAATGGGAAATTAGTATGCTTTTTACCCTCACATTTCATTATCATTTCACTTACCATACAACAAGTTTGAAATGTTAGAAGAAACTAGACCACTAAACTTTGGCAATGAAAGTAATAAAATTATTTATTGTGATTGGCTGAATATTAGCAGCACTCAAACCTGTTGTATATAGGTGGTGAGACCAGTATAATTCTCCCAGAATTCTTCTGCAGGAAATGAGGTAGAACACATTGAAGCATGGTGTATGCCCCTCTCACATTTACTTCTTGCATCAAATCAAAATTTTTCAATGGAGTATCAATAACCTTTTTCCACATGATTGCACCAGCATTGTATACAGCCAAATCAAGGCCTCCAAATCTGTTAATAAATATTTTCCTAATTAGACTATTCACTTTCATTACATCAGAATTTTTTCATTTTATAAATGTTTTAAATGTGTAAATACTTCAAATTCAAATCTATGCCTTTAACATGATATTCTATATAAAATTGAAACCTTAGAAGACACTAAAAACATCATGAAAATTTTAAAAGATACTGTATAAGTATTTATATTAGCGTGCATTCATATTTGGCACTTTTGAGGGTCTCAAACATGTATATTAATATTGGCACTCTCATTGTTTCCCCTTAGACAGGTGAGATAAAATTAATGTTGAAGTGGATTAATGTTGGAGGAAATTAATTTTATGCCAAAAGTGCCTAAATTAATACACAGCCAAAATAAATACTTATACAGTAATATCATGTGATGGGTAAAAAAGTGATTTGTACTTTAAGAAATTATAAAGGCTAAGAAAAATAAAAATAATTACACATTAATACACTGTTGTACAGCTTTCTCAATATCCTCTTCTTTTCTCACATTACACTGTATAGGTACTGCTTCACCTCCAGACTTAACTATTTCATCTACCACTGAATGAATAGATCCTGGTAATTTCTCTGTTGACTGAACTGTCTTAGAGGCGACGCCCACTTTATAACCATTTGATGACAAAGTTAATGCTATCTGCCTGCCAATGCCCCTTGAGGCACCAATTACCAGGGATGACTTCATTCTTGACATCTAGATAAAAATAATTGAAATTGCAGCTCGAGTAATTTTTTATCTTGACATCTAGATAAAAATAATTGAAATTGCAGCTCAAGTAATTTTTTTACACATGTTGGTCACTTTATTAGTGAACATTATAGAACTATGTCATAGATAGATTATTGGTTAAATGAAACAGGGAAATCTTACTACCTGTGTCACTGTGTCTGTATGACCCCATAATCTGCATAATTTCCATACAGAATATAACAAACGTTATGAGGTTTGGTCCTGTTGACTTGAACCTGGTTGTAAAAGTATTATGCACATTTTTATAACAAGACTTTCTGGACTTTATTCTACATGTTTCTGCACCTAGCTGACACACTTGATTTTATATCATTGAGTCACATGATTATTCTCAGAAAGGATTAAGTAAGTGTATTTTTTCCACAAGATTTCTCCCAATTCATCTTAGCTAATAAAATAGCCCATTTTCTGAACGTCAATCCATGAAGCATGAAGTTAAAAAAACAGGAAAATGTCGCTGTTAAACTGCCCTGTCTGATTTAGATGTGAATTACCTGCACCATTACTCGGTGAACCCTGCTGGCAATAGATACAGCTCGAGTAAGCATACTTACCAATCCACTAACCACATGGAATGTATCTCTATTTTCTAGTTAAAAACAAGGGTTTTTTATAACGATTAAGATGAACCGTCTGCATACCAACTGTACAGGTAAAACGTGTACACTGTAAAATTTTGACAAAGCGAAAGTAGAACGTACCTAAAAAGTGTAGCTAAAGTGGGTATGGATTGTTTCTGCAGTGGTGGGCCGTCACGTGCATTGTATAGAGGTTTGCTATTATAAAAATGTCTTTGACATCATATTTGAGTATTTAGAAGCTTTTCAGTATGGAGCATTAAATTAAGATATCAACAACCAACAATTTTGAGGCTGACTGAATATGTTACTTGAGAACATGTAGCTGGTCATAGCCAAATCAAGAACAAGAGAAGAAGTATATATATAATATACAAGTGTAAACAATAACAGTGATAACTTTTTATGTAGGTGTCATTCTTATACAATATAGTATCATTTCTCTTCTTTTTCAGCAATTTTTTGTCACCATATACTTATTATTATTATTTTCATTTATGTGATATTTGGAAATACATCACTTTCTTAAAATTTTACGAAAAAAAAACATAATCAAAACATTTATATTTTGCATGTATAATCATTGATATTATTAGTATAAGTGTAGCTTAAAGGGAATGGATAGAAATGAATTTTAGAAGTTTTAAAAGCGAAATTTGTTTTATAATTGTGATAGTGTGATGATACAAACAATTGTATCAATGGTTTTGTTTTGGTTCTTTTAAAATATTCTTTATTTTGAGGAAGTCTTTAATCAAATTTTTATAAAATATTGAGCATATTTGACTAGTTCTTTTTTATAATACATGTATTAAATACAGTTTGTCTTTGCTTTGACACAATACAGTGCATTGTTTATCATTTGGTATAAATATAGAATTACTTGTAAGTAAAGATAACACATGTACCAACAAAAAAGGAGAAATTAATATCATTTTGTAACAGGTCTTAAAATTAGACCTATACTAACACACGGGGCCTCTGTATCATCATCAACTGCTCAGCTAGATATTTTCGTATCCTATACATTAAACACAAATTGATTGGGTGTACTAGTTTTTACATGTGTATGTTCATGGCTTGTTCTATAGTGCTAGCACATTAGCCTACAATGTCAAAAATTAACAATACATAATAATTTAGTCACCAAGCAAACCATTCAATACCCATTACAAAGAAAACTGTGTAAATGATGGGGACTGAATTTATAGCAGTCTGATGTCTTGAGCTCTAATTCAGAGTCATATTGTGATCCCTTATAAAGCTTTGTTCTGATGCATATGGAATAAGTTTCCATAACATATTTACATGATAAGTCTTTAATACCAAAAAGGGGAAAAAAGCAATTACACATCAATCTGAACATTTTAGAGTTTACATCATGTGATACAATGGTAAATCCACTGTTGTTCCACTATGGTCTCTATATTGTATAACAGAGATTTATACCGGTGCTGTCACAACTACAACATAGCTCATAGACAGAACATTTATTCCATCAAAAAAAAATTATCAAAAATTTTGACACTGGACACTTATACTCACAATGGTGATATGAACCCACTGGGGTGAGCTAAACATCTATATACAAAAGCAGTTACCCTTTTTAACAATTAAGGGTTGTGGGGGCTTAGTGATTAGGTGTTAGCGTCCCAAATCAAGGCGTCTCAATGCTGTCAGTTTTCCCCAGGTCAACCTGCAAATTAGGAAGGTATTTTCGTGTTGTAGGCCATTACTGGTTGGCTAGGTACAAGTATAATGGAATGATTGGTCTTTAATGTTTATTACGGATATCATGGGGAAATGCACTCTATGTTGCTGTACCTGCACAATAGTACACTGCAGACTAGTAACACTTGCATTCTTAAACATCACATGAACTTGTGTTTAGAATAATCTTTGAGATCTTTGAGATCAACAAAAATCGTCTCATTATGAATAGCTAAAAATTTCTAATGTGACATAAAACAACATTCAACTAACCTTGTTCACTATTTAACAAATACAACAAATTTCAAATAAATTTTCTTTTAATAGTAAATAAATTACATGTACATGTATATAAACCCAATTTATAACAAATATAAAACCCTGTAACAAATTAATTGTAACAATCGACTTAATATCAGATTACAATTAACAATTAACTCAGTACCATCAAACACTTTAGAGACTAAATCTCTGTGCCAGGAGAAATGTTTGGAATTACAAGCAGAATTACATATAAACAGGCAACCCTAGCCAGGCTGCACTGATCGAGACCTAATTTTAGCACCAATACAAATGACATACATGCTATACGAAAATAAAGAAAACTCCATACAGATTTGTAAAGAAAACTTGATACAGGTTTGTAGAAGACAGTTAACTATTACAAATACTATAATTCCACACACTCATTTTAATATACGCGTAACTATAAAAAAATCATTGGCAGTATGATTCTATTTTCACAACAATTATAATAACCTGCACCCTTCAGAAATAAAACATCTATTAATTTTTATATCAATCTCAAATAATGAAAAAAGACTGCATTTATTTTCATTCCAGACAGCATTCTTGGGTACATTATGATTGTTCAGATCAAAGTGTAAAACTCGAATGAATTTTATAAAGTTAGTCTCATTTGAAACAAAAAAGTAGTTAAGAGTCAAAAATATGCTGAAAAAAAATCATTTACAAACTGTACATTCATCTTAAAAAGAAAACAGGACTAACAATTTAAAAAAAAAAAAAAATACACAAACAAATTACAGATTTAACCAGATTTTGTCATTAATTCACTATATTAAATTAATTTTTTTTTAAATTAACTTTTCTATTTTTGATTTTTGGCTATTTATAAGAATATTTAAAAAATCATTTTTCATTCCTCTTAAGTGATTTCTGTTGGAAAGACTGGTTGTAAAGTACACAAATACTGTCCTTGGGTCCAGAGTCCCAGCATATAGATTAAACAGATGTCACTTTTATGACAGGGTGAAACATTATTCTTTGTAACCATGATGACATCTGAAGACTCATATATATGTCATTTTACCAGGCTCGGTGGGTAATAAGTTTGGTTCTGAAACACATCTTTGTTCCATTTTTTTGCTGAAAAATAAAAAATATCAATAAAATGCTAAATAATGAATTTTCTTATTTTTTCAATGTTGTTGTGAAAACATTTTTGTATTTGATCTGTTATTTATTTTATCTAATGTAACAGTGTCACATCTGATGACACAAATCAAGTTTCTTTGTGTTTGTTGAATAAATTTATCTGAAATTAGAAGTTTTTCCATAGGTAGTGATGTCTTAAAAAGTAAAATTTCAGACAAGTAGTTGGCTTGAAAACTTTATTAATGACTGAACAAGAAATAAATGGCATGTCCATTGACCAATCTGTTTTAACTTAAAGATGGTGATGTCTGGATAATTACAAACTTATTAATTTATGATTTGGACATGGACTGGCTGTTTGTGTTTGATTTCTACAACTGGGTTGATACATGCATATCTGTTAGTGGATTTTTCCCCTAGGATACCATTAGCCAAGTCCCATCTCATTATGCAGTACAAAATTTATATTGTGATTTGAACATGGACCGGTATGTTTGTGTTTGATTTCTAAAACTGGGTTGGTATATCTGCTAGCAGATTTCACCTAGGATACCATTAGCCCAGTCACATCTCATTATGCAGTACAAACTCATTAATTTGTGATTGGATATGGATTGGTACATGTTTGTGTTTTGACAGAATACCTGGACTTGGCATCATCATCTATTAAGCTATCTTTACTCTGTGATGTTCCCATCTTCTTTGATCTTCTTATAGGTGCTGATGGTGGTGGCATTAACTCTCTATCACTACCTGCAAACTTACAAAAGGAAAAAAAGAAATCATATACATGTACTACAAGCATTGTGACTGTTATGGTTCAAGCTGATAAAAGAGAAAAAATAGATGTATTAATCAAAATGCTGCTTGAGTCATTTGTTGTGGACCAATTATGCTGTGTCATATTAGGCTATAAACTTGGAGTCAAAATTTTGCACTTTAAATATTACAAATGATGCAAAATAACTATTTTGTTTAAATAATCTTTGTAAAAATTTTGAAATTGTAATCCTAACAAATGATGCAAAATAACTATTTTGTTTAAATAATCTTTGTAAAAATTTTGAAATTGTAATCTTAAATAATTATCTATTATATTAATGTTTGTTTTAAATCTTACAGTCTGTCCTCGTCTGACCATGGCCGGGGATGTTCCTGCACTACCAGGTGGCGTTACACTAGGGCTAGGGGTTGATCTGGGAGTTGACCTATCATGGTTCACATCTTCTGAGGATCCTGCCCAGCTCGTCCTTAACATAGCTTTCCTCATTCCAGATGACGTAGTCTGAATCAAGGAGCTAATGGCTCGAGCTCTATTACTCTTTCTAAATGATGCACTTCTTGTAAAGGAATCATCTAATGAACGAGTTGATGCTGGAAAAAACAAAATAATGAAGAAAAATTAAATTTTAAACTTCTGTGATCTCTTAAAAATGCTATGTATCATTTAATGTTGAGCAAAGATTTTCCAATTAAAGATGCAACTTAACCTTTGCTAAATGATATACAATTCAGATAATACATGACCAGTGATGATGTAAATGTTCGTAAACTATGCCACTAACTTGTTTTAATCACATACAGTCAATCCCCTTTATAATGACCAAGTTTGTCCCCATATACTTATGTATTTATATTTACTTTGTTTGCTAGGTAGTTGTAAGTTGTTAAAAGACAACTCAAAAGTGAATAAGGCCCCTCCTCTTTTGAGCCCCATTTTCCCCTTTCCCATTTTATGATAGTTTATCTAAATTTTGACTAACAGATAAACTACAAAGTATAATTTTGTAAATGTAAAATAACCAGAAACAAAACAATAATTTGTTTTTACTGAGGAAGTTCAGATGAGCAATGTTTTATTTTATGTTATAAAGTTTACCAATTTACAGTATATTTTTTTCATTTTTCTTGTAATTCAGACATCAAAATGACATTAAATGTTGTTAATAAACAAACATGAGATATTGTTGGTTTGTTTGTCAAAATGACATTAAATGTTGTTAATAAACAAACATGAGATATTGTTGGTTTGTTTGTCAAAATGACATTACATGTTGTTAATAAACAAACATGAGATATTGTTGGTTTGTTTGTCAAAATGACATTAAATGTTGTCAATAAACAAACATGAGATATTGTTGGTTTGTTTGTCAAAATGACATTAAATGTTGTTAATAAACAAACATGAGATATTGTTGGTTTGTTGAAAGTTGTTTTACACTACATCCAAATTTTACAGCTTTTCTTGATCACATTGCCCACTGGCAACAACAGGGGCTGAACCAACAGTGGCAAGATGACTTGGGTGTTATGGCCAATGTCTATCTAATCTACCACAAAACTCAAAAAATTAAATATGAATGGCTACACAATAAAATGCATCAAGTCTGATAGAATCTGGTACTTCCGTCAATTTAGGAAAATGAAATAAAAATAATTTAGTTTATCTAGCTTACCTGATGTTGATCCTAATCTTCTTGATAGTAAAAGTTCTGCAATATAAAAACAAATACAATGAATTAATGAGATTATCAGTATGCCTTCAATTATATAATCCAAAGAATTAATATCCTAAATAACAATCAAAACTATTCCAGCAAAGTGCAGACGAGAACTAACATATTTATACTAAAAACTACCAACATCTTAAAATTTCACTTCATAGTTTAATGATAGATAGAAATTGCAAAATTGAAAATTGTGAATTTTTATTGACCCAGTCTTAATTTGAATACCTCATGTAACTGCATCAAATTCAATGACATAAATATTATAAGCAAACTTGTTAAATCAAAATGCTAGAAATATTGTACAATGGATAGCATTAAAATGAAATTATGGCACTAAATACAAAAATATCACCAACTACAAATAAATAGAACAAAATAATAAAACTTAATAAGGTTCATCAGTGTACCATGTGATATCTCTAAGCATTTGTGTGGTATCATTATTTCCAAAGGAAATGGAATTATGGAAGTTGATATTTTCTAGTAAACCGGTATTAATCCCTAATTTATGACATAAGTAAATTTTCCGTATTGCTCCACAAATTATATGAGATATTCATCAACTAGTATGCTGGTTAAACCCTTTAATTCTAGCACTGACTTTAAAACAACTCAAAATGAAAGAGCATACTACTGGAAATGGTAAAATGTAAGTACAGGTGTACTGGAACAAGGGAGATAATCACCACAAAGTCACAGAACACAGATATATGTAGTTATAAATCATATAGTTTACCTGATCTTCTGTTGAAACAAATATAATACAATATGGTTATGTAGATGAATACAAAACATTCAGGAGGGATGGGGAAGGGGTGGGGCAGTAGGGGAAGGACAGCCAGTAGGGAAAGGATGGGGCAGTGATGGGATTCTGTTTATAAGCTTATACAAAGTAAGTACATTTGTATTTGTTGGTTGTGGCTTTTAAGTTTTCTGAGAATTGCTAGTTACCGTGGAGTGTAATTAATTAAGATAGAAAACAAAACCCAGAAATACTAAGAATTTGTTTACAAAGAAAACTTCTGCGGTTTTTTAATTTTACAGATCATTTACCAGTATAAAGTATTGTAACAAAAAATTACTAGTTGCCTTCCTATCAAAAATAGTTTATATCAAACCTGATGGTTTGCTTTAACATGCAAATTTCAGACACTGCAACTTCTGGTAACAAAAAAAATTAATTCATGTGTAGTAATAATAATAATAATAGTATAGTAAAAATAATAATGATAATCATGATATATATATAATTCCTAATTTGTAAACAGAACCTGACAGAAATCATTAAAGAAAATTATCTTGACCTTTAAACAGGAGTGCAGCCTGTACAATTTATTATTTTAAGTTCAAAAACATTTGTACCAAGACTGGTTAAAAGAATCAATGTAAAAAAAATTGAAAATGAAATAAAATAAAATAAAATAAAATAATTAACTTCAAACAAACTTTGAAAAAAAAGTCTGTAGAAAATAACTGTAAAATTTAAGATTAAAATTTAAACATTTAACATTGCAAACTGATTCCCACTCACTCATCATTAAAGCTTCAAACAAGTTCCATTTTATTTCTTCACCTATAACAGAGATGATGTTCACAGAGATATGATTGTATCAAAGGACAAAACCTCTGTTGGCTCTGACTAGACCATAAGACTTGTTTAATAAAAAGAGAAACAGTTTAATAGAAGGGCAAGTAACTCTGTCAAATGTACATATTCTGATTAATGCCAGGATAATGCATGCTGCAACCCAGTCTGTTTAAAATAGATACACTTCTGGTAATATATGAGGACAAATAACTCTGTTTATAATAATAATAATAATAATAATGAATAATATTAAAAAGACCACCAACTCTACCTCAAACAAGGAGGGCACGCAACTCATCAGGAACAAAAACTCTTAACTAATGCAGATATCCTCAAATTTTGTATTCAAGTATTTCTTAGTACAAATGTAATATATATCTAAATGCCAGAGCACCTTCTATGTAAAATGCAGATGCAATTTCAGTCATCTTTTGTTGATTCTAAAATGACAAATTACATTCTCAAACACTCAATTACTGGGAAAAATGTCAACCTATTTAACTTGGTCACACTTACCATCAAATTTCAAACTAGCTGAATTTGACTTAGTTATCTGAAGATTTAAACACGTTTAAATCATTATGGTATCATAAAATTGACATGCTTATTTTACTATATTCAAAAATGAACCTTTTAGGAAATGAATTAAATATCTCTAGGACCAAAATGACACTTCTTATAAAAAATTAATTAACAGCACTGAATCTAAATTTATCAATTGAGAAATGACTTAAAGAAAAGCTGATTGAATTTTTTGCATGCCTAAACACCATATTATACAACAAATTATTCTTTGTTTGTTTCCTTCTCCAATAAAAAATAAATGTACTACCAATATTTAGATAAATACATAGATTATATAAAAATTCCTTAAAAAAGAATTTAAGTGAACAGATTCAACACAAAATATGGTAAACTATTTTTTTCTAAACTTAAAGAGCAACTATCAGGTGATGTAGCTATGAACAGAAAACATAATTTAGTGCTTTAACAAAAGGTACACAGTCACACAGTATCAAATTAAATAATAATGTACAGTGATAATGGGTGACATCATTATATATATATATGTGCAGCAGCATTACAACCATCTTAAAATAAAATATATCTATGATTTATATAAAGTCTGTATGGTTCTTCAATGAAACAGAAGTTGAATTTAAATAACATTTATATAGGCTAATTAAGTGACTATATAAATGGTTTTTATCTCATGCCAAGTACTGTCCCCATCTATACTTCACTCAATTCAATATACTAAAGCAGATTGTATGTTTTTTTCTTTTTGTTTTGTTTGTTTGTTTGTTTTTGTTTTTTTTTTTACAAGATGGACATAATAAATTTAAACTGTTTGAGTGAAAATTGGAAAGTGATCTATAATTGTTGAATTCACCTTAATTAGTACGAAGAATTTATTGACAATTTTGAATAGTCACCTTAATAAAAATACACAGAAATCAGAGGTTTGGTTGAAATAATTTAAGAAGGGATGCAAGCTAATAAAATAACAATTAGTTAATTTAACATAACTATACAGTCTTTTAAAATAATCAAAGCAGGTTCACCATTGTGTAAAAGCATCACTGAATTCAGTTATGATACATAATTTATACGTTGTATTTTTCTTGAATAATATCATCTGTATAACAAAAGAGCGCTGACTTTCAGCACATTAGGCTGCTGAGTTGAGTGAAGTAAAGAAAGGGACAAGTATCCTTCCACAAGTATCCTTACAAGTAGTATTTGGAATTGAGTGAGTGATATTGCTTTTATATATGTTCAAAGAGAATCACAAAGCAGTCAACCAATCAGACAAGGCTTTTTATCACAATACGAAAAAGTTTAAAGCTCATCATGCTTCTTATTTTTTTAATAAAGAGGATTTGGAGAAATATTTCTTTAATTTTTAAAGATCTAGTATGAATACGAGTTACAGACACAAATGCACAAGTCATGCAAACATAAGCATGGTATTGTTATCTACAATTAAATATTGCACATATCTTTTTGAAAACTAGTATCTGAAATGTTGAAAATAAAATAAAATAAGAATCGCAATTAAAAAGTGTATTAAAAGTTTTTCCCCCAAATTTTTTAATTACGAAATATAAAAAGTTTAGGAAAAATCTTAAGAAAAAATATGACATTCAAAAAAAGGTAGAGCAAAGTAAACAGAAGAAACACATAGATTATTTGCACACGGAACTAAATAAAACAAATGATATAGATTGAGATAATACCTATATAAATACTTACATCACAAAATATTCCTGAAAGTCTGCAGGTCTAAATTCTCAATAGCTCAATATTAGTTACAATCATCTTTATGATATTAATACATGTATATACTAATATCAAAGTAAGTAACTCTTATTTATTTGGTTATTTTAAAACATAAAAATTGTTATCATAATCCTGTAAGAAATTTTCAACAAGAAAGATGAACATCTCCAACAAAATGAGGCAAGATTGTGTTTGTAGTTAATTTAAGGATTCCAAACTTCACAAATGCTTTGTATCTTAACTAAATACAGTATTTCAAAACTTTATCATAGTATTCAATTTTTTCTTTATTTGGAAGAGTCTGAATGAATAGTTTTCAATTATTAACAATATAACAAATTCTTAAATTTAAAAAAGTTAGTTTAGCCAAAATTTAATATTGACTTCACTTTGAAATATCTTTTTTTCAAAGCAGATATATTTTTTTTATCTTAGGAAAAATTAATGAGTCTGACTCAAAATTGGACAAAGAAAGTGGATGAAAGCTATACAATCTAAACTTCTTAGTCAGTTAAATGTAATACATATTTACAA
Organism: Tegillarca granosa; assembly: GCA_029721355.1. Taxonomy (NCBI): domain Eukaryota; kingdom Metazoa; phylum Mollusca; class Bivalvia; order Arcoida; family Arcidae; genus Tegillarca; species Tegillarca granosa. Next base: position 13,160,631 of record CM056603.1, on the reverse strand, counting down.
TTAATTTTCTCACCTTAATACAAGTTAACCTATTTTTTATAAACATAATTGTTGTTTATGTCTTTTGGTAAAACCTGTTACTATTACGTAATTTGAGCCTCCATAAATGTTGTGATTTGTTTGTAAAATAGGACAAGTTTATGATCCTTTCTGGACTCTTATCACGAGTGTACATGTAACACTGCTGTTAAAGGTTTTTGCCTAAAGATGAAATCTAGGTCTGTTTCCTGTTGTCATGACTATGAGAAAATAAGGGGACATAATCATCTATTTAAACAAAAATAAACTTTATTGTAATATAGCAAGATATTAATATGGTCTTTCGGGTTTCATCAACAAAAACGTTATAGTATATGGCAACTTACTTTCATATGAAAATGAAAGATATTAAAAAAAAGTTTCAAAACATATATCATTTAAATTTACGTATTTTATTTTTATTACCAATATTTTAAAGACAAAGTTCTTTTTATGAATGTCCGTCTTTTTCCATGTACAGAATTCCATGTACCATTCATGTCGCTGATTTAGAATATGCCATAGGAAAAAATAGAATTAATGTAGTTTTTTTTCTTTGCTTAAGTACTATTGTCCTTTTTAATGCTTTTTTCCTCAGCTGCCACAAAAGAATTAAGTTCTGCATTATAACAATTAAATCTGTTCCTTTTATTTTTCAGTCTTAATGATTATATTTAAAACCAAAAAAAACTGTGATAAAGCAAATTACTGTTTAAAACCACATGTTTGTTCAAGTTTCTGCAGGAATTAAAACATATGTGAAATTGATTTTACACACATAAATAGTAATGTTCATTATAAATCACCAAACAGATCGAACTGAAGCTGAAATACAACCATCCTTCTAACACTCTTTACACATTCAATTGTTATTTCTTATCTCTTAAATACAAGTTATCATACTGTACTTAAACATTCTCATACATTTCTAAGTTTTATTATATTCAAAGTTAGGAAGAAAAAATTACAGACATAAAAACCTCAATAAAATACATCTTGATTAATTTGCCATTACGCTATTAACGTTTTTTTCTTTAAGTCTCAAAATATACATCTTCTACTTTTCTTTAATACTTTTCCAATTTATCACAAAACACTGTCATAATTCCATAATCTAACTGGACACAAGGTGCCATTTAATTGAGGTTCTACTGTACTGTATTTTTTACAAGGGAATCATACAAGTTTGACTTCAAAGCATGCAAAGATTATGAGAAACATTTGTGGTGATTCAATACAAAGCTATTTATATCTTTAAAACTGGTATACAATGTAACTAAATGCGGTTACTTTACATAACATTAAGAATTTTACAGCCTTGTCCAACAAGATAATATATTATATTTATTGGCAAGTACTGGTAGTCCAATTGTTCTCTGACCCAAACACACTATGTAACTGACAGCTTAATTGTCACAAGCAAATAGCACTGTAAAATGTCTGTACTCTCATAACAAGCCAAAAGTGTAATATGTCAAGCAATGAGAAAAAATAGTTTTGAAGACTAGCAATATCATCACTGTCAGCATCAACAGCTATGAGAAAACTTTCTTCTCTGGCAATTTCATCTTCTGAATCCTGACATGAAAAATTATACAATGGTTGTAAGACAGGAACACAAATACTAGCACCAGCCTGTAAGACAGGAACGGAACTACTGACACCAGCTATAAGACAGGAACAAAACTACTAGCACCAGCTGTAAGACAGGAACAAAACTACTGGCACCAGCTGTAAGACAGGAACAAAACTACTGGCACCAGCTGATAGACATGGAATAAAAATACTGGCACCAGTTGGTAGACAAGGAAGGAAAATACTGGCACCAGCCTGTAAGACAGAAACAAAACTACTGGCACCAGCTATAAGTAGGAACAAAACTACTGGCACCAGCCTGTAAGACAGGAACAAAACTACTGGCACCAGCTGTAAGACAGGAACAAAACTACTGGCACAAGCTGTAAGACAGGAACAAAACTACTGGCACCAGCTGTAAGACAGGAACAAAACTACTGGTACCAGCTTTGAGACAGGAACAAAACTACTGGCACCAGCTGTAAGACAGGAACAAAACTACTGGCACCAGCTGTAAGACAGGAACAAAACTACTGGCACCAACTGTAAGACAGGAACAAAACTACTGGCACCAGCTGTAAGACAGGAACAAAACTACTGGCACCAGCTGTAGGACAGGAACAAAACTACTGGCACCAGCTTTCAGACAGGAACAAAAATACTGGCACCAGCTGTAAGACAGGAACAAAACTACTGGCACCAACTGTGAGACAGGAACAAAACTGCTGGCACCAGCTTGTAAGACAGGAACAAAACTACTGGCACCAGCTGTGAGACAGGAACAAAACTACTGGCACCAGCTGTAAGACAGGAACAAAACTACTGGCACCAGCTGTAAGACAGGAACAAAACTACTGGCACCAGCTGTGAGACAGGAACAAAACTACTGGCACCAACTGTGAGACAGGAACAAAACTACTGGCACCAGCTTGTAAGACAGGAACAAAACTACTGGCACCAGCTGTAACACAGGAACAAAACTACTGGCACCAGCTGTAAGACAGGAACAAAACTACTTGCACCAGCTTTGAGACAGGAACAAAAATACTGGCACCAGCTGTAAGACAGGAACAAAACTACTGGCACCAGCTTTAAGACAGGAACAAAACTACTGGCACCAGCTGTAGGACAGGAACAAAACTACTGGCACCAGCTGTAAGACAGGAACAAAACTACTGGCACCAGCTTTCAGACAGGAAAAAAATACTGGCACCAGCTGATAGACATGGAATAAAAATACTGGCACCAGTTGGTAGACAAGGAAGGAAAATACTGGCACCAGCATGTAAGACAGGAACAAAACTACTGGCACCAGCTGTAAGACAGGAACAAAACTACTGGCATCAGCTGTAAGACAGGAACAAAACTACTGGCACCAGCCTGTAAGACAGGAACAAAACTACTGGCACCAGCTGTAAGAAAGGAACAAGAATACTGGCACCAGCTGTAAGACAGGAACAAAACTACTGGCACCAGCTGTAACACAGGAACAAAACTACTGGCACCAGCTGTAAGACAGGAACAAAACTACTGGCACCAGCTGTAAGACAGGAACAAAACTACTGGCACCAGCTGATAGACATGGAATAAAAATACTGGCACCAGTTGGTAGACAAGGAAGGAAAATACTGTCACCAGCCTGTAAGACAGGAATAAAACTACTGACACCAGCTGTAAGACAGGAACAAAACTACTGGTACCAGCTTTAAGACAGAAATAAAACTACTGGCACCAGCTGTAAGACAGGAACAAAACTACTGGCACCAGCTGTAAGACAGGAACAAAACTACTGGCACCAGCTTTAAGACAGGAACAAAACTACTGGCACCAGCTGTAGGACAGGAACAAAACTACTGGCACCAGCTGTAAGACAGGAACAAAACTACTGGCACCAGCTTTCAGACAGGAAAAAAATACTGGCACCAGCTGATAGACATGGAATAAAAATACTGGCACCAGTTGGTAGACAAGGAAGGAAAATACTGGCACCAGCATGTAAGACAGGAACAAAACTACTGGCACCAGCTGTAAGACAGGAACAAAACTACTGGCATCAGCTGTAAGACAGGAACAAAACTACTGGCACCAGCTGTAAGACAGGAACAAAACTACTGGCACCAGCTGTAAGACAGGAACAAGAATACTGGCACCAGCTGTAAGACAGGAACAAAACTACTGGCACCAGCTGTAACACAGGAACAAAACTACTGGCACCAGCTGTAAGACAGGAACAAAACTACTGGCACCAGCTGTAAGACAGGAACAAAACTACTGGCACCAGCTGATAGACATGGAATAAAAATACTGGCACCAGTTGGTAGACAAGGAAGGAAAATACTGTCACCAGCCTGTAAGACAGGAATAAAACTACTGACACCAGCTGTAAGACAGGAACAAAACTACTGGTACCAGCTTTAAGACAGAAATAAAACTACTGGCACCAGCTGTAAGACAGGAACAAAACTACTGGCACCAGTTGGTAGACAGGAACAAAAATACTGGCACCAGCTGTAAGACAGGAACAAAACTACTGGCACCAGCTGTAAGACAGGAACAAAAATACTGGCACCAGCTGTAAGACAGGAACAAAACTACTGGCACCAGCTGATAGACATGGAATAAAAATACTGGCACCAGTTGGTAGACAAGGAAGGAAAATACTGGCACCAGCCTGTAAGACAGGAACAAAACTACTGGCACCAGCTGATAGACATGGAATAAAAATACTGGCACCAGTTGGTAGACAAGGAAGGAAAATACTGGCACCAGCCTGTAAGACAGGAACAAAACTACTGGCACCAGCTGTAAAACAGGAACAAAACTACTGGCACCAGCTGTAAGACAGGAACAAAAATACTGGCACCAGCTGATAGACATGGAATAAAAATACTGGCACCAGTTGGTAGAAAAGGAAGGAAAATACTGGCACCAGCCTGTAAGACAGGAACAAAACTACTGGCACCAGCTGTAAGACAGGAACAAAACTACTGGCACCAGCTGTAAGACAGGAACAAAACTACTGGCACCAGCTGTAAGACAGGAACAAAACTATTGGCACCAGCTGTAAGACAGGAACAAAACTACTGGCACCAGCTGTAAGACAGGAGCAAAACTACTGGCACCAGCCTGTAAGACAGGAATTAAACTATTGGCACCAGCTGATAGACAAAGAAAGAAACTCTTAAACTGACAGGTATATATTCATTTAAGTTTCACTACTAAACAGATATGAAAACTTCATTTTGAATTTCACCAAATGTTTCCCCTAATGAATATTTGAATTAGTAACAATCTCAGTCAATACATGTACTATCAAGTATAAATGCTAACTTCATATAAAATGATAAATGCAACTTTTTTTGTTTAAAAAACTCAAATAAGCAAGATATATGATTAATTACATCTTTGGCATGAACAAATACTATGTTTTTTTTAAAGATTTAGCAGCCCTGGCATTCACTTAAGGGTCTATCATTGGCAATCAAATGCAAAAGAGAGAGGGGCTTAATTGATTTGATCAGATGTGAATACACCAAGATTAACACTATATAAAAAGACCTCCTGTTGACTTTTCCTCTGTATTATAGCTGTAGAAGTCAAAATTAAATATAACATATAATAAAGAATATTAAAATAAGTTTAAATAAGACCTGTCAGTAATACAAGGTAGCTCACCTGGACACCTTGCCATTGACTCATATTGTAGTTCAGGTTCAAATGATATCATAAAATCGAAAACTTAATAGTAATATCACCAAATAAAAAAAAAAAATAAATAAATAAATAAATAAATAGGTATTTAAAAAATGATCATCCTACTTCAGTATCTGTAAGGAAAACCCTGAAGATTAAAAACTTAACATACAATTTTGTGATTAACCTTACTTGGGAGTTTTTATGGTATATAGTTTTTATGTTGAATTAGGAGTTATATCTATGGTCTATTTGAATTTATTACAATTCTTTGACATAACCACATATAGAATGCCTTGATACAGAAGGTCTGATGGGGAATATGGAGTCATACGTAAGTATGTAGTCGCAGAGCAAAAATACATATTATTTACAAATATGTACATGTGTTGGAAAATAAATAAATAGGTAAATAAATAAATAAAAATATGCAAATCAATTTGAATTCTGATTTTAACACACACACACACACACACACACACACACACACACACACACACACACTTATATATCATTATATATCAGAACAAATACAAATATATTTTTTTTATCTTTCAAAAATCTCAATAAAATTATGGTTATGGTTAATACTGGAAATTTAACCTTAACAAAGACAAAGAAAAAAAAAAAAAAAAACCTAAATGTTCAAACAAAATCAATAACAAATGTTGGAATCTCCTTAACCTCTAACATGGAAATCAGACTAAATTATTGGTTATAACATGTCTTGTCATCTTAATCTAATAGAAAGATAATCATAATAATTTTAAAAGTCTTAAAATTCGACATAAATGCTAATACCCACAAAGACACCAAAATCCCCCATGGTGATGACCACTATGTACACGTATGACAGATTGATATTGTCAATGATTCTTTGACTTTAGAAATTACAAGTTCGGGATCAAGTTCATGAAAGACTTAGACATTGTATCAGATTAAAAAAATCTATCACTACTTGTGGTGCCAGACAGGGAAATCTCAACCAGAGTTCTAATATATCCGGTCCAGAACGAGGCTTGCCAAGTTCTGGACCAGATATATTAGAACAAGGGTTGAGATTTCCCTATCTGACACCATAAGTAGTGATTGATTCTATTTCTTGCACCACAAAATATACAAGCTCTATTAAAAATCAAAATTCAACATATGATGGAAGTGGCTTGTGAATACAAAAGACAGGAACAAGCGTGACATCATAAATCATATTAATATCATATAAAAATTACGTCATAAAATAATTAATGTATTATGAAATAAACTTGATATTGATTAAGAAAAAAAGTTTTTAAAATTACATTTTAAATTTAAACTGTAGTATTACCTGTTCCATTTATTTGTTTGTGTGAAGAAATGCAAGATTCTTGGGTTAAAGCAGTTCTCAAAGTATCGATACACATCTCTTTTTATTGATAAATCTTAGTGGGAAAAAGAGCGTGTAAGCTATCTTGTACAGGGGCTGCAAAATTGAAATATCTTGCACCGCTCTTTATATGGAAATTTCTATCTGGGGTGCAAGAAAATCTCATCTCAAGCCTACATTGATAATAGCAAAAGTTCAGACTAGAATAGCCTTTCAGTGATTCAATACAAAATCAAGTCTCAGTGCTTACTAAGGACACCTCTGTAGGTAGGGTTAAATAGAGAATGTTTGTTAAAAATGTGCCACCATACCCCAAAATAATCATAAAATGGTAACCTTTAATACATCATTATTAACAGTGACCTTGACATTTAATTAATACACTCCCAAAATAAATGGACTTACTTCCTTAATAACATCTTTTAGTGCACAAGTTTAGATAAAATGCATTAATGCAATCATATATTTTTTTGCAAAAAACCTAATCTGTTCATACTTACTTTGACCAGGGCTTCATAAATTTAGTCTAGCCCATAAGACATAATAAACAATTTTGATGTAGTTTAAAAACCTCATGATCAAACTTTGTTTAGTCCTATATTGAAGTTATTTTATATTTGTTAATAATTAAACTTTTTTTGCTAAGAGAGTATGATGTATGTAGTAGGTCTTATTCTTAGAGGTGAGACAAATAGAAGAATATAAATATCTATACTGCATACAAATACATAGTAAATCCATTATGTCACTTACTGAGAAAAATGTCAAATCTGACAAATATTTACATGTATAAATAGTCCAGAATCTGGATTTTGGAATTTTAAAGAGCTAACAAACATTGTGGTAAAAATCTATATCATATTTGTCAATCCTGAAAACACGCGGGTTAATCTACTTTAAATTTTCATATGAAAAAATACAGGTACATATACTCTAGTATAGGGAACATGTAAAATATGTATAAATAAAAAATGATTAAAAATATTTGTGTTAATATTCATGGTAGAATTTATCAATAAACAAAACAATAAATAAGACCACAGCCAAAATTACAAACTACACCTATCATTTATGTTTGTGAAATTTTGATCAAAATTTGTATGTACATTTAAATGTGAAAAATATACACTCACAAAATTTCTCTTTTTTGAAAACACCATTACAAATTAAAGTGTCATACTCCTGAAACACTTTAGGAGAAACATCCAGAAGTTTAAGAGACACTGCTATCCCCGAACTCCATCATAGACAAATGTAATATCTGAACGGAGTTTCTGACTGAAGATCTGCCACCAGGTGTCCCAGAATCTAAGGATGCAGATAGTCTAAAATTTTGATTTGATCTGCTTGTTTTTAATTCTGGCCCAGAAATTACAATATTTGACATGTCTATACCCTCAACAGAAGAAAGAGAACCATGCTTACGTTGAGCTTTTGATGATGCTGAATTCTTCAGATACTGCTTAGCTTTCTTTCCACTGTAGTCTCTTATGTTTGAGTCAACTTCTGCAATAATAAAAATAATTTACCATAAATTCCACAAGAAATTGACAAAACTTTCCTAACCCTCCAATGTCATCAAAGTTTAAACACTTCAATGTACGACTTTCAACACAATTATAAATGCCAAAATCATTAAAAGTATAAAACTTTCGTCAGATCTGGCAGTCTGTGGAGGAAAAAGCTATCATGGTTTTAATCAAGTTTTTAAGCAAAAAGATATTTTTGAAGTAGTTTGCAATTTGTTGACACTAATGGCTGCATTGACAATTAAAGTCTGAAAGATTTAAATCCATTCAAATAAAAGTAATGGACAAACATTAAAAATAAAAGGCTTTTTAGCAGCACCTTCTGTTGGCATCCCTGACTACATACTGGTCAGGTCTACAAATCTAAATTATATTTTAACTCATGCAACAGAATGAATGCACTCTGGAATGTGCACATTTATGGTGCAGACATGAGATCATGTGTGTGCTGGTAAACCCTATATTGAAGACACAGTAAACATATATCAGGGCTTCGATTATTCACTCGTCCACTCGTCCTGACGAGTGAAATGTGTACTTGGACGATTGATATTGTTACCACCACTTGTCACGGTGCCGAGTTAAATTTATCAGACATATACATTGAGGGGCTTGTTGCAATTAATAAACAATAGATACTATAGTGTTTGTCGAAAAATTAAGTAAAAGGAGGTCAATTGTAACGAAATTGGTCGTTCTGTTACAAGCGTCACTCAACAAAATCATTTAAAGGTTTGCATTACATGCGCAAACCTATTGTTTCGCATTCGGAATTTACTTAGTGTAATGTAAATCCAACCAATGTTCCAAGTCTTTATATACTTGTCAATCCGTTAAGTATGTCAAATAAAAGTAAACAAACTGTTTTGTTTAACTTTCTAAAGACAAACAAGGATGAAACAGATGATAAAGAAGTTTTCGAAGACACTAATTAGACTACCGCTGATCCTGATGACAAACCAGTTGCAGGTGGAAGCATTTCTAAACCTGCGACATTCAAAATGAAAGTTACTGGTTATCTAAAGTGGAAAATCCGAAGTTCATGAAAAGCCTAAGAAAAAGTCAGAAAACATTATTGGTACAAGCTCTGGCTGTACTTAAGAGAAGAAATTCTAGTTTTCATGTAGTGACTGTGCCGAGTTAAATTTCAAAGTGACAAGTGGTTTTCTTCTTTAACTAGGCACTGTGCCGAGTGGCATTAAAAATTCTATCTAAGGCCTGTATATACATATATGTACTTACTATATGTTTGTACTAAGAGTTGTATAATGTCTTCATGTCCTTGCATTGCAGCTAAATGTAATGGCGTGTAACCCTAAACAAAAGAAAATATTTTTCATATTTCATTTAATACACATAGTACTAATAATCCAACATTATTTACCTGTGACATTATGTGACTTATTTACATGGTAGAAAAATGTGTAAAGTATTCATATGGGTATATGAAATTCTTGCCATGTAGTGGCAATAAATGATAAGAAATCTATGCAAACTAAATGGTGTTTACATTTAACTCTAAATAAACAAAATAAAAAGCATATTTAATACATAATTTACAAAGGTTGGAGGAACTAAATTTCACTAACTGGTTACAAATTTATTAATCTATTTTTACATAAATAAACAAATACAATGTATTGTAATGTTGAAATTTCACAATTAGATAATTCACATATCTTTATTCTTTGCACAATTACAATCATAGACTACTGGTATTAAAGAAATCTTACATAGAAGGAACACATGAATGGTTACAAGTCACCCACCCAGGTTACTTGAATGGTAAAACCTAAATACATTAGTCCATTGCACTTTCATGTACTTGCATATGTATTTAAGACTTTATAGTAACTGACTAGATGAACATCTCAAATCAAACCGGAGATGGTATGATTTTTGTAAACATTATTGGCTTTGATTATGGTTCATCAAAACTTTTCAAGAATATTCTATCTGAATTAGCACCTGACTCTTAAAAACCTCTAATTTTTTTTATAAATACATGTATTATAAACTTACCCCCTGTGTATGTAGAACCATTATACAACAATAAGGAGGACATGAAAAAGAAATAAGAATGATTTGTAAATATATGTCTCAACTTTACCAACTTAATGATTAAGTAAGCTAATCACAAAACTTCACATAAAATAAAATGTACATGTATAAACATGCCTCAGATAGATTTTTAAGCCATGTATCATGGTGCCTTGTGAAAGAAGTCATTCACTTGGCATGTGGACATTTCACTTGTCACACATATAAAGTACATGTATATGTGTATCATTAAGCTCCTCTTCTGTGAGAGCATGTTGACCAGTTTATATCAATTGAACATTAAAAGGATATTGTTACATGTCTGGACAAGCTGATGATAAAGAAACTCAAGCCAAGACAGTTGTTTTCATTACTAAGACACCAAAATTGATACTTAACTATGCTTTTTGGTAGTGTTGAGACAATAAATATATGAATACTATTACAATAATCAATATAAAATTATGTAGAGAACTATCATTGTTAAAAATTAAGGTTACCATATATCAAAGGTTAAAAAAATATATCACTAACATGATGTTAAAGAGTGTATGAATTCTTATATTTTTATTAATATGAGATTCAAAGAAAATATCACAGACAAAAACAGACTGAGAACAATCTAAAGTTTATCTGCAGTTTAAAAAAAAAAAAAAAAAAAAAAACAGTGTTTGAAATCTTTGATTGCATTATAGTATGTATCTATCACTAGTTTTGTATCCTCTGTTTTCATCTCGGACTTTATTTACTGTAGAGGATGTGACATAAAAAAGAAAGCAAACATAGCTACAAATGATGTTAAATGATCAACTGTTTAGTAGCAACATCTGGTGAAGTTTTTAACCAAACATATTTTTCTAGTACCCAGAAGTTGCATATTTGTGCTTGTCACAAGGAAATAATTATAATTTTTAAAGAATACTCTAGTAAAATCAAATAAGAAGAAAATGAACAGTAATTATTATTACAATACATGTAACAATAACAGTAACAGAGCCCCATAGAATAGTAAATGTATGGCCTGTTTTGCAATAACAAAAATACAGTGCGTTGATAAAATCGTCAAAAACAAGGCATCTGATAAAAAGATGTTATGTTATATTAATATAAAGTTTTATAAAGCTGTATTGAAACTTGGCCTAATAATTGAACTTTTAAGAGAGTTAAATTAAAGAATACATAAATATGTACTTACATTCTAATGTTGTTTTCAAATGTAGATTTATGAAAAGAAAAATGAGATTTATAAATACACATATTTCATATAAAGTACAATGTATCTATAGTCAGGTAAAAATGTTTAAAAAAAATCCATTATTTTTATGAAATTATTTCTGTCAGAATCACTTCTACTGTAGCACTAGTTTTTTAAGGTTTTAGAAGAGAATAAAAAAGTTTTATCATGTCATATACGGTTAAGACATATGCATTTTGTTGTAAATAACTGACACCATAATACATGCTGGAGTATAAAATACAGAGCATTTTAAAATCCTTACAGGGATTTAACATGGTGAAATACAACTTCTATGAAGAATATTTGACTTCCTAGCAGGAAAAATCTGTATTAATTTTTGGCAAAATTATGAATATAGCTCGTGTAAATTTTTATGAAAAAAAAATATTTATATTCACATGCAAAAATATCAAGCAGAGCATTTTACCTATATACATGGTCATCAGCAAAGATAATAAACGATATACATGTAAATACAATTAAGCATTAAACTTTGTTTGTAATTGATCTGTGATGGTTTAGATCGAATGGCTCTCGTGCTAATTAACCTTAAGTTCAAAACTCAACTCATAGTCAGTGTTCAAAATTAACCTAAAGTTCAAAACTGAACTCATAGTCAGTGTTCAAAATTAACCTAAAGTTCAAAACTGAACTCATAGTCAGTGTTCAAAATTAACCTTAAGTTCAAAACTGAACTCATAGTCAGTGTTCAAAATTAACCTTAAGTTCAAAACTCAACTCATAGTCAGTGTTCAAAATTAACCTAAAGTTCAAAACTGAACTCATAGTCAGTGTTCAAAATTAACCTAAAGTTCAAAACTGAACTCATAGTCAGAGTTCAAAATTAACCTAAAGTTCAAAACTCAACTCATAGTCAGTGTTCAAAATTAACCTTTCTTTGAAAGGCCATGAATATAACATCCTATATTTTCCATGATGACAATTTCTTTGTGTTTAACAATACTTAAGCAAAAATTTTATTTTTTCATAAAACATACATTGTACACATGTATATACAAATAAAACATGTTCTTAAACAGTAAAAGGATTGCAAAATTATACTCACAGTTCTTTGATTAAACTCAGACGGTTTTAAGTAACCAGCTAATAACTTGACCACATCTGATTTACCATGTTTGGCTGCCCAGTGTAATGCAGTCTGAAAAAATAAAAGTAAACAGGCTTGAGTGGAGTGGAACAATCATTTTTAATGCCATATTTAAGATATTTTTGCTTAAATCGAGTCTGCCAGTTTAAGGATGGTGGGAGTAACATGAGAGCTTGAAGAAACCACCAAACCTCAATGAATAAACTATCAAACTTTTTCACACCATGATCTAATCTAGGCAGTGAAATGTATTGAGATTAATAAGCCAGCACTTCAGACATTTGGCAAATCAGGCCATAAGCACAAACTCTAACCAACTAGTTTAACCAATCTTTTAGCCAGGGTCTTCTGTTTGAAGAACAATCTAACCAACAAATAAATAACAAATTTCTTGAGTGCATGAGTAATAATTAACAAATATAACAGTGGCTAGAAGGATTTTTTGACACATCTTTTAAATACAACATATTTTTAAACAGAAAACTTCTATCAATAATTTTAATTCCACAATAATTTATATTTAGGAAATTTCTAGTAAACTTGAAAAAGATATTAATGCCAAAGTAATCAAACAATGAAAGTTTTTTGTTTATTTTTGCAGACAAAAACAATAACAAAAAAGACAATTTTAATCCTGTTTACTGATTTGTTCTGTAAGTCAACAAATGTGATCTGAATGACTTTATAATTGTTCAAATACAGACTGACTTGCCAGCACGTGATATAAACAATTGTGAAAAACATAAAAATTTGACTCAATTTTATATCCTATTATAACTGTTAACTTTAAACATAGTTTATAACTTAAAATATAATCTGAATGGCTTTACTTTTGTGCAAGTAAAGACATACCAGGTACTCTATTCTGAATACGGGCTAAAAATTTAAGTAATTTTAAGAGACAAAATATTTTCAAGAATAATTGCATGTTTAAAAAGTAATATCTACTGATACTTACATACTGTTTATAAATATGTTCAACCATCACACAAAAACATGTTTCAATATGGTAAAAATATGAAAAAGAAAGAAAATCAAAAACAAATTATTATGTATTTACTTTATGTTTGTATAGAATATTGTGTAAATCAAACTCTATAAATCTATTCCTTAGGAAGTTGTCTGTAGTTTCGGTGTTTTATTACAAAGTCAAGAATATTTCACTTACTGTTTATCAAAGTGGTCAGTTCTAGTATGGTAGAGAAAACCGGAGTATCTAGAGTAAACCAGTAACCCTTTTTTATGTTACTTAACAAAGCTCTCATTAGGTATTGCCCAAATGTTATGTGTAGAAAACTGGAGTATCCAGAGTAAACCAGTAACCCTTTTTTATGTTACTTAACAAAGCTCTCATTAGGTATTGCCCAAATGTTATGTGTAGAAAACTGGAGTATCCAGAGTAAACCAGTAACCCTTTTTAATGTTACTTAACAAATCTCTCATTAGGTATTGCCCAAATGTAATGTGAAGAAAACTGGAGTATCCAGAGTAAACCAGTAACCCTTTTTTATGTTACTTAACAAAGCTCTCATTAGGTATTGCCAAAATGTAATGTGGAGAAAACTGGAGAATCCAGAGTAAACCAGTAACCCTTTTTTATGTTACACAACAAAGTTCTCATTAGGTATTGCCCAAATGTAATGTGGAGAAAACTGGAGTATCGAGAGTAAACCAGTAACCCTTTTTAAGTAACTTAACAAATCTCTCATTAGGTATTGCCCAAATGTAATGTGGAGAAAACTGGAGTATCGAGAGTAAACAAGTAACCCTTTTTTATGTTACTTAACAAAGCTCTCATTAGGTATTGCCCAAATGTAACGTAGAGAAAACTAGAGTATCGAGAGTAAACCAGTAACCCTTTTTAAGTAACTTAACAAATCTCTCATTAGGTATTGCCCAAATGTAATGTGGAGAAAACTGGAGTATCGAGAGTAAACCAGTAACCCTTTTTTATGTTACTTAACAAATCTCTCATTAGGTATTGCCCAAATGTAACGTGGAGAAAACCAGAGTATCGAGAGTAAACCAGTAACCCTTTTTAAGTAACTTAACAAATCTCTCATTAGGTATTGCCCAAATGTAATGTGGAGAAAACTGGAGTATCGAGAGTAAACAAGTAACCCTTTTTTATGTTACTTAACAAAGCTCTCATTAGGTATTGCCCAAATGTAACGTAGAGAAAACTAGAGTATCGAGAGTAAACCAGTAACCCTTTTTAAGTAACTTAACAAATCTCTCATTAGGTATTGCCCAAATGTAATGTGGAGAAAACTGGAGTATCGAGAGTAAACCAGTAACCCTTTTTTATGTTACTTAACAAATCTCTCATTAGGTATTGCCCAAATGTAACGTGGAGAAAACCAGAGTATCGAGAGTAAACCAGTAACCCTTTTTAAGTAACTTAACAAATCTCTCATTAGGTATTGCCCAAATGTAATGTGGAGAAAACTGGAGTATCGAGAGTAAACCAGTAACCCTTTTTTATGTTACTTAACAAATCTCTCATTAGGTATTGCCCAAATGTTATGTGGAGAAAACTGGAATATCCAGAGTAAACCAGTAACCCTTTTTTATGTTACTTAACAAAGCTCTCATTAGGTATTGCCCAAATGTTATGTGGAGAAAACCAGAGTATCCAGAGTAAACCAGTAACCCTTTTTTATGTTACTTAACAAATCTCTCATTAGGTATTGCCCAAATGTAATGTGGAGAAAACTGGAGTATCGAGAGTAAACCAGTAACCCTTTTTTATGTTACTTAACAAAGCTCTCATTAGGTATTGCCCAAATGTAATGTGGAGAAAACTGGAGTATCCAGAGTAAACCAGTAACCCCTTTTTTATGTTACTTAACAAATCTCTCATTACGTATTGCCCAAATGTAATGTGGAGAAAACTGGAGTATCCAGAGTTAACCAGTAACCCTTTTTTATGTTACTTAACAAATCTCTCATTAGGTATTGCCCAAATGTAATGTGGAGAAAACTGGAGTATCGAGAGTAAACCAGTAACCCTTTTTTATGTTACTTAACAAAGCTCTCATTAGGTATTGCCCAAATGTAATGTGGAGAAAACTGGAGTATCCAGAGTAAACCAGTAACCCCTTTTTTATGTTACTTAACAAATCTCTCATTACGTATTGCCCAAATGTAATGTGGAGAAAACTGGAGTATCCAGAGTTAACCAGTAACCCTTTTTTATGTTACTTAACAAATCTCTCATTAGGTATTGCCCAAATGTTATGTGGAGAAAACTGGAATATCCAGAGTAAACCAGTAACCCTTTTTTATGTTACTTAACAAAGCTCTCATTAGGTATTGCCCAAATGTAATGTGGAGAAAACTGGAGTATCCAGAGTAAACCAGTAACCCTTTTTATGTTACTTAACAAAGCTCTCATTAGGTATTGCCCAAATATAATGTGGAGAAAACTGGAATATCCAGAGTAAACCAGTAACCCTTTTTTATGTTACTTAACAAATCTCTCATTAGGTATTGCCCAAATGTAACGTGGAGAAAACCAGAGTATCCAGAGTAAACCAGTAACCCCTTTTAAGTAACTTAACAAATCTCTCATTAGGTATTGCCCAAATGTAATGTGGAGAAAACTGGAGTATCGAGAATAAACCAGTAACCCTTTTTTATGTTACTTAACAAATCTCTCATTAGGTATTGCCCAAATGTAACGTGGAGAAAACCAGAGTATCGAGAGTAAACCTGTAACCCTTTTTAAGTAACTTAACAAATCTCTTATTAGGTATTGCCCAAATGTAATGTGGAGAAAACTGGAGTATCGAGAGTAAACCAGTAACCCTTTTTTATGTTACTTAACAAATCTCTCATTAGGTATTGCCCAAATGTAATGTGGAGAAAACCAGAGTATCGAGAGTAAACCTGTAACCCTTTTTAAGTAACTTAACAAATCTCTTATTAGGTATTGCCCAAATGTAATGTGGAGAAAACTGGAGTATCGAGAGTAAACCAGTAACCCTTTTTTATGTTACTTAACAAATCTCTCATTAGGTATTGCCCAAATGTAATGTGGAGAAAACCAGAGTATCGAGAGTAAACCAGTAACCCTTTTTAAGTAACTTAACAAATCTCTCATTAGGTATTGCCCAAATGTAATGTGGAGAAAACTGGAATATCCAGAGTAAACCAGTAACCCTTTTTTATGTTACTTAACAAATCTCTCATTAGGTATTGCCCAAATGTAATGTGGAGAAAACTGGAGTATCCAGAGTAAACCAGTAACCCTTTTTTAAGTAACTTAACAAATCTCTCATTAGGTATTGCCCAAATGTAATGTGGAGAAAACTGGAGTATCGAGAGTAAACCAGTAACCCTTTTTTATGTTACTTAACAAATCTCTCATTAGGTATTGCCCAAATGTAATGTGGAGAAAACCAGAGTATCCAGAGTAAACAAGTAACCCCTTTTAAGTAACTTAACAAATCTCTCATTAGGTATTGCCCAAATGTAATGTGGAGAAAACTGGAGTATCGAGAGTAAACCAGTAACCCTTTTTTATGTTACTTAACAAATCTCTCATTAGGTATTGCCCAAATGTAACGTGGAGAAAACCAGAGTATCGAGAGTAAACCTGTAACCCTTTTTTAAGTAACTTAACAAATCTCTCATTAGGTATTGCCCAAATGTAATGTGGAGAAAACTGGAGTATCGAGAGTAAACCAGTAACCCTTTTTTATGTTACTTAACAAATCTCTCATTAGGTATTGCCCAAATGTAATGTGGAGAAAACCAGAGTATCCAGAGTAAACCAGTAACCCCTTTTAAGTAACTTAACAAATCTCTCATTAGGTATTGCCCAAATGTAATGTGGAGAAAACTGGAGTATCGAGAGTAAACCAGTAACCCTTTTTTATGTTACTTAACAAATCTCTCATTAGGTATTGCCCAAATGTAACGTGGAGAAAACCAGAGTATCGAGAGTAAACCTGTAACCCTTTTTTAAGTAACTTAACAAATCTCTCATTAGGTATTGCCCAAATGTAATGTGGAGAAAACTGGAGTATCCAGAGTAAACCAGTAACCCTTTTTTATGTTACTTAACAAATCTCTCATTAGGTATTGCCCAAATGTTATGTGGAGAAAACTGGAATATCCAGAGTAAACCAGTAACTCTTTTTAAGTAACTTAACAAATCTCTCATTAGGTATTGCCCAAATGTAATGTGGAGAAAACCAGAGTATCCAGAGTAAACCAGTAACCCTTTTTTATGTTACTTAACAAAGCTCTCATTAGGTATTGCCCAAATGTAATGTGGAGAAAACCAGAGTATCCAGAGTAAACAAGTAACCCTTTTTTATGTTACTTAACAAATCTCTCATTAGGTATTGCCCAAATGTAATGTGGAGAAAACCAGAGTATCCAGAGTAAACAAGTAACCCTTTTTTATGTTACTTAACAAATCTCTCATTAGGTATTGCCCAAATGTAATGTGGAGAAAACTGGAGTATTGAGAGTAAACCAGTAACCCTTTTTTATGTTACTTAACAAATCTCTCATTAGGTATTGCCCAAATGTAACGTGGAGAAAACTGGAGTATCGAGAGTAAACCAGTAACCCTTTTTTATGTTACTTAACAAATCTCTTATTAGGTATTGCCCAAATGTAATGTGGAGAAAACTGGAGTATTGAGAGTAAACCAGTAACCCTTTTTTATGTTACTTAACAAATCTCTTATTAGGTATTGCCCAAATGTAATGTGGAGAAAACTGGAGTATTGAGAGTAAACCAGTAACCCTTTTTTATGTTACTTAACAAATCTCTTATTAGGTATTGCCCAAATGTAATGTGGAGAAAACTGGAGTATTGAGAGTAAACCAGTAACCCTTTTTTATGTTACTTAACAAATCTCTTATTAGGTATTGCCCAAATGTAATGTGGAGAAAACCAGAGTATCCAGAGTAAACCAGTAACCCCTTTTAAGTAACTCAACAAATCTCTCATTAGGTATTGCCCAAATGTAATGTGGAGAAAACTGGAGTATCCAGAGTAAACCAGTAACCCTTTTTTATGTTACTTAACAAATCTCTCATTAGGTATTGCCCAAATGTAATGTGGAGAAAACTGGAGTATTCAGAGTAAACCAGTAACCCTTTTTTATGTTACTTAACAAATCTCTCATTAGGTATTGCCCAAAGGTAATGTGGAGAAAACTGGAGTATCCAGAGTAAACCAGTAACCCTTTTTTATGTTACTTAACAAAGTTCTCATTAGGTATTGCCCAAATGTAATGTGATCCAATTTGGTTAGAGGAGCCCATGATCAATAATTGTCTTTAAGACCACTTGGCCATGGAAGATACAGAAAAAACCTACTTTATCACAGTGACTTTATTTCAAACTATTAATAAAGTAAACAAGTTACTGTACAATTGTGTCTCAATAATTGTGCAGGTAGAGATACTTTTGACCTAAAAAACCTTCGTCTATGATAAGTGTGTGTGTGTGTGTGTGTGTGTGTGTGTGTGTGTGTGTGTGTGTGTGTGTGATCTAAATTTTCAAACTTACCCCCTAAAAACCAATGGGTAAACAGCAGCATCAGCAACAAAACAGCAGAATGAAGTAAAAATAAAACATTGTTTATGACAACAATTTATCTCTGATCAAATAACGAAAACATGTTTATCATTGTAAATTGGAAGATAATTCAAAATTTTAACAGATACTTTTGATGATAAACAGATGAGTTATCACTTTAATTAAAATTTAATAAATACTGATGAAACACGATGAAAAAAATCTTTAAAACTACATGTATAATGTTATTTTGAGGAAATAAAAGTCTATAAAATATTTTGTGTAGGTATGATTACCGGTAATAACAAGGCAAATGTGTATACATATATAATGTTGATAGATGTACTAACTATTTAACACTTTATAAGCAATTCTTCTCAAAAATAGACAAAAATTGTCATAAATTTGTGCGATATATCCGATTAGCTTTGTACTTGTGAAAACCTACGAAAACTAAACTTCAGAGTCACAGATGAATAGTGCTTATTATTCAGTCCACTGTACTGATTGTGAGTCAATAAGTAGTAGGTAACAGCAAAAGAAAACCATCCTTTAATCTCACAAGTGGATGATGGAGATTACAAATTTGTAAATCTTTACTCAAACAACATCACAAGTGGGTGACAGAGATTGCAAATTTGTGAATCTTTATTCACACAACATCACAAGTGGGTGACAGAGATTGCAAATTTGTGAATCTTTATTCAAACAACATCACAAGTGGGTGACAGAGATTGCAAATTTGTGAATCTTTACTCAAACAACATCACAAATGGGTGACAGAGATTGCGAATTTGTGAATCTTTATTCAAACAACATCACAAGTGGGTGACAGAGATTGCAAATTTGTGAATCTTTATTCAAACAACATCACAAGTGGGTGACAGAGATTGCAAATTTGTGAATCTTTATTCAAACAACATCACAAGTGGGTGACAGAGATTGCAAATTTGTGAATCTTTATTCAAACAACATCACAAGTGGGTGACAGAGATTGCAAATTTGTGAATCTTTATTCAAACAACATCACAAGTGGGTGACAGAGATTGCAAATTTGTGAATCTTTATTCAAACAACATCACAAGTGGGTGACAGAGATGGCAAACTTGTGAATCTTTATTCAAACAACATCACAAGTGGGTGACAGAGATTGCAAATTTGTGAATCTTTATTCAAACAACATCACAAGTAGGTGACAGAGATGGCAAATTTGTGAATCTTTATTCAAACAACATTATTATCCAGTCAAGATAGACAAATGTTTTCTTTTTAATACATGAAATAAAACTACTCACATTTGTAAAGTCCTGCACACCATCAACCAAATGAATGACATCATAAAAAGAAATAAAACAGAAATTAAGAAATAAATAAATCATGTACAAATAAATATTTTATTCTTTTAATTTAAAAGTATAGGCTGCTCAGGTTACTATAATAATGATTCTGGTGTTAATGATACAACAGGATGCCTGAATTGAAATATTTTTTCTGATAAGACACAAACTCTTTATAGCACATTTTGTTAGGTAAATCATAGCTACCTCCCCAAAAAGAAAAAGTTTATTTTCAAACTTATGTTCCTACTGTGTCTCACTCCAGTGCTGTATTGTACTTTTATTATCTTGTAACTGTTATGTTTAGTGTTCAGTTCAGGATTAAAAAAAAAAAAATCATCCAACCGGCAGAAAAACACTTCACTTAGTGCACATGTACACACTATCAACATAAAGAGAACAATGTAAATATCAGTATCCAGATTTCTCATAGAAAAACTCTGATGTACCGATCTTAAATATGCAGAAGGGAATATGTTATTTACGAAAGATATTATACCTACCCTTAGTTTAGCTATAGAAGAATTTTTTGACAAGATTTTTGCCATTGGATGATAATCAGCTGCTGAGCAGGTAACAAGCCATTCTTTTTCTTCTGTGTCAAGCTAAAATACATGTTAAATAAAATGAATGAATACAATATAATTGCAAACTACATCCCCAATAGGTTATGGCCTATCTGTTTTAACTTATTAACAACAGAGTCTGTCAAAATGGAGTGGAGTAATGGCGTTTTACTCCCCAGTCAAGATTCTTTCACTTATTTCGAGGCGGTCAGTTCTGAGACGGTGGAGGAAACCGGAGTGCCCAGAGAAAACCACCAACCTTTTGACAAACTTTCTCACACTAGGATGTGTCCCAAGTGGGATTTGAGCCCAGGCGGTGAGAGGCACTGTGATCCGTAAGCGCACGCTTTGAACCA
Organism: Tegillarca granosa; assembly: GCA_029721355.1. Taxonomy (NCBI): domain Eukaryota; kingdom Metazoa; phylum Mollusca; class Bivalvia; order Arcoida; family Arcidae; genus Tegillarca; species Tegillarca granosa. The sequence continues at coordinate 13,139,267 of CM056603.1, read as the reverse complement.
CTCGGCCACCGAGGCCCCCCTGTCAAAATGAAGACACTATTACTGATTAAGGTATATCACACCTATTTAATGTGATTTGTAATCATGGGTTTTTGCTACAGTAATATTTCTATGACATGTATAAGCCTCAGTGACTGAGTGGTCTAAATACATGTATAGGATTATCCATCAAAACTTCTTGTACGTCAAGCTTTGAACCTCATTTGCCACATCCACCAAGCTATTTTCAGGTTGATAACAATGCATAGTGACAGACAATTTATCAATCCTTGAACCCCTTTAGTCAAATTGTATGATTTAAGAATGAAAAGAACTAGAAACTTCATTAGCACATATAGAGATTTTTACTTACTGTTACATAGCCACTCCCAGAAGAATGAGAATCATCATCAACATCTCCACCATCTTTGTTCTGTCATGTTAAAAATAAGATACAAAAATGAGAAAATCTAATTCTTTTGTTAATCCTCAGAATTAATTAACAGGTTACATTGACAAGAAGAACCAATTTACAGTCATTTTACCAGTAACAAGGCATTAATAATATAGAATACATTACGATATATGCTGTTAGCAGTTTTTATAATTAGTGTTTTAAATAGATATATAAGAGATTAGAAAATGAGTTTTATTTAACATTTCTCGAAAAACGATAAAAATTATTGTATAATTTATGTGAAATCATACACTTAATATCTATTTCAATAAAAAGATTAAGCCTAAACATTTAACATCTTTTCAAAATAAATTTAACTAAATGCTCAATTAGACCCTTATTCCAATAATCACGGAGATACTTAATCATGATGTAAGCTATTTTTTAGCATCATGGACAAGCACAGAGATAGCTAAAACTTGCTTCAAGTGTGTTGCTTACTTTAATTTTTTTTAAAAAAAGGTCTAACATCAATCATATATGTATAGATAGAAGTTAGGTTCCAAAGCATGTCACAATATCAATACTTGAAAACAATTGTGTAGAACAACAAGGAAGATGTTTATGTCACAGTTTCCCATAGTAACACAGTTTTTGCAGGAAAACGTAAACTTAAAGTGATTACACTTACATTCTTTAAAATTAAAACAGTACTGAATAATACCAGTAGTTAGATTCAAAGGTTAGTTCAACATAAATTTTATTAGCAGCATATGCATGTCATGCACAAGGAATGTAAACAGTTATGACTTTTATATAGTTATTATTATAGCAAAACTATTTATTACGAGAAAAAAAAAAAAAAAGTAAATAAATAAATAAATAAATAAAATACAACAATAAATAAATAAATGAATGAATGAATGAATGAATGAATCAATCAATAAATGAAAAAAAAAATTAAGCCTCTCTTAATTTCTAACCTGTAAAAAAGCTACTAGTATAGCAAATTAAACTTTTAAAAGCATGAGACAAGTTATTGTTAATATGAACTATGATTACATGGCTAAATCGTGGATCTTTCCTTTTCTGCATCATGGGTACAGCCTGTAATTCAGTTTGGGAAGTCATTCTATTCAAATGCTGAACTTTATCTTTTACACTAACAACTGATGCATTAGGATCATCCTCTATTTGGCATTCCAGTGAGGTCTGCAAGCATATTAGTAGCAAAAAAAAATATACATAATATAATAATTTAGTATATAAATTATTCACATTTATTACATATACATAAATATAATGGTAGGCTGTTACTAACATGCTATGTTTCCATTCTAAGTAGCCAAAATCGCCATTGGTTACTAATTTCTAAGAAATTCTTTCAAAAAGTAACATATATTAGCAAATTTGTGAGAAAATACTTTAAAAAAGACTATATTTTCACAAATTTTTTAAATTTGACTACTAGTAATTTAACATTTATGGAAACATAGACATGATTTTCTGGCTTTCTTACTGGCTTAACCCTGAACAGATTTTTAAAAATGCCCTCTTAATCATGATTTAATTTGTGTTAATTCCAGATAGTTGACAATTTACCAGATAATTCTCGTGACTTTGTTAGAAAAGCATAAGTTGGTTTGAATACTACCAATAGCACTGATAACCCTAAACAGTATTAAGTTAATGGTTTCCATAAATGTCCTGATGTAAGAGAGAGAGAGAAAAAAATCCCTGTTCAAATGATAACATACTCCTAAATAATCGTTTTAAAATTAAAGATGGGAATCAGAAAATCAATAATGTTTCTGCATAGCTATTCTTTTTTTATGTCCATATTTTTATACTGTACCATACAACTTGAAGTAATGAAAATTTAATCAAATGCGAAAAAGGACATGTTTCACTCACCTGGACCAATCTTCTGATTAAAGCAGGGTAATGTTTACTCACAAAATTTAACAACTCAAAATTTCAGGAATTAAATTAGAAGTAAAAGAGTCCAAACAACATTAATCATACATCTATAATGCTCGTACAGGCACCTACATGACTTTGTTCAGTTTTTACAGTAATATTAAATAAATTTATGGATTATTGATTTATCAGTAATAAATAATCTATTTTATGTAAATGAGTTTGAAACAGCTTTTAACTTATTAAAAATTTTAATTACCAGAGGCAACATGACAACAGGTGCTCCTTAAAGATACACTATAAACTGTAATTAGATATTGTGATGATATGAACTCTAGAGGCTCTGTTTTGGAAAAAATGTCCCAAATTTATTAATAATCATTAAAAACTTTCAATGTTAATAATAATAACATATAAAAACATTTGAAAAATATTACAGGTTCATAAAAAAGTTACAGGTTTCTAACCTGTGAACTAGCCTAAATTTCCAAACCCAGGGTGCCCTAAAGTAGAGTTACTGGTGCCAATGTTAAGTAACTGCAAACTAGAAACATTTCCAGTGATTATGACTGAAGTGATTTATTAATGGGGAGGGAAAAGATGGTGGCTATAGGGCTTAATTGTTCAGAACTGGAAAATTAAAATTTTTCAATATTTTGAATTGTTATGTTTTTTAAATTAAATGATTTTTCCCAAAATAAAATGTAGTAATTCTGCACGAACATTAAAATGGTATGTAATGGATCCACATATAATTTATTTCAATCATACATCAATTTACTGACTTAATTTGTGTAAATCATAAGAGGAGTGGATTGGAATGCAGTAATGGCGTTTAACGCCCCGGTCAAGAATCTTTCACTTATTTCGAGGTGGTCAGTTTTGGAATGGTGGAGGAAACCAGAGTGCCCATAGGTGAAAGGCACTGTGATCCGTAAGTGTGCGCTTTAGACCACTCAGTCGCCGAGGACCAAAATCATAAGAGGACATTGTCAAGTGTTGAGTACAATCTTACCAATAATATACGAGTTATTTTATGAGCCAGTATAGAAAAAAGCATGACAAGCCATTTATTATACACTTTTGTAAACAAGAACATTTCTTTAATACCTATATTTGCCCTATTATCTCACAACCTATCTAATTTTAACATGAAGCTTTTTAATGTTTTCACTTCAAGGCAGCATTTATTATCTCACATGATTGAATACTTGTGTACATATTTATATAGATTTTGAAAAGGAGCCAATACAAGAGGGCAAATAAAAGAACTTGACATTCATATAGTTGTAAGCAGAATGCCAGAGGATATCATTATTACTAGCTTTATACATTAACAAGCACTCATTTCACATTTGGTTCAAACAATCTTTCAAGATTATGTACATGGATGCATACATACATGCAAATACACTGTCCCATTATTGTAGATACAATCAGGTAATACAATAGCTTATATACTGATAGCTTTTATAACATATAAATTATGATGCAGTTTATTGACGACCAATATTATTAAAGCTGTAACTGCAAGGCCATGCTTATTTACAAATACAGTTATTTATACATTGTGTGTATATATATATATATATATATATATATATATATATATATATATATATATATATATATATATATAATTATATATATATATACATGTATATTATAAAACATGCAAGTCATAATGCTTACAATACTAAATACATCCCAGAAAAAAAATAACTAGACTTAGACTAGTAGATTAAATTGTCAATTAAAATTTGTATCTATAGAATGCATTTATATTTTAAGAATAATCATCAAAGTGCTGCTATATGAGAGAGAGAGAGAGAGAGAGAGAGAGAGAGAGAGAGAGAGAGAGAGAGAGAGAGAGAGAGAGAGAGAGAGAGAGAAAGAGAAAAGGGAAAGAGAGAGTAAAAAATAAACAAATCTCATTTAACAAAATCATTTATAGAAATTGTGTACATGTGTCCATTACAACAAAATGCATCTGGAATATTGCTTTGTAATATGCGTACGACTAATATGACTCTATCAGAAGGTTCTGTGTTCCTGATTAGACCTTGAACTTTTCCAGTTCCTATTTAAAGGTAACCTTTGAACATGTTGAACAAAAAGTACTAGTAAATGGTAAAGAAAATGCAGTTCCTGATAGAACACTGAATATAACAATTATAATGAAGAGATCATTAGATGAAGAGGTCTCAGATGGTTCAGCAATGGCTGGAAGGTATGGTCAAGAACCTCAAGTTCTTTCCATGAATGTAAATACAAAACAAAATAAAGATGCATACCGATGAAGCCACGGAAGACATTGACAATGTACTGGCACCTGTACTGTCCTTTGTTGATGGGTCTAAACTACTTGTACTGATATTCCCTTCACTTCGAAATTTTGAGATATTGCCACCATCTAAATTATCTTGATTTTTAGATGTCTGCTTCTGGTCAGGGGGTTCCGACATGGCCCTAGTAGGGTCATTTTGTGATGTTGCTGCATCATATTCTGGTCTGAATTTCTTTTTCAAAACTAGAACTTTTTCTCCTTTCTGAAAAATAAAACATGCAAAAATTGTAACAAGAGTGCATAGTTTACTGATTGAAAGCAAATAACCAAATTCATTAAACAAAAAGCTCAAAAGATAAAAAATAAAATAATATATATATAATCAAATTTGGTTTGCAAATAAACTTCTTCTATATTAGCAAAATTATTCTCATAGCAAAATAAAATTCCCTAAACAAAATGATACAAGAGCAAAACGTTTACACAAATAAACCACAGCTGTCTAATACTGTCCAGTCCACAATTTTTTTTTAAGATTTCATATGTGAAAATATTATATTTTTGCAATTAAAGTGGAGTGAAGTAGTGGTATTTTATGCCTTGGTCAAGATATTTTCACTTACCGTATACTGAGACATTCAGTTCTGGGATGATAGAGGAAACAAAAGTGCCTAGAGAAAACCATTGACCATTGGAAAGTGAGCTGAAACTTTCTCAAACTAAGATTTGTCTTAGCAGGATTTAAATTTAGGCAGTGAGATCTGTAGATCACTTCTGTCATCAACAAGTCTAACATCCCTTCTTTGAAAGAAGAATCAATGTCATAACATTGGTTTGCTATAAAATAACAAACTTCAATTTACATGATTCTTTTAAAAAGTGCAAATCATATGGCACATTGGCCTGGGGCCACATGTAGATATATGTTAAACTTGTACATCTTTTTTTTTTTTTTTTTTTTTTTTTGAATGTGTAAAGAAGAATTTAGTAATTTAAAAGTATAACAAGATCAATGGACAACAACTAACCTCCTGAACTTTTATAGTTGCTAATGTATTAACAAAATCTTTGAATTTCTCTCTGTTAACACCTACAAAATTAAAACAAAAATAAAAACACTTCCGGAACTTTAAATCTATAAACAATGTTTCTGAAAAATGAAAAATCCAAATTTTTATTTTAGAAAAAGTTGTAATCAACAGGTTACAAATAAACTTTAATTAGAACTTTAACAAAAATGTGTACACATGCACCACATAACACAAACATATGGTATTTTGGATAGCTATATAAATCTATTTTAACAAAATTTTGATATAATAGCTTGATTTGTCCATCTTTAATATCAATACAAAACTATGTGTTGTAAAAAGTAGATAATTTTGTATAAACAAGGTGTTTTCCGGCCGACTTAAGCTGTTAAATCATTTCCTTGTCTGGATATTTCAGCCGTGCACTAGAGTGCTCACTAAATGTGACTTACTGTGTTTGGTCCTCTAATGCATGCTTATATTTTACATAGATGTAGATGCAATAAATTTATCAACTTTTAATCTTATTTTAATTAATGTGTAAATTAGGACATTCGGTAAGGAAGTTGATTTTTTTCAGGTGCTTCCTACCCTCCTTTTAAATAACCATTAAATCAAGATTTCTTGCCTCTCCGACTTTGTAAATTATATTAAATTTCTTAACCTAAATTTGGTAATGGTAATATGTAAGGAGATACATAATAATTACCAGATTGAACTGGGGTTGACCAGTGTGTCTCTTCAAAAAATATATGAAATCATACCTTTCAAATTTTGGTCATTCAAATGACTCTTAAAATGTGTGACAAGTTCATGATTTGTGACTCGTCCACCATTTCGAAGAATGAAATCTTTAACAGATTCTAATGTGAATTCTTTGTAAGACATGTCTTTCAAGTGTTAGATTTCTGTTATTTTTTCAGTTACACTTCCGCCTTTATTTTGTACCATTCTCAATTAGTACCATTTATTTCGTACCGGGTTTGTGTTTCGGAGATCAAAAAGGTGCAGCCAAACTCGCCATCGCCATATTCATTATTTTAGTTGAACTGCGGAAAATTATTGAAGATTAATGAAATGTTATTTTTCATTATAAATAACTATAAACGGATATTAAATTTGTTCATCTACAAAATCCATTGTTATAGAAAAAGATAATGATTATACGAAGCTGATTTGGTACCACTAGTGTAATCCCGAACGTATTCTGTAGGACATCACATGGGATAATATTTACTTTGTAGTAAGGTGACATCGCAACTGATAGGCGATTCTGCTATTTAGTTTTCTTTTTTGAAGGTAACTTTATTATCTTTCATGCAATCTGGTAATATCTCTTATCTTCTTTCATTTATTTTTAGAGAAAATTCATTTAAACTGCATCCACAGATCATCAAGCTGCATCATGCACATAGTGCCGATCATCACACATGATGTCCAGCATCATCAGCCTGCCAGTGCAATACTCGATAGAGAAACGGTCTATAACGTGGATTAGTAGATGCAGTACTCATAACAATGCATAATATATGACTTTAAACACTCTGTTTCTAACCAAAATGACAGTAACTAACAGTAACATGTTTTATTTTTATTTGATGGTTATGTATGAGAAATTCAATATAATAAGAGTGCATCTTAGATCTAAATTGTTTTAAAATATGGATTTTTAGGATTTAAAATTGATGTGTTAGTGACACAGTCAACCTTGACTCCAAGGGTCCAAGGTAAAAAAAGGGTGAAAAACATGACGAGATTGAAAATCAAATCCTGGACATGTTTTATTGAATTGCAACTTCAGTTTTTTCTCTCCTCTCCTGCCAGTTTCTTTGTCCATGTCCTCCTCTCTATGTTTTTATAAACATTATCGGTAGTTATTAGCTTTTTGAAGAGAATAAATGTCAAATTCTGGACAGGTTTGAAGTTATTAAACCTTAATTCATTTTCTCTTTCTCCCCTTTCCTGCCCTCCTATCTATGTACAATTAGATTTTATTAACATTAAACTGTAAATTTATAATTATTTCAGGAATGGGCAATGACACATTGTTAGAAAATGGCTAAATATGATGAAGATTTATACGAAAATCCATTTTTTGTTGCAATACAAACTCAGTTCCAGCACTTGTATGAAGAGGCCAGCACTAAAAGATGCATTGTAAGTATAATCACATTAGTATATAATATATTAATCTTACTGACAATAGATTTTTATAAAGAAAACAAAAAAAATTTTCATTGGTATCCTTATTCATTGTACATTTATTGTGTTAATTGCATTGCCCGTTACCATGATTATATAGTACTTTGCTCCCCAAGTCAATATTACTTACCAGACAAAAGTCCTCTCATCCCTTATAAAACTATATATATACATGTGTGTGTGTATATATATATATATATATATATATATATATATATATATATATATATATATATATATATATATATATATATATATCAAATGTGACAAATAACAATAATACTCTTTTTTCAGTGTAAACTCTTTACAAATGTCAGATAAATATAATGTTTATTGTGACCTCTGATGTCTCCTGTATTATTGAAATTACATAAGTGAATGATTTTGCTTGTAATACTCTTATTTTATATGGGTAGGGATGTCAATAAAGTATTTGAATGTTCAATGATAGTTTCATATTGATTAATGATATAAAAACCTATAATTAATGATAAATATTAAGCTGGATTACACAATTAGTTGTGGTTGTGGTCTGTCAAACATTTTCCATAACCTTTTTATTTCAGTACTTGATATTATATCAAATGGCATTATCAGATGTCATGGCTATCCAGCTAGTTACCCTTATAGATCTTCAAATGGTCAACAGTTTAAATGTACATTTAAATAAATAATTAAAAGATGATTAGATTTGATTATCAGTTAGTTTGACTGATTTATTTATTGTAATGGGTTTTATTTCTTAGTCAAGATTATTTCACTTATATCAAGATGTCACCAGCCGTATGTGAAGTAGCAGAAATTTTCACTTTTGCAGTAAGTGAGCATTCACTGTTCATAAGCAAGTCATGCCTACAGTGTTTTTAAGGGATTTTCACTAACAAGATGGTATAATTTTTTTTACATGTATCATTTCTTCTAAATATATTTCTTTGTATTGTAGTTTTGCATTCCAAGGTTCTCTATGGTAGAAAAAGAAAAGTTTACTCTGAACGATGTAAAGGATCACATAATAGACTCACACCAAACAGAGGAAAACACATATAGTACATATTCTGGAAAGGTAAGAACGAATGACTGATTAGTTAAGTCAGGATTAGTTATCTGAGGGGTGAAAGCCTAGGTACTTTCAAGATAAAACAATATGGATGTGTAACAGAGAGGAGATAAAAAAATATTAGGATTAAACTTTGGACATCCTGGACTATAGGCGGGTGCTCTACCAACTGAGCTACCTAGACTGCTACATTTCCCAACTATTATTCTTGACTTCCCATGTTCCCATGGAAATTCTCACCTTTACTTCCTTCAGATGGACTTTATTTGACATACAAATGCCAGTCCACCACTTATAAGGCCAAATTGCCACCAAAATGTATCAGAAAGGAAAAAATGCAGGGTTGGACTTGGTATTAAACCTGGTCCCCCCCCCCCCCCATACTATAGGCATGCTCTCAAGCAACTAAGATACCCAAACCACTTCATGTGTCAAGGTTTGGAACACAATTTGTGGTACACTACCATTGATACAGTAGGCAAAAATACCTATGTAGCATGAAATGAGTATTACATGTATTGACTAATAAGATAATACATCCTATGAGACAAGGGAGGTAATTTTCTGCTGTAAAGCATCAAAACCTTGTTTTAACTTTTAACATTTTATATTGGTTTACTCCCAACAGAAGCTTTTTTGAATATAAATTCCATGCATTCATTTAACATTAAGTAACTTATTTTGAAATCACTGTGCTGTCAAGGGCTCTATAAACAGCAGTTTTTAGGAAAACTTTCAGTTTAAATGACAAATTTGTCTTTTTTCTTTTAGTAACTGTACCAGCTGTTTGTAGTACTCATTTTTAGAATATTGGTGTTGTCATCTTTCACTAATCTGGCTTTAGTTTTAATTTTGACCTCCTAAGTAATAGGACACAAGATGCCTATTTACAAGATCTTTTGAATATTTCACCAAGTTCTCAAGTTTTTCTCTAGTATGTGAGATACCAGCATGATAAAAACTAGCATTTTTATTTCATACTGAGACAAAATAAAGGGAATTCCAAGTTTACAACCAATCACTATGTTCACTAAAACAATTGTTTATTTTAACATAAAGCCTGTTAGAGGATTGACTTATGGTTTGATTAATTTTCTTGATCATTTCAGAAGATACAGATACTTGATGGCAAAATAAAACTTCTGGATTTTTCTGAACCAAAAAATGTAAGTATTTACATATCAATCTTAATTAATGCATAAATCTACATAAGCTGCATCTGACTGAGTTAATAATAATTAGCTTTACACTTGTATTGAATTTATATACTTTTATGTAGTGGTACTATGGTAGTATTCATTTATACATGTATGTATTTTGTGTATATGTATCTGTTTTTGATGTATTAACATTTACCATTATTACTGTTATAGGTGGAGATACTGTTTGAGGAGACATTTTATAACAATGCCGATGAAAGCTATAGGGTGTTGTGTGTTAACTGTATGTTAAACAGGGAATATGGAGGTAAGTCAAGGTCATCAGTGAAGGGTGCTGTGGGGACACCATCATAGCCAGGAATTCCGACAACTTGGCACATTACATACACACAGGTATGTGTATAATCTTGTTTGTAAAACTCAGCAGTATAATATAATGGTAATTGGAGATTCTGTTTGATTGGAATCTTAATCCTTCTTTTACAGTCTTATTGTATGATAATAAGGAAACAATTGGCTTGACTATGAATATAAGTAATGGCTTAATTTATGATTTGTGAAATGTTAGGGAATATGTATCATTCATCGTGACATCTTTCATCACAATATACAGAGATATATTTGCTAACAGCAAGTTTTGTTTTGTTTTTTTTTTTTTTTTATTTATTTTTTTTTTTAAATTAAATATTTGGATCTTAATTCATACAGGTAATGCTTTTCATTTGAATAGTCTTTTTCATAACTTGGATTTGGAGCAAGATCATTGTTTATTCATTATTTTAAAAGAAGTTTTGATAATTTTTTGTTGTAGATACATTGTTAGAGACAGTTACAAGAAGAAAAAGACCGGATTCATTTGTAGAATGTAAGGAGTTATTATTTGGTCATGCAGGTAAATACACATCATTAATGATATTTTGCAGAGCCAAAATAAAATCCTAATTTACTTTATCTTTAGCTCACCTGATTTGGAAGTTATTCATTGTACTATAGTTACTACACGCACATTAGGTACTTTTAAATGAAATGTGACTTGATATTTCTGATTAAGTTTTGTGGCAGTTCTTAACTTGAGAAAACTGGTAAAATTTCTGTACTTAATATATTGGATATTGTACTTTGCAAACAATTTTGGAGATATCCTCAAGTGAGCGTTAAGGCCCATGGGCCTCTTGTTTATAAATTTCAGTTTTTCCTTTTGAAGGGGTTTAGTGATTAATTAAAGAGAAATACGGAATTAAGAAAAGTTTAAAATGGATATGAGTCAGTAATCAAAGTGGCAATGTGATCAAAGAGAATTGGGGATGAAAATTAGCAGAGGTTCAATAGCCAATTGCTGTATAAGTTTGGTCTGAGCCACTTATACGTATTAACAATCACCACATTTTCCATTTTGTAAGTTTTAGTTTCTATGTCATATTAATTGAATTTTCTTTTATAAAAAAGCTTTTCGAGTTAAAAAAGCCATTTTCATGAAAAACCTAAGTACAGCTAACCATGCAGATACATGTAGCTGAGCAAAATGTGTTTAAAAAATGTTAAATTGCTTATTTTTCTATATATATTTTTGATGTAATGATTGGTTGAATTTTTAATTGTTTTAAAGGTGGACGTAAAACTCAAGAGACACTGGATAAATTATTTGAATCTTTTGCCAGTTCTTACTTCAGACTTATGAATGAAAACTTTAGAAATATTTTGGTAAGTGTTAAGTTAAACTCTCATCAGTTAACTTGGCTGTATCTTCATGTATCACATTACACATACATGTACCGGTGTATCACATTTATGTTGTCTTTTGTTTTCCAAGGGTTGATAAAACCAAATTTCAAAATCCATGTTGAAGGTTCTTGATTGAGAAAGTTTAAACATTGTGTAAAATAATGTTTTTAGAACCTTTGCCAAAAAAAAAAAACAAAAAAAAACCAACCCTTAGGTGCACAATATATGCCACTGCTACTACTAAAAACTTGTACTTCGTCAGCTCTGGTTAGGTTTGTGTCACTCCTGGAAAATGTCACTTTTACAGAAGCAAGTCAAATAATGCGAATTTATATACATTTGGAAAAAATAATTTGGAACAAACATGAAAAGATATTAAGTTATATATCATGAACTTATTTTAGTAGGTAAGTGTAGTTACAGTATTTTGTAGAGCTTCCATTACAAGTATTGTAAAACCAGAGGTTTCACACCACCTACAATAAAATATTGAATAAAAAAATAATAATAAATAAAAAATTAAATAAACAAATTAAAAAAATTACTTTTACCCTATTATAGTTCATATTAATGAAGACCTTTTTATTTCAGGATGCTGCAAGTGCACAGTTTACCACAGCCATGCAAATTGTCCTTAAAGATACAACCAAGGTTTGTTCATATAACTATGACATCTTCTGCCAAAATGAAAAATTGAGGTAGTTTTGATGGTTACGTGGTAATATTGGTGGGTTGTTGCTTTTGTTTGTTGGTGTTGGATGGGTTGATGCTTGTTTTGTTTCATTTTTTACTTTCTGTAACTTAAACCTTCGCCATATCATTTCTCTTAATTATTGTGTGAAATGTGTTTCCTTTTCGTAGAGACCTCATTGCTATTGAATGTTAACTTGTTGATGTTTTCTCTTAACCTGCTTTTTTTTATATGTATCTGCCTAGGCATAATTGTTTACTACACTTTTTTAAATGAGGCAGATACATTTATTAAAGCAAAGCAGATGGTTATGGGCATTTTATTTGAATATGGCTAGGTAAATACATGGACATTGTTGTCCTGGCTATCCTCTTTTGAACAGTAGATGTAAATAATAGAAAGAAATATTTCATGTATATAATCTCTGGTATTCCTGTCTCCATAGAAGTGGGATATTAAATTTGAAGTTTTTTCTGTCCATCCATTTCTTTGTCCTTCTTTCTGTCTATCCTTCTATATGTCTGCCTATCTTTCTGTGCTCTGATTTCTTCTCCTTGGTAATTCTCTAAAACTATAAATCACAATTGTATGAAACTTGTACACATCAAGGTTGTTTGGAGAAATGCATGTTATTAATTTGAGTTGATTTGCAAATTTTATCTTGGAGTCATGGCCATCTTCAATTGGAAATCCATGTCCAAAATAAACCTCCAGATGTTTTAACAAAAATTAACATAATTTGATGGACAGTATCAGCAGTGAAAGGAGACATGTGCAATTTTAACTTGAGTTGGTTTACAAATTTTTCTTGGAGGCATGACACTTAAAAGATGGAAAATTCTTGTCTGGAGGAATTCTACTAAAAAATCATTGATACTGTGGGGTTAAAGTTTTGTGGTTTTGCAATTTAAAAGAATTATTGGAAGAAAATTGTAATTTTTAAATTTTGTTTTATGAAATTAAATCCTTTTGGGGGCCAGTGTACAAGTAATAAAAATATTTTGTTGTCAGTAGATTTTATGGTTAAAAAAGAAAAATGTAAGTTCTAGGAGTTGGCATGTTGATTATACATGTAGTTATAAAAATTATTACTTTTTATGTTTAGATACACATGGTTTCTACAATAGAAAACACCAGTATACCATTTGATACTCAAGTGTGTATGTGGTACTGCTGTAACAACATCAATGAAAATAGTGAAATTTTATCTGTTATTGCCATACTTATTTTTTATTTAAATTACTTATCAGATGTATAAAAAAAACTTGATGGAATGTATCAATGGTAAAAGAAATGCATATACATGTAAAAAAAAAAAAAATTTAAAAAAAATAAATAATAATAATAAAAAAATCAGTAAAATGTAATATGAATTAATTTTATTTTTCAGAGGAGGTCAGTACAGACTAGTAAAGATGATATGAACAATTTAAAACTTGCAGTAGAGGTAAGAACTACATGTATTAAAAAGTTTATCCATTACATGCCACCCTTAGACCATCATTACAGTTAAACTTAAAATCTACTTTACATGACTTTACATGTATATTGATTTAACATGCAAATTTGCAGAATTATGGGTATGTTCCTTCCTAAAAAAGAAAGATTTAAGTTCTAGGAGTTGGCATGTTGATTATATATGTAGTTATAAAAATTATTACTTTTTATATTTAGATACACATGCTTTCTGCAATAGATAACACCAGTATACCATTTGATACTCAAGTGTGTATGTTGTACTGCTGTAACAACATTTATAATTATGAATTTAAAATGATTGGTTTATTAGCTCACTTGAGCTGAAAGCTCAGATGAGCTATTGCTATCCATCTCCGCCCATTGTGCATCGTCCGTCGTGCATAAACTTTTATACATTTTAATCTTCTCCTCCAAAACCACTGGGCCAAATTTAATGGAACTTGGTAACCATCATACCTGGATGAAGCCCTTTCAGATTTGCACAAATGAAGTAGTTATGTACCCTTGGGGTCCCTTAAGGGGGGAAATAGTGAAAAACTTTAACAATCTTCTTATCTGAATGTATAAGAGATATACCTTAGTTATTTCATTTATAACATTCTTAAGCATCTAGTTTCAGATTTGCACAAATGGTAGCCATGGGGCTCAAAATGGGGAAATGGCAAGGCACTTAGTGGAGAAATTGCTAAGAATTATTTATTTGTCACTATATCTTAAAAAGTATTAACTTTTTGAATAGGCCTGTATATTAGAATATTGTAAATATTGATACAATGATCAATTTGATATATGGTTCAAGGTCATACATTGAAAGGTCAAGGTCAAAGCTGCAGAAGAAGACAAAAATTGCTTATTATCTTGCAAACTATTAACTTTTTGTATAGGCATGTACATGTATATTAGAATATTGTAAGGTATTGCTACAATGTTCATTTTGATATAGCTGCATAAGTATACTGAAATTGGTTAATGATTTGGAAATTATTCATTGCACTACAGTTACTTCATGCATATTAGCTACTTATAAATGAAATGTTTCTGGATATTTCTGATTAAGTTTTGTGGCAGTTCTTAACTTGAGAAAACTGGTAAAGTTTCTGTACTTAATATATTGTCTATTGCACTTTGCAAACAATTTTGGAGATATCCTCAGGTGAGTGTTAAGGCCCATGGGCCTCTTGTTTAATGAATTTAACATATAGTTAAAATTACATAAGATTTAGTGCATATAGTTGTTGTAGCTTGTCTCAACATGCTGTCCATCATGGTTTCTGGACAATAACTTAAAAATGGGCCTCAGTGGTTGAGTAGTTTACAGTGCATGTAAACTTATGGATCAGAGGTGCCTCTCACTGCCTAAGTTCAAATCACATGCACACAGATCCGTGTGAAAATTTTTTTTGATTCGCTTGCCAAAGGTCAGTAGTTTTACTGGTACTCTGGTTTCCTCCACCATCCCAGACCTGGCTGCCTTGATATAAGTGAAAGAACCTTGACTGGGACATAAAACAACATTTCTCAACCCAATAAATTCTAAAATATGAAACAAAAAAATTAATTATATTTGTTTGTCAGTTTACTGTATGATTAAGACATTCTTAGATATTTCTCAAAGCTAAGTTCAAGTTATAACTTCCTAATGCATAAATGGCTTAGAATATGACTTTTATTGACCTGAGGTATACTGAGCTTTGAGGGTATTATAAGTTTTCTTTAGAGATAACCTTTTCTATCAATTGATTTATATAATATAAAAAAATTAGACTCAGTATAGTAAATCTATTTTTATTCAAGTAGATGTATATAATACAAATTATTTTAAAAAATTTCATTTAAAAAATTTTCATAGACATACATGATGGATGCTATCCACAAACAACTTTTTCAAGCAGTTGCAACATGCTTTTCAAATCAAGATGCAGAAATCAACAAGATGACTCGTAACATGTTTGAAATCAAGCCAAGTGACCTTGGTATACATTCACATTTTGAAAAGAATATAAAACCAGGAATTAAGGAGCTGTTACGTCTAAATACATTTTCTACACCTATTGGAAAATTAAAATGTATCAAGAGGGTCGTTACAGCACTAAGTAGACGGAGTCTGAAGATTAATGATTCAGGTATGGTACATCAGGAATATAAAATGTTACATTGGCTCACATTATTAAAGAGCATGCAAGCTTACAGTATGATAAAGCATGTGTCCATGCATGCATGTAATTGCAATTTTGAAACTTTCTGAAACTGTAATTTTTCAGTTTTAAGTTTAAAACCATAAGAAGTTGTTATGCAAAAAACATGAATTCAGACCATAGGTCACAAACCCAGTAAAAATAAGCTTGTTTTTAGCAAGACATAATTTTGCATCCCACTTAACCATTTTAATAAACTGAATACTGTAAGAAAGGTTGGTTTATATTTAACTTGGTGACAAGATAGGGTGTTTTACCTTCAGTCAGTTCAAACTTCATTCTCACACATAGGTATTTGTATTCTTATACAGTCTTTTAAAGGAGAATATTTATATAAGTAGATTTTTACCATTTAAAGGGGGATTAAAAGGCCACAATATCTGTGCAGAGAAATACTTTTGTTCTAGTGAACATGTTTTAGAAGGGATGTAGTGTTTTGTTGTGTCTAGGCAATGAACTTTACTTTTAATATACTTTAAAATCATCAATTTGCAAAACAAAACAGAACAAAAAAGAAAAAAAACCAAAAAAAAAAAAACCATGACAGTTTGTTATGACATATATATTTTTTATACATGTATTGTACATCTGGTATCATCAGTTAGTTATTAACAAATTTTAATAATTCCATCTTTCTTTTTCAGGTGATAATATTTTGTTGACTGCTGATGACCTTTTACCTCTACTAATTCTTCTAATCATAAAATCAGAAATTCCTAATTGGTAAGTTATAAGTTATTTCCATCACTGTTTTTTGTCTAATAAAGTTTTCTGCGATGGAATTTTACCAGAGATTCGACCTTGTACACTGGTAGATAATCGCAAAAAAATAATGATGTTATTGATTTTTTGAGGTCACGTCATGTCAAGGTCACTTACTATGAATAGATAAATGACTTTGGTTTATTTGATTGATTTCAACAAACTGTAACAGTAATAGATATTCTTGAAAGGAAAAATAAAAAATCAAAAATTGAAGTTATTGGTCAAAGAGTAAGGTATCCGTCATTATAAGTACATGTAGATTGTTTAATAATAACATTGAATTCTCACACATTAACTTATGCTTACTTTGATGGAATTTCAAAATGCTAAATTATCTGTCAGCAACTCAGAAAAAAGTTAATTGAATTTTAGGATTTGGAGGTCATAGGTTAAAGGTCTAGATTTCTGTTGTTATGAATAGATTTTGATTTTTTTATGCACAATAAGATTTGCTTGAATGCAATTTCATCAAACTTTATACAAGTGAAATAGTCCCTAATTTATTTATAGATTTTTTTTCTCCCTCTTTTGCCAAAAATTGTGAAATAATAATACATGTACATTATTGCAACGCTTTGTTGCTTTGCAGTGCCATTATAATTACTAACACATTTCTAGTTTTACAGTACATCAGAAAATAATATACCTGACAGTATACACATTTTTACCAAATACCTGTATATATTTTTTATAGGACAGCCAATCTAAAGTATATGAAAGCATTTGCACTTTGCTAGGATCTCAGAGGATGATGAGTTTATGTAAGTATTGATTTAAAATGCATGCAAAAAACTTTTGAATGTTGTCAGATATTGATAGCTTATTATTTTGAAAAAATATTACATTTTCTTACCTTATGACTAAAATAGTTATATTACAAAATTTTTAGTTTTTACATTTTAATTTATACATGTAGTACGGGGGGGCAAATCTGGTTATTTGCATATTCAGGTTAATTGCATAAAATTTTCTGACAAACAGGTTATGCAATTAAGCGGAATCTACTGTAATTATTTTGTCCCATCTAAAATTGATAACTAAGTTGAAATCACCTCTTTGCATGTATCATTTGTATACTGCATTGTTAACCCAGTGTGCATTAGGATACTGTTTAACATTATTAGCTCACCTGGCAAAGCCAGGGTGAGCTTATGGAATGGTAAAGCATGCGTGCATGCGTCCGTGCATGCGTCCGTGCGTCCGTAAACTTTAATCTTTTTCTCTGAAACCAATAGACCAATTCAAATGAAATTTGGTATGAAAGATCCTTAGTTGCTATAGATTAAAAATCATATCCGACATGTCCACCCTAAATCCAAGATGGCTGCCATTACTATAAATAGCAAAAACCTATAAATGGCCATTACAGGTTAATTTATATACCGATTTTGTTGAAATTTGAAATATAGAAAATAGATGTCGGGGGATTAAACATATGTAACAGGGGTTCTCTGTACGATTTTTAGTTTTTGTAAAATTATGTAATATGCAAATAAGGTCTATTTTTAGCTTTGAAAATCTTCTTCTCTGAAAGTACATGGCCAATTGAAATGATATTGAGTTTGGAAGGTCCTTGTGTGTTTTAGATTCAAATTGTATCCCACATGTCTGTCGGAAATTCCAAGATGGTTGCCTTTACTATAAATAGCAAAAATCTAAAAATGGCCATTATGGGTTTATTTATGTACCAATTTTTTGAAATTTGAAACATGGAAAATAGTTGTCGGGGTTAAACATATATAACGGGTTTTTCTGTACGATTTTTTGTTTGTGCAATAATTACATAATGTGCAAATAAATTCTATTTTTAGCCGAAATATTTGAAAATTTTCTTCTCTAAAAGTACATGGCCAATTGAAAGGATATTGAATGTGGAAGGTCCTTGGATGGTTTAGATTCAAAATTGTATCCGACATGTCTGTCAGAAATCCAAGATGGCTGCCATTACTATAAATAGCAAAAATCTAAAAATGGCGTTATGGATTTATTTATTTAATGGATTTTGTTGAAATTTGAAACAAAGAAAATAGATATTGGGGAATAAAACATATGTAATGGGTTTTTCTGTACAATGTTTCATTTTTGCAATAATTTTGTAACATGCAAATAAGGTGTATTTCAGCCTAAATCTTCTGAAAGTACATGGCCAGTTGAAAGGAAATTTATGATAAATAGTGCTTGAAATAATAGAAAATAAGGATATTTCTAGTGAGTTTGTTTACATTTTACTGATTGGATATATTTAGAAAGAAAAAGCAAAGAACAAAATAAGGGTGTGCCAGGTGAGCTATACAGGCCCTATTGGGCCTCTTGTGTCTATAAGATGTTGTTATAGCCTCAGCCAGAATGTTTTGCAGGAGGCATACAATAATTGGCCATATCTCTGTCTTTCTGTTTGTTTGTCTGACCATCCATCTGTTCTTTTCTGTAGTTTGCTTTGTTGGAATTTGCTTAATTTGTATTAACTGCTAGATATACATTATGTATTCTAAAAAGGAAGAACTACATGTATTTTGGTTTTGTAGGTCACAGCTCAAATATAAAGGTCACTGATACTTAAATAGATTTAGGGTTTTTGTGCAATAACTCAAGTTTGCTGAAATTACGTCCAATTTAAAACATTGATAAATATTCTTGAAAAAAAATTCTTTTCAATATGAGATGTCAAAGGTGAAGGTCACTTCCTGTTAATAAATTAGTAGTTTTCACGCTATACATGTATCTTTAGTTTGCCACGACAAAATACTTAGTTTATAATATATTCAGAGGGTAATTGAATATTTTACAAACATTTCTCTGGTTTTAGATATCTCCTCTTTTCATCGTGTGGGTCGGATTGCTAACTATATGTTTGTATACCATAGGTTTTATTTAACAACTATTGAGGCAGCCCTTGAACATATCAGAAGTGGTCAACAGAAAGAAGATTTTAAAAATTCATACAAACAAAAGGTAAGTATAGTTAAAACTGTCTAAATGGTTGTCTGGTTGTACAGACAAAAAGGTTCCAAATTGCAGCTTTTTTAGATGATTCAACTACATGTACATACAGTTGTGGTGATAATCCCAAAATGTCATTGTGTTTGAGTATGATGCTTTTTTCATTCATTCATTCATTCATTCATTCATTCATTCAAGTATTTATTCAGGTAATCATTTAAGTAATCATTTCATCATCTTGCCCGTCACTGTTACATTCTTGACCACATTTGTATTAGATTTATTATATAGACTAAGAATTAACAATGCATAAAGTAAAATTTTACATGGCCTGAACCCCTTGTAATATATATATTTTTTTTACCTTTTAATACTGCAACTTCCACATTAATTTGTGGACTAGTTAAATACAAACAGGGAAGATATAAATAATATGTGTAAATTCTGATTTTAGGAAATGGATTTAACCAGTCGCACCACTACAGTTGAAAAATTCTTTCAGGTAAGTTATAAATCAGTTGAATCTTAATTTTTTATCCAAATTGTAAAAACAGGCAAGTATTGATTCAAGAAAATACCTTTTATAGTTTTATTTTTGTTTCATATTTTGTTATTTGGGCTAATTCATTTTCTGAACCAGTTACTATAAATGTGAACATGTCCTTATACATACTACATGTACATGTTATGGATTTTACACTTCTATCATCTTACCTTATATTATGGCTTGTTATAGTTAGTTTTCATATTTACATTTGAAAATCTCTATAATATAAGAACACCATAGAATTTTTGTAATTTAAGAAAATATATTTATTGATTTAATTGTAGTATGTACAGTTAGGTGATGAGGCTGCAGTCAGACAAATGTTAGCAAAACCAAAAGATGACATAGCATTAAAGTTATGTCATCCTCTCTGTACCTGTAAAAAATGTGCCAGAATCCTGTCACAGAAACATTCAGATATGGAACTTGTAACAGCATATACCAGAGATGACAGGGGCTATACAGGTAGGCTTTGATTCCTGTTCTCAAGGATGAATAAAGTTATATATATATACAGTTTATATATATATATATATATATATATATATACTGTAAATTGTAAATCAGGAAATTAATGGGTCATGAAATTAATGCGAATTGCCGATTTTGAAGTAAAATGTGTATTGAAATTAATGCAATTTTTTAAATTTCAATTTTTAAAATTTTTGCCTATCTTTTATCTTACAATTATAAACAATAAATTATGGACTCAGAAATTATTATATTATGTCTTCCTTAATACATAAACACGTTATACATGTACATAAACTTTTGATAGACATTATTAAGATAAACAGTGAGATGTGCGGATGACCCATTTTTTAGCTCACCTGAGCACAAAGTGCTCGAGTGAGCTATTGTGATCATTCTTCGTCCGTCGTGCGTCGTGCGACATGCGTCGTGCATCAACTTTTGCTTGTTAACACTCTAGGGGCCACAGTTTTAATCCAATTTACATCAAACTTGGTCACAGGGATCCTCTTGACCAAAGGCAAGTCATGTTCAAACATGGGTCATGTTGGTTCAATAAAAAGGTCACTAGGTCAAATCAAAGAAAAACCTTGTTAACACTCTAGAAGCCACAGTTTTTGATTAATCTTCTTCAAACTTGCTCAGAATGAAAACCTTGACCAAAGCTAAGTCAGGTTCGAATGTGGGTCATGTTGGGTCATTAAGTAGGTCACTAGGTAAAATAATAGAAAAACCTTGTTAACACTCCTGAGGCCCCAATTTAAGTGCAATATTCATCAAACATTGTCAGATTGATCC
The DNA here is from genome assembly GCA_029721355.1 of Tegillarca granosa. Taxonomy (NCBI): domain Eukaryota; kingdom Metazoa; phylum Mollusca; class Bivalvia; order Arcoida; family Arcidae; genus Tegillarca; species Tegillarca granosa. Next base: position 13,117,626 of record CM056603.1, on the reverse strand, counting down.
TCTTGACCAAAGCTAACTTAAGTTCGTATATGGGCCATGTTGGGTCAATAAGTAGGTCACTAGGTCAAATAATAGAAAAATCTTGTTAACACTCCTGAGCCACCAATTTTAGCACAATCTTTATTTTACTTTGTCAGAATGATCCTCTTGACAAAAGCTAGCTCAAGTTCGTATATGGCCCATGTTGGGTCAATAAGTAGGTCACGGGATCAAATTATATCAAAACCTTGTTAACACATCTGATGGCTCAATTTTTGTCCAGTCTTCATCAAACCTAGTCAGAACGATCCTCTTGACAAAAGCTAGCTGAAGTTTTTTTCTGGTTCTGTTGTGTCAAAAGATCCTGAGGTCAAATTATATAAAAACCCTGTTAACACATCTGAGGCCCAAATTTTAGTCCAATCTTCATCAAACTTGTCGAGATTGATCCTCCTTACATAAGCTAGCTCAAGTTTATATATGGGTCATGTTAGGTCACTAGTTCGAAATAAAGGAAAAATCTCTTTTAAAAATAGAGGCTCCAGTTTGCCAAAATCAAGCTGAGTGTACATCATTTTCAGGTGAGCGTCCAGGGCCTTCATGGCCCTCTTGTTAAATTAACCAGGGTGGTAAAGGATTATCAGAACAAAGAAGCGCGTGTGTTTTTTTTAAAAAATAAAAAAACAAAGATACAACCCTTAAAGTTTTTATTAAAATAAAGCATTCAAAATTAGGACGTCCATGTCGGCATGTGTACAACTGATCTTCGTCTTCAACTCACAAGTTTAGAATGTTAGATTACTTATAATCACAGTACTTTCAATTTGATGTTCCAGTCAAAGTTCAAAATTATGTTTCAGTCATGATTTCACTCATAGCAAAATTCCCATTAAGAAAGAAACAGCAAAAAATTACCGCTAAATGAGAATGTGCTCTCATAAATCAGTTACAATAACAACTTCCGGTTAAGGGAGATAACTCAATTTACAACAAACATACAGAAAAAAGATATTAATGCGACAAGAAATTAATGCGATTAAACAGGCCTTGCATTTTTCGCATTAATTTCTTGCTCACATTAATTTCCTGATTTACAGTATATATATATATATATATATATATATATATATATGATCTTTTAAGTTGAATATCTTAAAGATGACAAAGATTATACAGGTACATTTTGTTTTGTGTAAATATCTTAAGAATGACAAAGATTAAACAGGTAGGTTTTGTTTTATGTAAATATGTTAAGGTTGACAAGGTACATGTAGGTTTTGTTACATGTAAATATAACATGGAATATATGGTTTATACAGGATTTGTTACATGTAAATATTAGTATTCTAGGGATGATACTGGTTATACATGTTTGTTACCTGTAAATATATTGGGGGAGAAAGGGATGATACAGAAAGATTTTTATGTCAAAATATATCAAGGATATTAGAGGTTATACAACATCATTTTGTTACATGCTGGTACAGCCAGAGATTGTAGGAGTTATTCAGGTAAAATTTGTTCATTTTAATATACCAGTAATAGTGTACATTTACATGTTTGCATGGTAGAAATTGTATAGAAGTTGCGATGTTATTATGGTTCTAGCTATAACATATTATTTCAGCTACTACTTTTCATGATATTATTACATTAATAAAGGATATGCTTTATTGAACATTTTCCTGTTGTATTTCAGCTTTGCACATTGCTGCATTACATGGACAAGCACATTTGATAGATGTTTTAGTGAAAAATGGGGCATTAGTGGATGCTTGTGATTATCTAGCCTACACACCTTTACATTTAGCTTGTCAGAAAGGTTATCAAAATATTATTGTGAGTATTAATCTAATGAAGCTTTTTTTGAAATTGTATGAAAATTTTAGGTATTCAGATGCAGAGAAAAAGGAATATATATTGTCATTAAACTATTTTCACCTGTTACCTTTTCTTGCTGCCTTGTCCAGGTGACAATTATCTCTACTTCCACAAAAAGTATTATTATTGAAAACAGGTACATTGTATAATTATTGAAAAAATGTAGTCCATTAGAATGAAGTTGGTGTCAGTACAGTATAACCTGTACTAGCGGTCACCTCCTTACAGTGGTCACCTGTCATTAGCGGTCACTCTGAAACAGTCCCTAACGTTTTTACTATATAAAGAACCTCTGTAGAGCGGTCACCTGTCAGACGCGGCCAGCGGCCACTTTTGGCCACCCATATTCGAACAAAATCACTGTCTACAACGGTCATCAGGTATTAAAAAAAGAATTGGAAGAAAGTAGAAAATCCCGATTTTTTAACCTTTTTTATCAAACAATAGATCAATTTTTATTACCATGTGTGTTATTTTATTTTATTTGTAAAAATGTACAATGTATTGAAATAGGTTTCATTAAATGAGAAAAAAAAGTTATATTTTTTTCGGGATTTCAAAAAGAAAAGAAAGTTATTCATCTTCCCGACTTTTGATCATTTTTAAAACAAATACAACAACTCAGTATGTTATGGCTTCTTTAGTAATAATTAAGTATTATTACCCGATAATAAACATCGAGATTAAATCCGAGTGGTAGTTTGTTGATCAATTAGGGGTTTACACTGACATTCTATTTTCGGAAGACTTGTATCACCTGTGCAGAACAGAGAGCTTGGCTGTGTGTACATATCAATATTATCACTACAATAAACTGTGGGGTCACAAAGGGGATTACAAGAAAAATCTATGGTTTTAGTTACACCCAATTGGAACAATTTGTCCAATCAGAATTATGTGGGATTTTTTTTGTTTTTTTTTTTTATTAAATTATAAATAGAAAAAATATTTCATAGTTTTCACTCACTGTTGGTAAAAATGGCTAGTAAACATGTGTATCTGGATTTAAATTCTAAAGTGAAAGTGATTGAACTTGTTGATCTCGGTAGAAGTCGTAGAGCTGTTGCTAAACAAAATGGTGTTGGTCGGACCCAGATAAATAATATTTTGAAAAGAAAGGCTGAATATCTTGACGATTACAACAAAAATGTGCCAAATGAGAGAAAGATGAAACAGTGTAGAACGGGAAATGAAGAAATCAATGAACTGTGCTGGACCTGGTTTAAAGATGTCACCAGCCAAAATATCCCGATTAGTGACCCCATGATTAAATAGCTTGCCTTGAAATTTGCACAGGATCTTTTAAAAGATGACTTTAAAGCCTCTAATGGCTGGTTTGATGCTTTTATCACACGCAATAACATTTCTTTTAAAGTGTTAAATAATGAAAGTGCCAACGATAGTGACACAACCATAGACGATTGGAAATCCAAACTTCAGAATTTATGTTCAGGTTATGCACCAAAAGATATCTTCAACATGGATGAGACCAGCTTATTTTATCGGGACACTTATAATAAATCATACTAAGTCAAGGGAGATAGGTGTAGTAGTGGCAAGCAATCTAAGGACAGAGTGACTGTTGTTCTTTGTGTCAATATGTTGGGAGAGAAGGAAAAAATTCTCGTGATCGGCAAATCTGCAAATCCTGGGTGTTTTAAAAATGTAAAGAAATCATCGCTACCCGTCTGTTACAGAAACAATAAAAAAGCGTGGATGACTTCCGTTATATTGGAGGACTGGCTAAAAACATTCGATAAAAAAATGAAATATCAAGGGCGTAAAGTGCTACTTTTTCTGGACAATGCATCAAGTCATGTAAATATTCAACTGACAAATGTTAAATTACAGCTTTTGCCTCCAAACACAACATTTAAATTACAACCTATAGACCAAGGAGTTATTCAAGCAGTGAAATTGGCCTATAGAAAAAAACAAATACAGTGTATTCCCACAAAAATGGACAGAAATAAAACGGCTACAGGATCAGACTTATTAAGACAAATTTCTATTTTGAGATACAATCTATTGGATTAATAGTTCATGGCAACAGTTGGACCCTCTTACTATTCAAAAGTGCTTTCTCAAATATGGATTCTGTATGCCGAGTAGTGATGAAAACATTGATGACCAATCTGATGATGAATTTGATGATATTCCTATCGCTGTTTTTCAAATGTCAATGGACATTTTTGGAATCGAATTCCAGGAACTAGTACAAGTAGATTGTGAATTGACAATGAATGAGACTGTAAATATTGATTGGAACCAGAATGCAAGTGACGTTTTGAATGAACGTGAAAATGAGGAATTAACATCTTCAGACGACGAAGTGTGTGAAAATATAAGTGAACAAAAGCTGTGTAGCATTCATAAAATTCAGGACTAGGTGTCAAAAATCTGTGACTTTGCACTTACCATTGGAAATCTTAACATTTTAAATCCAGTAATGGAAATTCAGGACAATTTGAATTCAATTATTATTGCAAGTAAATCTACACAATCAAAAATTAGTGATTTCTTTAAGAAACAGTGAGTGATGTTGGATTACCAATAAAGTGGTTTTAGCACCTTGGATTTTAGAAAAATATTAAATATTATTATTTCAATTTTTAAATAAATAGTGATTTCTTGTGTACAGTTGACTTGAGGAGTTGACATTTCTTTTTAAATTAAATATTTTTTATTCAATTTCTTTGAATTTTAATTTATGTTTCAGGTACTCTCATGAAAAAAGAAATCTAAATTTTGCTTGACGGAGTTCTGATTTTTTATGAATTTTTCATGGATTTTGAACACTGAATTCAAAATTGTTGAGAAAAATTAAGACAATGATATTTGGTGAACGACAAATTCAGGATTAATTCAGATATTTTCCAAAATATTGCCTCATGAGGGTTCTTTGGTTTTTAATTTAATTTTTTTGCTTCAGTGCATGTTCTCAAGTTTGATTTTTAACTGAATTGTTACTTGGTTATGTTTGTTTCACTTGTGTTTTAATATTAAGTTCATGTTTTATTAATTAAATGTTTGTGTTTATCAAATGCAGTTCATCTCTGGACATTTCCTGTGAAATAACTTCTACCTCAGAAATGTACTTCAAAAGTCTTTATTTTTATTATAAAAATATAGAAACCAAATATACAACTTTTTAACCAAAATCAAACTGAATGTTTAGTGTACATGGTGTATGAGGTCTGTTTTGGTGTGCTAAGAACAAGTGGGGGAGGGGGATGGGCTCACTGAAAGTAATTAATGTTAAAGTACATGTATGTTATTACTGGGTAACTTTTATTATATTCATACATTGATTACAGAGAGAATGCTGATAAGTGTTTTCTCTAATTTTGGTAATTGATATATATATTGCTGCTTATTTTCAGTTGTTGTTGGTACATTTTAATGCTGATGTCATGCACACAGATGCTGATGGTAATACTGCCTTACACATTTGTGCTGATAATGGTCATGAAGATGTAAGTCTCTTACATGTACAGTATATCCTGTATATAAGGACCACCCACAGGGTCCAATAAATAAGACTGTATAGACAGGTGGTTTTTACATGGAGTTTGTTATAGAATGAAATATGAAGCAATGGCAACTATATGAAAATCTATATTGGATTTGCTGTCCCTGAAATTTTAACTTTTTGACAAATTTAGCTGTTTTTGACCTTTTCTTGAAAACTATTATAGACAGAAAAAAAAATTAAATTGTATAACAACATCACAAGATATAACAGAGTAGAAACTTTGTTATTGTATGATTTTTCGCATTGAATTTGATTGCTCTTGAAATATTTTATTTTCTGAGTGATGCTGTTTTAGCTATTTTCTTATAACCTTTTAGAAAAAGATGAAAAATTAACAAAAAAATTATTTTGACATGCTTTAATTGAGCAGCAAGTTTTGTAACTACATGACAATCCATGTAGGAATTTTTGCCACAGAAATATTAATGTTTTGAGAATTTTTATGTTTTTGGCTATTTTGCTACAAAATTAAATATTTTTCTGACTTTTTTAATGCAATTTATAAAATACAAACATTAACTTTTTTTTTGAAACTGAAGCATTTCAATTAGTAATTATTTATCAAGTGAGCATTACAGGCCCATTAGGCCTCTTCTGTTTTTAATGATAGTATTTTAATTGATTTACTTGAAAAATATGTTTTTATTTTTTTGTGATTTAGTGTGTAAAAGCTCTGGTATATATTTCTAATGATGGTATAAAGGGAAGATGTGATATAAATGCTACAAACTACAGACAGGACACACCGTTACATATGGCTTCTAAATGGGGATACGGTAAGTCAGCAAACTTAAAAATGATCCTATTATAGATTTAAACAATTGAAATGATCAAGAGTATCACCTACTATGTAAGAATGTACAAACATTCATGTATATGGGAACATGGTTACTGTAAAACATGAAATTCCTGTGTGCATTTTATTTTTGTGAAATTTACAAGCTAGTGTAAACCTTGATTATGAAATGTTTGAAAAATAAAGTTAATTAAAAAATAATAAAATTTTTATAACAATTTGGATTTGGTAATCCTTAAACTTGAGGTTTCAGTAAAAAAAAAAACATGTTTGAATGATTTCAAAAAAGGGGCTCATGAGTTTTGCAAAAATATATGTGTTGCAAACTTACTTCAATAGAAATATTAGAAAATACATGTACATGTATGTCATGCCACAAAAATAAATGGTATACAAGTGAGATCATTATAAAGTTAATAAAAAAAATATGATGCATGTATAAACGGTTTTTAGTTAGTAATTTACTTTTCACTGTTTTCTCCTGTAATGTATTTTTGATTTCTTCACAGAGGGAATTGTCAATGTTTTGCTAGAAAATGGTGCCAGAACTGATCTGAAAAATAGAAAGAAACAAACAGCATTTAGTTTGGCTCAGAATGCAAAAGTTCAACAATTATTTTATGAAAATGAGAAAAGGCCAAGGTTTATGACACAGAGGCCAATTTCAAAGGTACATATATAAATAATATGTAATCCTATTTAGTTGGGTTAATGGTTGGTGAGTTGGTTGGTTTAGTTTTTTGTTGGTTGGCTGAAATTGTGCTTTAAGCCTTGGGTAAACTAATTGATTTTCATCAAGGTTAAATCAATTTGGAATAATATTACCAGGAGAAACCCACCAATCTTTGATAAGCAACCTAACCAACTTTTTTTCTTTTTATGATTTAGACTAGCCCAGTTTTGAGAGTGATACCTAAATAGTTGACTAAGACAACATATTCAATGTGACCCCTCTATTAGGGACAGACATGAATAGAGTTTACCGTTGCTTATACATGTATAGGTGTTTTTAATTGCCGTTTTATTTTCTGTTGTAGTCTATGTCTGATTATGAAGTTATTACAGTAAAGAAACCCAAAGTGCCTAATGCCTCTGTATCTGAGCCATCTTCATTGTCTACTACGCCATTAAATACACCAGAGATTGCCTCCCTTGATCAGCTGGAAAATAAACAGAGGGATCTACTCTATAAGGCTATAGGTGATGGTGATGAACAATTGGTGGGTATGATTCTGTAGACAGTTAGGGTTTAGTTTTATAAAGTTTTCAGCATCCATGTGTCATGTTACTTACAGACAGTTATTTATTTTTATGAAGATATTTCTAGATACAAATGATTGTATATCATTATCATGAACCAATGTCATACTTTGAAGGTTAGGCTACAGAAATTTGAAAATTGTGTTCAGGCTATACTGTATAGTGGGAAGTTTTAGCAGGGTGCTAATTTTGTCGTATTTTGGCGGTTAGTTCAAAATCGCCAAAATTAAAATCGCAAAAAATTAGAGAAAATTTAGTGATGAATGTTTCACCATAGTAAAGTCTGAGTTCAGTGAGTACTCAACCATGAATTCAAGTAGTGAGTAGTTTTTACACGTTTGGTACTCATCTAAAGTTTGTAAATGTTCTATTGTTTTTAGAGCTACACACACATTTTTAACTTTTAACAATGAGTATTTAAAAAGTTTTTAAAACCAGAACAAATTTTACCATATGAGGATAGTGCTTTACACATGGAACAAAGGTAGTCACAAGAGTTCACCAACATTTCAAATAGCCAAAATTAATACACCAAAATTTACAACTGACCTTTTTTCATCAAAATTGCCAAAATTTAATACCAACTGTATTGTAACTGCTATTTCAAGGGGTAAGAGTAATTAACCACTTTTAATAGAATTTCAGTTATGTTTCTTGAGGATAAATTATTGAAAATAGTTTTTTATGTCATCTTACAGCCTTATAAATCAACAAGTAAATACACATACTGAATATTTCAAAATAACCAGTATTTGAAATGAAGCAGTTATTGACATTCGATGCAAAATAACAGAAATGGACTTTGTCATAGAGGGTTGCTGAGTTTAAATGCTTGAAAACCTTCATCTACACAATGTCATAGAGGGTTGCTGAGTTGAAATGCTTGAAAACCTTCATCTACACAATGTCATAGAGGGTTGCTGAGTTTAAATGCTTGAAAACCTTCATCTACACAATGTCATAGAGGGTTGCTGAGTTTAAATGTTTAAAAACCTTCATCTACACAATGTCATAGAGGGTTGCTGAGTTTAAATGCTTGAAAACCTTCATCTACACAATGTCATAGAGGGTTGCTGAGTTTAAATGCTTGAAAACCTTCATCTACACAATATCATAGAGGGTTGCTGAGATTAAATGTTTGAAAACCTTCATCTACACAATGTCATAGAGGGTTGCTGAGTTGAAATGCTTGAAAACCTTCATCTACACAATGTCATAGAGGGTTGCTGAGTTGAAATGCTTGAAAACCTTCATCTACACAATGTCATAGAGGGTTGCTGAGTTTAAATGTTTGAAAACCTTCATCTATGCAATGTCATAGAGGGTTGCTGAGTTGAAATGCTTGAAAACCTTCATCTACACAATGTCATAGAGGGTTGCTGAGTTGAAATGCTTGAAAACCTTCATCTACACAATGTCATAGAGGGTTGCTGAGTTGAAATGCTTGAAAACCTTCATCTACACAATGTCATAGAGGGTTGCTGAGTTGAAATGCTTGAAAACCTTCATCTACACAATGTCATAGAGGGTTGCTGAGTTGAAATGCTTGAAAACCTTCACCTACACAATGTCATAGAGGGTTGTAAGATTAAATGCTTGAAAACCTTCATCTACACAATGTCATAGAGTGTTGCCGAGTTGAAATGCTTGAAAACCTTCATCTACACAATGTCATAGAGGGTTGCTGAGTTGAAATGCTTGAAAACCTTCACCTTCACAATGTCATAGAGGGTTGTAAGATTAAATGCTTGAAAACCTTCATCTACACAATGTCATAGAGTGTTGCCGAGTTTAAATGCTTGAAAACCTTCATCTACACAATGTCATAGAGGGTTGCTGAGTTGAAATGCTTGAAAACCTTCACCTACACATTGTCATAGAGGGTTGTAAGATTAAATGCTTGAAAACCTTCATCTACACAATGTCATAGAGTGTTGCCGAGTTTAAATGCTTGAAAACCTTCATCTACACAATGTCATAGAGTGTTGCTGAGTTTAAATGCTTGAAAACCTTCATCTACACAATGTCATAGAGTGTTGCCAAGTTTAAATGCTTGAAAACCTTCATCTACACAATGTCATAGAGGGTTGCTGAGTTCAAATGCTTGAAAACCTTTATCTACACAATGTCATAGAGGGTTGCTGAGTTGAAATGCTTGAAAACCTTCACCTACACAATGTCATAGAGGGTTGCCGAGTTTAAATGCTTGAAAACCTTCATCTACACAATGTCATAGAGTGTTGACGAGTTTAAATGCTTAAAAACCTTCATCTACACAATGTCATAGAGGGTTGCTGAGTTGAAATGCTTGAAAACCTTCATCTACACAATGTCATAGAGGGTTGCTGAGTTGAAATGCTTGAAAACCTTCATCTACACAATGTCATAGAGGGTTGCTGAGTTTAAATGCTTGAAAACCTTCATCTACACAATGTCATAGAGTGTTGCCGAGTTTAAATGCTTGAAAACCTTCATCTACACAATGTCATAGAGGGTTGCTGAGTTTAAATGCTTGAAAACCTTCATCTACACAATGTCATAGAGGGTTGCCAAGTTGAAATGCTTGAAAACCTTCATCTACACAATGTCATAGAGGGTTGCTGAGTTTAAATGTTTAAAAATCTTCATCTACACAATGTCATAGAGGGTTGCTGAGTTGAAATGCTTGAAAACCTTCATCTACACAATGTCATAGAGGGTTGCTGAGTTTAAATGTTTAAAAACCTTCATCTGCACAATGTCATAGAGGGTTGCTGAGTTTAAATGCTTGAAAACCTTCATCTACACAATGTCATAGAGGGTTGCTGAGATTAAATGCTTGAAAACCTTCATCTACACAATGTCATAGAGTGTTGCCGAGTTTAAATGCTTGAAAACCTTCATCTACACAATGTCATAGAGGGTTGTAAGATTAAATGCTTGAAAACCTTCATCTACACAATGTCATAGAGGGTTGCTGAGTTTAAATGCTTGAAAACCTTCATCTACACAATGTCATAGCGGGTTGCTGAGTTTAAATGCTTGAAAACCTTCATCTACACAATATCATAGAGGGTTGCTGAGTTTAAATGTTTGAAAACCTTCATCTACACAATGTCATAGAGGGTTGCTGAGTTTAAATGCTTGAAAACCTTCATCTACACAATGTCATAGAGGGTTGCTGAGTTTAAATGCTTGAAAACCTTCATCTACACAATGTCATAGAGTGTTGCCGAGTTTAAATGCTTGAAAACCTTCATCTACACAATGTCATAGAGGGTTGTAAGATTAAATGCTTGAAAACCTTCATCTACACAATGTCATAGAGGGTTGCTGAGTTTAAATGCTTGAAAACCTTCATCTACACAAGAAAAGACTATACATTGTACATTAGATGTTCATTTATTTAACGTTTGTTATTCAAAGAAAGATATTTTTAATTTACAAAATTTAATCTCATAACATGTATGTGATTAGTTTTTTTTTTGTTTACAGGTCAAGTTTTATTTTGGTTGGAATAAAGACTCAGATGATGAAGATGAACTATCTCCAACTGTAACTGCTAGAGAACTGTGTCATCCATTATGTCAGTGTTCAAAGTGCTCACCTGTACAGCAGGTATTACTGAAATATGTTTCATCTTGACAAGTTATCCCCCTTTGAAACCACTAGAGAACTGTTTCATTTGTTGTGTCAGTGTTCAAAGTGCTCTCCTGTACAGCAGATAATACTGATTATATTACATCTTTTGACTTCTAGTGAACTGTTTTTTTCCCATTCCATATACAAGTATGTCAGTGTTTACCTATACAACAGATATGTGTTACATCTTGCCGAGTTTACTCCCTCTTTGTTGGCAGCATGTTTCTGGAAGTCTTAATATAAGGAATTGTCAAATGATTTCTAAGATTTTTGTAAATAATGCTAGCCATTTAAGACTTTTTTAAAGTTAAAGTTCATTTTTAATATTCATTTATATGTTTTCTTTGAAGTCTGTCAGTATTCATAGCTTAGACAATTTATTTTTAGCTCACCTGTGCACAAAGTGCTCATGTGAGCTATAACTATCAATAGAGGCAGACCCTCCGTCGTCCGTCAGTCAACAATTGCTTCAAACGACTTTTTCTCAGAAACTTCTGGTCACATTTTATTCAAACTTGGTCAAAAGCATCTATAGAACATTGCCTTTCAGATTTGTGTTTTTGGTAACCATAGCTACCAAATGTAGGTCACATTGACCTACATAGTTGAAAACCTAAAAATCTTCTTCTCCAAAACCACTTCACTGAGATAAAATCTGATATGATATTTGGCATCTAAAGCATCTTATATACCAAGTTTGTGAATTTCAATAATTTTTGTGAAAAATTAGGTTACGCATTTTTGCGTTTATTTTTTATACATTGTAAATTGTACTTTTTTATTAAAATTACAATAATAAATAAATTTAGATGAATTCTTTTTCCAAACATCATTTTCATATGTGAAGAAACATATGTTTGACCATTTTCTTGAAATTCTGTAAAGTACAAGTTGCTTTTTTCTACCTTTTTCATTTTCAATTCTAGCAACTCAAGGGTCTAGGGTTCAAATCCAAGTGAGGCCACATTTTTTTTTTTTTTTTTTTTTTTTTTTTTTTTTGATTTCTGAATTTTATGACTTACAATGGTGCATGAAAGAGATTTTATGAATTTTTACTTTTTAGTGTAATTATTATTTTTGAAGTACATGTGATACTGACTGATATGTAGATATACATAGCTAAAACCTTGAAATATTTTTTTTTTGTTTTAAAAATCACTGTTATGTGACATAATTTAAACTAATTGAACAAATTTTTAAAATAATTTGCAGTTGACTTTTACAATGTTTTATAAAATATTTTAATTAATGTGTCAAATCTGCAAAGTCTTAAATCCGGATCTGAAAATTGCTCATGTGAGCTTTTGTTATGGATAGGCACTCTGCCATCCATCCATCCATCCATCCATTAAAAGACTTCTTCTCAGACACTACTGGTCACATTTCATTCATATTAGTCAATAGCATCTAAAGACCATTGCCATTCACATTTGTGTTTCTGGTTGCTATGGCTACCGAAAGTAGGCCACAGTGACCTACATAGCTAAAAACCAAAACAATAAAAATAATGATCCCTGAAACCACTTCTATTGAAGCAACATGTTATGATTTACCAGGTATTATCAAGACATAACAGTTGCATTTAAACTCAGGTGAGCAAATTAGGGCTATCTTGGGCCTCTTGTTATTTTATTGATCCAGTATGCCTGGTTGCATTAGTCTCTTTACGAAGTGAAAACATCATTTAACCATAAACGTAGATGCATGACAATGTAGACAAGAGTTAAATGTTTTTTGCCCAAGTCAGTATTTTTTTTTACCAGAAATATCAAAATGCCTAGAGAAAACCTCTGGCCTTCAGCAGGCAACTGACAACTTTTTTCTCACACTAGAATTGCCTGAAAGGAATTTGATCCTAGGCAAAGAGAGCCATTCATTTAGTGGGCACATTTGCCTTTCAGCCACCAAGGTCCCTGGTAAAATAGATAAGAATAAAGAAAAGTAAGCCTGATGTCCATTCTTGTAATTTTTGACAAAACATTGAAAAGCGATCTTTTTTTTCAGTTAAGTGTTACAGGAAAAAATGGTATACATATTAACACACAGAACCCTGCAGGGTTTACCCCTCTACATCTGTCTGTACTTCATGCGAACTTAAGTCTGGTAAAAATGTTTGTGAAGAGAGGTGCTGATGTTAATATAAAGAGTAAAAAAGAAATAACGGCACTTCATCTATCCTGTTATCTGATGTTAGGAGAGGTAAGTATATTTAAAGAACTACAAGTGCTAATGTAAATACATGTATTAAGTTTGTCCATTAATATAATCAAAGCACTGCATGTGCTGATGTAAATATTAAATCTGTTCATTAGTATAATCAAAGTACTGTTGGTGCTGATGTAAATATTAAGTCTGTCCATTAGTATTATCAAAGTACGGAAAGTGTTGCATAGCTGCTAAATGGTGTAAATATCTATGAGATGAGTGAACAAGTGAAAACAAGTTCTTTAACCAACTTTGTTACAGAAAAATAATGAATTTTTACACTAAATTAAAAAATTTATATATTATGTATTACAGATTGCCTCCTACTTGATACAGCATGGTGCTAAAGTAAATATAAAAGACAATGCAGGTGATTCACCATTACATTTATGTGTGGACAAGGAGTGTGTCCCACTACTCTATATACTAATTCAGGTTAGCATAAATAAGCAACAATGAGGCAATAATAAGAATAATTGTTTTTTAAGATTTTAGTTATAAATTTCTTTGACATGTTTTACATGAATGAAACCTACAAGGTAGCTTGTAAGAATTTTATTTGATTTTCTTTAGGTTTAAAGGATATAAACTTGACAACACTTTGCAAAAATATCAAGACTTCTTACAGATATAAAGTGTACAAAAGTTTTCAAGGTTACTGTATAAGTATTTATATTAGTGTGTATTATATTTGGTGCTCCAAAGGGTCCAAACATTAAGCATGTATTAATATCGGTGCTGTCATTATTTCCCCTTAGACAGGATGGTGAGATAAAATTAATGTTGGAGTGTTTTAATATTGGTGGAAATTTATTTTAACACCACAAGCTCCAATATTAATTCACAGCCATAATAAATACTTAATATACAGTATATTGCCCAATTCAAAAGTGAGCAAAGAGTTTATATCCTATAAACTGAACAAAATATCAGATAAATGATTGTTGTTTGCTGATGTGATATTGTTGGAACCATACAATAATTCAGCAGCGACATTTTGAATATTAAATATGTATGTTAAATGTGATAGATGATGTAACTTTCAGATTGCTTTTTTTTTACAACTTTGTAATTATTGATAGCTTTTCTCTTTAATTTCATAGCATGGTGCCAATGTAAATAGTGCGAACAATGAGGGTAATACTCCATTACATAAAGCTGTTTATGGAGGAAAATGTAATATTGTCAAGAAATTATTAAACTCAGGAGCAAATATGTCATGTGTAAATAAAGAAAATCTTACCCCAATTCAGATATCACAGGTATGTTGTACATATTTTAATTGACCTTGACAACAAAATATCACTTAAAACCCTCTAGGAATTTTTTTACAATTTTGATTTATTGTTTAAAGTTTGACTTTTAAAGACAAAATATTCTTAGCTGTATTTTAGTTTTATTTTAATTTGATAATCACACTTATGAGGTACCAACGAAAATGTGTACCATTTTGGTAGCAAAATGTAGCAATTTCAAATGCTAATTTCTCTTAAAAAATACATATTGTGTTTTTATATTTGGTACAAACATGTTATTATACCTCTACTTTTCAAATGATAAATTTATTTAACATAAAGATTTTAATAAAGATTTTTTACGATATTGTTGGGGTGATTATTGACTCAAGTTCAGGAAACATCGTTGGATGACCATTTGGGTAGCATTTTTAATCATTTTCTAATGATTATTTTTCTTGTAATACTAAAAGTCACGCCTTTATATTTTGTAAAAATTTAGATTAATATGTCTTTTAAACATATATTAAAACATTTTTCATAAACATGATGCTTTTAGTAAAGAAATTATAAGATATCATCAGGGTGATTATTGGCTTAAGTTCAGGAAATACATGTATATCATTGGCAGACCATTTGGGTAGCATTTTTTAGCATTTTCTAATGTTTGTTTCACTTATAAATACCACTTGTCATTTCCTTATATTTTGTTAAATTGTATAACTATATGTCTTTTATTTATATATAAAAACAAATTATTATAATAACCATTTACATGAAGAATTTGAATGAATTTTGCTGGTGGTCTGCCCGAGAAGCATAGTTTGACTCTAGGGAAATCACTACTATCCTACCTAAATGATTAGCTCATGATATATTTAATAAACTGGAGTCGATAATCACCTTGATGATATCTTAAAAAATCTTCATTGAAAGCGTCATTTTCATATAAAATATAATCTATGCCAAAAAACCATATAATTCTACATTTATATACACCCGTCTATGATGGGACGTATTATGGTATGGCGCAGTCTGTCCGTCCGTCCGTCCTTCTGTATGTCCACATGTCGTACGCTAACTCAAGAATGCTTTGAGCAATTTTAATGAAACTTTTGTGAAATGTTAGTATCTAAGGCAGAAAGCTCCCTTTTGTTTTTGAGATTTGTATGTTTTCTCGTTGTGGAGTTATTGGGCTTTAATTATCAAATTTTAGGCATTTTTTTGCATGTTGTACAATAACTCAAAATGCTTCGAACAATTTGAATGAAACTTTTGTGTTATATTGATATTTATGGCAGAGAGCTCCCTTTTATTTTTGAGATTCCTTTTTTTAGTCACTGCGGAGTTATGGGACTTTAATTGTCATATTTAAGGCATTTTTTTGCATGTTGTATAATAACTCAAAAATACTTTGAACAATTTGAATGAAACTTTTGTGTTAAATTGGTATCCATGGCAGAGAGCTCCCTTTTTATTTTTGAGATTCGTATGTTTTCTTATTGTAGAGTTATTGGCCTTTATTTTTCAAATTTTATGCATTTTTTGCATGTTGTAACTAAAAAATCATTTGAACTTTTTTTATGAAACTTTTGTGTTATATAAATTTTGTCCTATAATCAAAAAGGTTTTTTAAAAAAAATATGTTTCAGCTAAATATCAAGTTGTTTTAGACATAAAAAAGAAGTTTAAATATCTGACGGGTGTATCATGCACTCCAGGCACAGCTGTTTATTTCAAAATATCAAGACATGACTTTTTGTATTACAAGAGAAATAAACATTAGAAAATGCTTAAAATTACTACCCAAATGGTCAGCCAATGATAAAGTTCTGAAATGAAGTCAATAATCACCTCTTTATTTAAATCTCTATATTGCATAAATTTATTATGAAATATAAAACAAAGAGGTATTATTGAAAGTTTGTACTAAATAGATGTATAAAGAAAATACATATAATTTTCAAAGAGAAATTGGTGTATGAAATTGCTACATAAATGCTACCAATATGGTACACATTTTTGTTGGTACCCACTTATGAGTCATTTGTTGTAATTTAAAGTAAAAAAAATTTACGTGATGTTTTAGGATCCTGAAATCACAAAATTACTGTTAGATCACCAGAAAATGACAAAAGAAATTCCAGAGTCAAATAAAGGAAGTGAGAAATCTCATTCATCAGCACATTCCCCAGAAAATAAAGGTATTATACATTTACATAAGAATTTGTTCACTATAAATTTATATTTGTACTGTTCACTAAACATTTATATTTGTACAATAAGGTTATTGTATATTCATTCATACATACCTCTAATGTGTCCCAGACTTTGTCCTTTTTAATACCTGTCACACTGAAACACATATTATTATAGAATTTTTACCAATTAATTTGGAGAAATACACCTTCTCAAGAAAATTCATAGTCCTCATTAGGTTCACAATAACATCTCATGATCAAAATGTTGTGTATATAATCATTTATGCTGTAATTCAGCTTAAGGTTACTAAATATACCTAGAAGCATAAAATTACAAGCATTTTAAACATGTTTTTGTACTGTTTATATAACTACATTTTCCCCTTTACCCACATGTTGTGTAAATAAAACTGTAACATTATTTTATCATTATCAAGTGTGGTTTTTAATGAAAAAAAGAATGACTTTTGTTCAAAGTAAGTTTATTTGGCTGATTTTTAGCATATTTTACCATAATTTTTTTTTTTGTGTGTGTTCATTAAAATGTTTTGAAAGTTGATTATTTAGAATCATTCAAGTGCTTTTAAAGTTATTTCATAAATTCTTTCGAAAAATTTACAAATCTAAATTTTTTTACAGGGACACCCCATACTGTCTAAATGGAGCTATATATTTATATATGAAAAAATATAATTTATAAATATGGTAGAAATATGTTAAAATGTTGTAAAATTGAGTTATTTACAGTAGTATGTTAAGAATAATTTCTTTTATTCATTTATTTTCTTCATTTTATTTTAAGCTTCATCAAATGATCAGGTCAGTATACAAGAACTATTTGCAGCATTTGAGGGCAATGATTCATTAAAATTACGAGCTATTTGTGATGGTATAAAAAATTTTGATATGAAACACAAATTGAAGAGGACAGAAACAAAGGACTGTAGTGCACCAAATTTAACTATGATAAAACACTCAGTCTTCAATTCAGAAATTTGATGCAGCTGTTTTACGGAGAGTTGAGTCAAAGGATAGAAGTGAACCATTATATAACTATAGTTTAGTTAACAGTGCTAGTCAAAATCCAGAAGGAGGCTATTCTTCTCCAGGTGACATAAATGAAGTAGAAAATAATAGTGATGGAGAGATAAAGACTGAAAATGATTCAGTCCGATGTAGGGAGGTGACAGCAAATGGGAAACGTTAAATAATGTATAACAAGTTACTTAATTACACAGTAACATAGCAAACCATATTAGTAAATCAGAAACTGAAAATATAGGGTTTGCCAGTTTATTACGTAAACAGTACCCAATAACATTGTTAAGAGCATTTTGAACACATTCATGTCTGAAATTCCTTGACAACATTGTTTTCCAGGGAAAACATTATTTTGTGCTATTCAATATCTAATGGAAAAAGTAATTCTACACTAATATAATGAGGCTCCACATGGTACACTTGTGAACTCCATTTCTGTAAGAAATACGTAAACACTTTGGTTGTGTATTGTATAATTCAAGATCTATTATTGTTCTTTTTCTGGTTACAATGTACAACAGTAGTTTCTTTGCCAGTGTTAGGGCCAGAATTCATGTTAACTGTCTGTGTTATTGTTTTAACTTTAAGGCACAAGTACGGTAACTTTGTTCAAGTTAATAAGATTTTCTAAAAACAAATGTTGTTACAAACACATTGGTTTAGGTTGCTGTTTTCAAATTCTTGCTTTATTCTACAATTTTAGCAGAAAACAGCAATTAGTACTTTAACTAGTCAGTCCCTTTTTTCTCTATATTATAGGTGACAACATGTTCATGTAATATATCTTTAGTAAGACCATAGCATGGGAATTCCATAAATGCCGAAATGCAAATGTTCTTTGAAATACATTCAGATATATTCATGTAGTAGTTCTACATATTCATTAATTGCATTAACAATTAGTTAATATTTAATTATTCATTGAATTGATCTCTTAAATTATTGATTTTTGTCAGAAATAATTGTTTGTTGATTACTTATTTATGTATTTATTTATCAGTTATAGAAATATGCAGTCTAAAAATATATAATAATACATGTGGTTATCCAAAAATTAAATCCTGTGTAATCTACCCCTCCATGACCTTACTGTTTTTTTAATTAATTATTTTTTCATTGTGTAAAACAAGTAAACGAAAGTGTGTACGTGTATAAACTTTTCCCTTTCTAATTTTTTTTTTCTCTGTGCAGCTTAGGACCAAAGACCTGATTATGTTGTTACTTCTCCAGATGCTGTGTTAGTATTATTGTTACCAGTATTTGTATTTAGTTTAATGTTTTCAAATTCTTGCTATTCCTTGTAATTTAAGGTAATACGGACAAGAATGATGATTTCGATTTAGGAGTTTGTCCTTCTTTTTTTTTTTTTTTTTTTTTTTTTTGGAAAATAAAATCTGCAGATAACTCAAAGTAACCTTGATTTAGGTAATTTTATGCAATTACATGTAGTATCAGAATTTGAACCTAAAATTTTTCTTTGTAATAATGCTTGAACAGAATAAATTGAAATCATTTAGAGCATATATCTATGTATTATAGAATGTTATTAAAAAAATCAAAATTCTGTTTGTACAATGTTTTATAAGATTAATCATTCAGAGTATACCTATGTATAATAAAATGTCTCTAAAAATTCAAATTTCATACTTGTACAATGTTTCATAAGATTGATCATTATTACTTGCAATGCTTAAAATTATTAAAATTGGTCCAACTTCAATTAGAAATCTTTAATGTTCAATATGCATTTTCAAATGCCTGTTGCTTTGCATCTAGAAAATGGTTTTGTAGTGCTTGCTTTCTTTATATTTAGTAATTTGACCAATTCAGTCCTGGTACTAGTTCTTGGAATGTTTAATCCATGAATCTTCTAGGTGAAATAATTGCAAGTTTTAACATGCTTTTGCAAAGCATCTTTTTGACACAACAGGGTATCTGCTGAAAATGGCTGTACATGTTTTTGTGGAAAAATTGTAATGAAAACTGGAATACATTATTCTGTTCCTTTTTCAAGTTTAATCATATATCATATTGATATCCTTCAGTTGTGATATGTGAATCTAGATAATATATTGTTATATGATAAATTAAGAAAAAAAGATATATTTATTTTTATGATTAATGTTAAATAAAATATTTAAAAAATATAAGTATGATGTTGTATATACTGGAAAACTTGCTTTTAATATAATCTAATGGACTTGTGAAAAATCATATATAATAATATTGACAACATTTAATCTCAAGAGAGCACCTGCTTTAACCTCCAATCACTACTGGAAAAATGGAATTCATTTTTATTTGGTCTAAAGAATTATATAAGAGCTTATGTCATCATGCCCTGACATCTATATTAATGTCTGTCTAATATTAAAGTTTTTTTGGACTAGATTTGCAGGTTAACTGAATATATGCTCTTATGTCAGCATATCTGACAATTCTGTATATTCTTGCAGACTAGTCTAGAATATTTGTTTATAGATGCATACATAATTGTTATTTTTATTCATGTTTATTGAACATCATTCTTTTTATTATTGACAATTGTGAATAAACATATGCATCTAAAATCCAATAACTATTGTCTACATATACAATGACTTTATCCACCAGCAAAACACACACACACACACACACACACACACACACACACACACACACACACTTTCGAGATATGCCGTCACCTATGTACAGCAATGAGGAATATGCATGCTCATTGACAATGGTTATAAAACACATAAAAATATAAGGATTAAATTTTTGAAAAGTCTTATCCTCCAAGAAATTGTAAATTCCCACATCACGTTTAACAATAGAAACTAGTCATCAAAATATGTTTCTGGCAGCTTTTTTCCTCAAACTTACTAGGTTTATGTGTTTCACTTCCTATATTCCTTAACATAATCTTTTGGAAAGTACAATTCTTATATGTTGGTTCTCCTGGGTTGGCTCTTTAAGGGTTTTCCCAGTGTTTAAACCATTGCGTCAATTTACCGTATGACATAGAATCAGCGTTAAAAATAAGATATACTTTATATTATAAATTAAATATACCTATGATATTAATCGTAGGTTGTTTTATAACTTCCAAAAACGCTGCACGCAATTTGCCGATTTGCACAAAAATCAGTGAACAAATATTGTTTCTGAAAACCGAACAACAGTACAGTTGTTTTGTGTTTGCCTAAATGGTTTAATTATCATATGCTTATTTTTAGAAATGATATGGGCTATAATGCTTTTTGGATTATGCAATGTGTTTCAAAATGTAATCCATTGGAAAATTTAATATATCCGTATTGCTTCTTATCAATGTTTTCATTCAATAATCTGACCCTTTTACGTTGTGGTGTTCTGCCAGGGTTTCCATCATACGCGAAGTCTTGATTAAGATTGAATCTTCAATTAATCATCATAAAGTAAGAATCGGAAATCTTAATAAGATTTATTGATAAAACAGGACAAGATAAATTAGTTATATTTTAATCCATACCTTGGGTTATCTGGTCAAAAACAATGGCATACTCTTCATTTCCGGTCAAATAAACACTTGATTTGATTCTGACCCTTTGACGATTGGTTGATCTACAGTGTATTGATTTGATTGGTTCGTGGACGGAAACATGTCTCCTTTTGTCCTGTATCATCAATCAAGAAAGCTTCTAGAACGGATGAAGCTGGATTTTCTTAATACAAATGTTTGCGAATTAAAGAGACTGTTTATTATGCCATGACACTAGACAGAGAATTGATCATTTCGCGGGAAAAATTAATGTCCGTAGTTTGTTTATTCATCTATGATGTTCGTTTCATTTTATTTACAAAATCTATTGATTTGATGCTCTATCGTAAATGGTTTTACAAATAAATGATAAATTTTAAAGTTGTAAAATAAATGGTGATTGATTAACTTGTTCTGCTATTACCACCGTACATACATGCGGAAATTGGTTGAATGTTTCACCACGCGATCTGTAACAACTATTGAATGTTTTCAAAGATAGGCGATAAGCGAAGGAATTAAAAGATTCTATCTGTATACTGGCTTCCTGACCTTAGTCATTGTGTTCCTTGTCTATACAAAGTGTTTATTTATCAAACGTTTTCTTATTTGTTTCTTGTTTCCCTTGTCTTTGTTATTTAATTGATTCTTCCTAGCGTTTGCTTTCGCCATTATAGTATAGACCAGTATCCAGGTGAAGGTGATTTATGTTTTTTCCCATAGTTTTCAGGGATGTCATAATGGCAGCTCTTCGGCGATTTTTAACTCTTCGAGACCGACATTGATTTTTTTGTAATTATTATTCATTAATTTTAGAACTTTGGATTCATTCATTTTCAACCGTTTGGCCAGCTTTTTATTTAATAAACTTTTCGGCCCCTAGTGTCACTGATGAAGAATAGTTTTATGAAATGTGGCACATCAAAATTGAACAGGTATTTTTGTTATTTATTTACATGTTCAGTCATTTATATGCATGTAGATTTCTGACTTTCTAATACCGGTTAAATCTTTGTGTTAATTAGTCTTTTGATCCTTTAAAAATATCGTTAAACTCGCGAATTTGCGTGCACTTGCTGACTAAAGTAATGAATTCATTAAACAACTTGAAATAAGTAAAGTGAATTTATTAATGATGTAAACGTAAATATTCAACATGGATCAATAAAATTGCACGATAATTTGGAGCTGTGAGATATTCTAAAGATCAGAAGATGTATTGGGGACGGACACGGGCATTGGGTTTTGCTTATCAACAAACCTTGATACAGGAAAATATAAACACTTGTCAATCTCTTTTTAAATATCAGCCTTAAAATGCACATTGACTCAATAGTTCGACACACGTTATATAAATTAACACCAACATCTTCCAACTTCCTTTTAAATATCAAGCAGACCATCAAGCGACCTCGTCTCAGAGAATAATAACCTAGTGAATTAGAATGACTTTACTAGTGCTTTCTATGATTAATATGTGTAAGTAAATCTTTATTTGTCAAAAATGATTTGTCATTGGTAAACAAAGTATTATATCCGTGTTATTCCACAAATTACACAACACTAACCAAAGTCATAAGTAATTTTCATTTTTATGTCAATCCGTTGACCAAAATCATTAACTGTTCTGGTTTTGGTCAGTTTCTTTAGTTTATTAAAGAGAACCAATGCTAAAACGGTATTAGGTCTCAATCATTAATACACAAGTTTGATATAATTCTCTTTACTGCTTTCATTTACGGAAGATTTATTGTTATTTCAAGATATCTCCAGAAATATAAAACTCATTGATTGAAAGATGCTATCATTAAAATCGGTATCTTTCTTGCATAATGCATACAAATAGTTTGAGTTGACAATAAATAATTTATATCTGTCTGGATAAGCCGAATTATTGTTAAAAATGTCTAAAAGCTCAAATTATTAACTATAATAGGAACTATAATGATGGTTTACTCTCATAAGAAGCAATGTGTTCTTTCCGAGATGTTAACTCGATGATCCGAAGAAAATAGAGAAATGATAACTTTAGGTAGTTTTGATCCAAAAGCTGTACTTTAATTATATAAAATGCATCAACAAAAGTAGAATTGATATACAAATGTACTTGAAAGGTTATTAATCAAAAATATTATGTTTATTTTATCATGTGGGTGTTTTGTATTAAACAGTGTATGATACTCGAATGAAGCACAACCAAGATTAAGTGACTTGTTAACAATTATTAAGCTACCCTATTTGTTTTTATTAGAGTACAAATCCTGCAATTACCGTTTTTCGTGGATATAAATACATATATGCGATATACTAGTTCATTGATGACTACATAAATCAAATCGGAACACTGCACACATTACACATTGAGAAACAATCGAGGAACTATTGTATTGTATTCTGTTGTGAAAATATGAAATATGATGTGATTTATACTCAAGTTTTTCTTGTTCGATATAATCTAATGTTGTATAAGTACGTGGCACTGAAAAGGTTGTTGCTAAATTTAATAGTCAATCGTAAGTTAACAATTAACATCATCTTATCTTTAATTGATTCCATATTCAATTAAAGACCAGAAAAACGGCATTTCCTTTTATATTTACTAGTAAACGTCAGCGTTAACAAAAATTTCACAGCAATTGCCATTTTGAAAAATGGAACAAAAATTCGTAGAGGATCTACTGAACTACTTTTTTGTTTTAAGATAAATTTTAAATAGATTTTTTTAGATTTGCAAGATAATTTGTTTAAATAATTGAAATAATTACAATAACAACAATTATGCATATCTCGCATGACATTAAAAATTGACATTGTTTTACATGATGTAAAGTGAAAAATGCATACATGTATTTTTAATAAAGGGAGATAATAATGTCGTCGGCTAAAATTGTTGATGTACCAATTATAAGTTAATGTTAGAAACATTATCTGCAAAACATATACAAATAATTGTAGATGGCAAATTTGTATCTAGATAAAGAAAACTCCGAACTTTTGAATTGTACGTAATGTGCAATTACTTCCTTGAAGCGAGAATACATATTATTTGTTTAAGCTTGAACTGTACAACGTGAACCACGGAGTGATAACGGACTTTCCTCGTGATTATATATTAGCGGAAAAAAGTAACTGTGCATGACTGAAATGTGAGATAATAAAATAATTTGAAAATGCAAAGCAATGAATAATTTCGTATTTGTTTATTAGATATTTCTTTACAAATTTATGTCATTGAAAAGGTTACAGATACTGTTATTTCATACGCAGGGGACTAGAAACATAGTAGACAGTAAAAGTCAGTTCACCAGATAAGTATCGTGTGTGACCACCATAAGCATTGACAAAGAACTGACAGCGACGCCTCATAGAGTTGATTAAATGGCTAAAGAATGCTTGGGGGATGTTGTTCCATATCTGGTCTAACGCTTGGGCCAACCCTTGCAATGTCACAGGCTGATTGGGCAGATGATGTAATCGGCGTTCCATTTCATCCCATACGTGTTCAATTGGAGAAAGGTCGGGTGAAACGGCTGGTCACGGTAACACATTGACGTTATGCTGTGCCAGAAAATCCATTGCAACCCGTGCGACGTGTGGTCTTGCATTATCATGCCGAAAAGTGACGTTACGTTGCTGTCCTTGAATGAATGGGATGACATGGGTCTGTAGGATTTCATCACGGTACCGTACACCGGTCATATTCCCGTCGATGACTACCAGAGGAGTTCTGTCATTCGCTGCGATGCCACCCCAAATCATTACACTGCCCCAACCGAACGAACGTCGTTCCACCACACACGCGTCATGGAAACGTTCTCCAATGCGCCGATAAACTCTGGAGCGTCCGTCACTGCTGTCCAAGTGAAATCTGGACTCATCGGTGAACATAATTTGTGCCCAGTCTCGTCGATTGAAGCGCAAATGTGTTCTGCACCATGCAAGTCGAGCTGTGCGAGACGTCGTTGTAGAATTGGACGGATTGCCGGACGTCGTGGGCGAATGTCTTTCTCGTAAACGATTCCGTACTGTTCTGGGGCTGATTGGGCGTAGTCGAGGAATGCTCCGGGCAGTAGTACTGGCAGTTTGGAAATGTTTCCGGAGGTGCACAAGCCGGATATGGTTGTCTTGCTGACGTGTCGTTACGCGTGGACGTCCTGAACGAGGGCGGTCTCTAGTGGTGCCAAACTGTTTGTATTGTCTCCATAAAGCATAAACAGTGTTTCTGTGGACACCAAAATGTCTTGTGACAAAGCTTTGGGTCATACCAGCCTTAAGCATACCAATTGTGCGGAGGCGATCATTTTCATTTAGCCTAGGCATTACACTATGGAAGCTTTCAACCAAACAAACTTGCTTTTCTGGTTTTCTGGTGTCCAAACAAACAAACAACAGTAAATTATTCCTAAAATATTGTCACACTGAAATGCTGGTCGACAATTGCGTGAAAACCGACCCGTGCGCATGAAGCGTAAAAATCACGGGCAATTGATGCAATGACCAAGCGATATGATAGAGGTATAAACACTTACCATTTGTGCAAATTTTAAGATTTATACATTCAGTAATAATAGCGAAATTATAAATTTTATTGATGCACAGTTACTTTTTTCCGCTAGTATACTTATTTTATTGCACTAGGAAACAAATTTTAGAAACAACACGTTGAAGAACACAATTTTACTTTAATTCATTTTTTCTATTAGAAACTTGAAGGAAATGCGTCAGTATATAAAAAGGTTTTACAGATTTTGTAAATTTATTGACGAAAATAGCCTTATATCCTTCATGGTTACGTCAAGTTCACAATTACTATGAATTATGTAGATCTTTAAATAACCATTTATTTAATAAAGTAGGGTTTTTAAAAGCTCTTTGTTGATGTAGTAAGTAGAGTTAACATTGTATTTCATTTATCTTAACTGTTATAAGTACAACATTAATCAAAACAATACGTTTTAATGAAGAGAAAAAAGTTATTAAGATCGCTTTATGTTCATGGATCACGACCGTAACTTATAACTGAAACCAATCAGGTTTTAATGGCGAGATTAATCAAAGATACAATATTGTACTGAGTTATAGTTAAATTTTGGCGCAGTTCAAAGTACAAAATAGCGAGACTGAGATTTTTTTTTTACTGTTTACAAATAGAGGTCACCAAACCCTCCTGCAAAAGATACACAGCATTATTAATTCCATTTTATTTACTATTACATGATTTGTTATTTTTTATTTGCATTGTCTGTAAATTTTGTTAAGTTATTTATATCCATTGTAAAAAACAAATATTTTACGCTAATATATAAATATGTGTATTAAAAAAGAAAGTAAACCTTTTTTTCTTTTTTTTTTTTTTTAAAAATAAGCTTACCAGAAGATATCACAAAAATATCAATGATACTTACATCTTCGTTTGGAGATGTTAATCTAGTTGTCGAAGATAAAGTCTACAACATGACATAAAGTTCTCATCGCCATAAATAACTGAACCATATTCAGGAGTGCCTTACTCTCAGTTTTATGCATATAAAACATAGCCTCTTTATCATTAAATCTGTTAAAATATATACTTAACTTATGGTGGTCTTATCTGCATATATTTTTGTAAATTTATTTTTTTGAAATTACTGATTTTTTTTTAAATTTTCCAACTTAAAAATGAATATTTAATCTATCTTATCATTTCTCCTATTTTGTTAGTTTATGCAAAATATGTCTGTTTTTTTTCAAATGTAACGAATGTAGTGAATTTAGCCACCGTCAAAAACATAACCACATTTACGCAAATCATGATTTACACACAAACCGCTGGACATATCTGACGTTTATGTGATTTTAACCATTCTAAGGTGGCCATATGAGACTATAAAGAAAAAATTCCACGTGCGCATCTAAAATCTTAACGCACTCACGCGGAAGTCTTACTGTGCGCGTAAAGACTTCCACCGCATACGCAAAGGTTCCACTTGCACACGTAAAGATTTCCACAAAGATTTTCTTCTATGGCTTCTTTTATTCATCGTACCATTCCGTTTCGATTTTGTTTGTTTATAAATGGAGGGAAATTATAAATTTGATAACAGAAAAAGATTTTTTTATTCCAAAAAAGGAGCAACGCACTGTTGCTGGTACAAAAGCCTATGAGCATTTATTTATAATTTGAAGTGCCTAATAGTATAATTTTTGCTCTGTTATTTTCCTACAGCGTTTAAATCATCGCTATTGTACCGACTTATGTTTCCGACAATCGATATTACATTTCTGACATACTTTTTAAAATTCTATTTATCTTTTTTATGTTTTTTATATTTTTTTAATTTCCTGCAATTTTTGTTTGCGACAGAGTTTGTTTGTTTGTTTTTTTTCTCCATTTCCGACAATTATTATAAAGTTGCTTTTCTTTATCCTATCTATTATCTTCCCCGTTAGCTAAGTAAACACCTAATCTTCATGTTTATACTTTTTTTAGTATTAAAATACTCACGTGTGTCTAGAACATTGTTTTTAAATTTTAACGCAAAATTATAGGAAGTGTAGTACTTTTTTGTAATTATAAAATGTAATTAAATACCTACCGATTATATCATAATTTTAGTATCTTCTTTAACAATTGGAATTAAAAAAAATACATCGATAAAAAAATTGTTGCACACA
Organism: Tegillarca granosa; assembly: GCA_029721355.1. Taxonomy (NCBI): domain Eukaryota; kingdom Metazoa; phylum Mollusca; class Bivalvia; order Arcoida; family Arcidae; genus Tegillarca; species Tegillarca granosa. Next base: position 13,089,716 of record CM056603.1, on the reverse strand, counting down.
GAGAGAGAGAGAGAGAGAGAGAGAGAGAGAGAGAGAGAGAGAGAGAGAGAGGTAAGTTGATGTCTTGTCTTTAGTTTTCCTAACCCGTATAAAGTATAAAACTGGCAAATATTCTTTGTATCTATATTTTAAATATTTTACACGGAATTTATTTCCATGTGTGTCTAGGGCTTTTAACACATTCCTTTTTCTTAGGCTTGTAACTCATTTCTGTATAAGCTGCTTGTAAAACGTACCTATATCTGGGGCAACTGGCTTACCGACAATTAATTTCGTTTTCCATATATTTAGAATGCTCGAATTAGTACCTGTTAACGTTGTCATTCATTGCAGTAAATAATTTGAGAGTTTTACAATCCGTGGTTCTACTATGTCATTGTTCATTCCTGGCTTATTGGCCAGTTTATAATAAACTTTTTTGTGTTGTTGGTTCGATGTACTGTGCTAAGTAGTTCTTCCCAGAAACAAATTACTCTCATTAATTTTGTATTAATTGCTACGGGTTTTATCTAATTTTTCCTAATTAAATCAAATTTATTTTGATTAAAAAAAATCAAAACTTTCGAAATGCAAAATCCAATTGTAAGTTATTGGAATTTTGATTGAATATTTAAATGTGCACGCAATACGGAGTAGAACATGCATGCTCCAAAACCAATCTTGAATAGCTTCAGGCTTTAAAACACAATAATTAATTTTTGTGTCTTTAAACGTTGGTAGAATTATGAAAACTGGAAGTTAAATAAACACGCTAAAAGTACACGTAAACACTTAATCGAGTTTGCATAATTTCTCATTAATCTAGAAGTAAAGAGGATTGATTAGGCTTCCACAAATAGATACCTATACATGATAGAAAACCGGAGTTTTAATTTTATCAATTTCCTTTTCAATTCTGTTTGTTTTTTAAAAACTCTTTTGTAAAACATTCAAATTGCACTATCTTAGACAGCTACAATTCTTTATGATAGATAACAGCAACTAGACAGTTACCGTTAATCAGCCACAATATTTTACATTTTTGGAAATTTAGATTCATTAGTATTTAACTGTTTGGCGTATGCGTTTTAATCTATCAAACTTTTCGGCCCCTAGTGTCACTGATAAGGAATGATTCTCCGAAATGTGAACATCTGGCACATCAAAATTTAACTGGTATATATATATTTACTACCCTTGAGCGGGTACCGCTGATGGTGGAGTTAAACTCCACGAGGGTATCCATTAGTCAGTAGGCAGTACTTTGTGCTGTCAGGAAATATACCATTTAGCAAAATTTTCACTCGTCTTAATTTTTGAAATTTATTTAAAACTATAAGGTCTGTTCCCTCATGCAAAACACTTCTTAGCTGAATTAGGATTCACATATTTTTGGAACTTTAGATTCATTAATTTTCAACTGTTTGGCGCATGTTTTTTAATCCATCAAACTTTTCGGCTTCTAGTGTCACTGATGAGGAATGATTTTTTCTGAAATGTGCACATCTGGCATCTAGCAAGTATTCATATATGTATATCTGTAACAGAATGCTTGCCAGTAATTTTCAGTTACACACAATTTTTAATACATGCCATTTACCAAATCTGTTTCAAAAGTCATAACTTTTTTATGACTTGATTTTTAATATTCAGTTCACAATTGATCTTAACTAAGATTTTCCTAAACAAGTCACTAGCTTCTGGAACTGAGAAAGAATTCACAAGTCACTAAATTTTTAAAATTAAAATTTGCATTTTTTTATCATATTTCTTGACTGTCATAATTAACTTGTAAGTTTTTATTGTGTTTAAAAAAATTGTTTTTTAATTATTCAAACTTCGATTTCTAATTTAACTCGATAATTCGAAAACTTCGAATTCGGGTCATCGAAGATTACCTTGCGTTATTTTTGATATACAAGGAACAGATTGTAACAAGTTTCCACGTTATGGAGCAACAGGTATAACTTTGATAAGGATAATAAGGAATAAGGTTATTTGTAACTGAAAAAGATATATATATATATTTGAAATGTCAAAGCAATTGCAACTAAAACAAATAGTTAAAAAAAAAAAAAAAAAAAAAAAAAAAAAAAAAAAAAAAAAAAAAAAAAAAAAAAAAAAACCCAGACCGTGGAGGACAGGCTCTTGCTATCTTGCTGCTCGTCCAATGGCAAAATGGAATCCAATGCTATGGTTGAAGTAATTTTTAAGGACTTAAGAAATCTTTTTTCTTACATATTTTACAACAAATGGTGCCTAAATATGCACATTTGAAACTGATTTCAACAAAAAAAATCAATATCTAGCATATACATTCATCTCGGAGTTATCCATCATGCAAACTTATTTGGAAAACAAATTGATACCTTTGAAAGATATTTTATCTATTTTCACTAGTTAAATAAATTGTATTTCTGATTTAAGAAATCAAAGATTCGAAATGAAAATCCAATTACAACTCATTGGAATTTTAATTGAAAATTCAAATGTGCAAGCAATTTACGCAGAAAGCATGTGTGTCGTACCCAATTTTAAGTAGCTACAGAAACTTCAAGTCTAAATTTGATTTTTCTGTCTCAAAAGGTTGGTTAAATCTTTTAAAGACAAGAAGCTCAAAAAATTTATAAGTGCACGTGATTACTAAATATAATTTGCATAATGCCTAGAATTTATCTTGAAGTTAAACAAGATTGATGAGCATTCCATAGACACTGAACATATCAGAAACCCGAGTTAATTTACTTTGTGTAAATGTTTGATGTAATCTTGATAAAACGTAAAAAACGCAAAGAATAAAGTAGATTGGGGAAAAGAGTGTTTTATGATGCTTTATCGAGACAGTTACTGTATGGTAGGGAAAACCGGGGTACTCGGAGGAAATTACCGAACTTTACTAAGTGGCCTGAAAAACTAGGGTACAATTCGAGATCAAATGGTGCAACGTGAGAATGTGTCAGTTTGTTTTGCCGAAGATTGATTGTATTCTCTGATTTGGCTTATGTTTTTTATCTCTCAAACTTTTCGTACTTAGTGTCACTGATAAGGAATGAATTTCCGAAATGTGCACATCTGGCACATCTAAATTTAACTGGTATTTGTGTTATATATTTACTACCCCTGAGCGGGTACCGCTGCTGGTGGAGTAAAACTTCCCGAGGGTATCCATAACTCAGTAAGCAGTACTTTTTGCTGTCAGAAAAGGTACCATTTAGCCAAATTTTCAGCCGTCTTAAATTTTGAAATTTATTTAAAGCTAACGTTTGTTCCCTCTTGCAAAGCATTCCTTAGCTGGATTTGGATTTACATAATTTTGGAACTTTAGATTGATTAATATTTAACTGTTTGGCTTATGTTTTTTATCTATCAAACTTTTCGGTCTTAGTGTCACTGATGAGGAATGAATTTCCGAAATGTGCACATCTGGCACATCAAAATTTAACTGGTATTTTTGTTATATATTTACTTCTATCATTCTGGAAGTATTTGTTTTTATTGTATCAATCCTACAATGACCATAAGGATTTTAAAATGCTGTACATTTTATACTCCAGCTATGTTGACATGCATTTTGGTGTCAGTACATATGTTTTTTATGGCTTGCAGAATAATTTTTTGTAATATTTGTTGAAAAAACCGGTTTATATAAGAGCAATACTCTTGTTCCGGGATCCTCTGTATTGTAAATGTTCTTGTTTTGGATTAATTGTATTCTATTCAATAAATATTGTTTAAACTAACATAAATTTATATATTTGTAAGAATTTCAAAAATGTTTCTTAACATTATTTTCTTAGCCTATTAAGGTTTATCGGCTGATATGGAAAATATGTAAGCGACAACTTACATTTTAGAAACTACCGGGAATGAAAGTAATATGAAAGCTGCCATATAAATAAAAGACAACACAAGTGAAAAAATATGCATCATGAAAAAGCTCAGTTATTTGTTGAGTGATACCAACCTGTGTTAATTTTTTTTAGTTTTACCCTTTATACACTGTTTATTTCAAAATATTTGTATTTGTATTTAACTCCAATCGCTAAGAAATAAACCTTCGGGTGATTACATTCAAACTTATGCAGTAAACCAGACCATTCAAAGACATTGTTAAAATGTCATCCTTTACATGACAATACATGAATATTTCGATCACACACACACACACACACACACACACACACACACACACACACACACACACACTTAGTACGATATCAATTTTGTAATTTAAGTTCACTCTACACATAAAACTTATCTATTTAGTCTGTTTAAGGACACTCGGTATTCTTTAACTGATTTTTCATCATTCTTTTGACAATTATTTAGGATATAAAAAAAAAAAAAAAAAAAAAAAACACACACAATTATGAGCAATCCTTTTATTTTCTGACACTAGCTGCTACCACATGCGGAAAACAATTGGACACATTTTGGTATTTATATTCTTGAATATTTTAGGCACACAATAAGTCGCATGTCAATAAAGGTTATTAATACCTAACCCCGTTTTGTGACTTGTAATGTTTGTTTCTTTATTAGCCTTGAAATCTGAATGTTACACCTGACAAGATTTCCGATAAATTGTTCTGATTTTTATCCTAAATTGCAAATCGGACATAATACGGAATAATTTTAGTCGGAAATGGTAACTCTTTTATGCTATACGGTATTAAATTCAAGACTACCAAACTTCTTTAAATGTATTGGTAACGGGTAAATAACACAATAATGGGTAAATAACACAATAATTAATACCCAAGTGTTAATTGAACCACAATTTAAAGTATATATATGTATAAATATTGTTAATAAATGTAGATGGCAAATTTGTATCTAGATAAAGAAAACTCCGAACTTTTGAATTGTACATAATGTGCAATTACTTCCTTGAAGCGAGAATACATATTATTTGTTTAAGCTTGAACTGTACAACGTGTACCACGGAGTGACAACGGACTTTCCTCGTGATTATATACTAGCGGAAAAAAGTAACTGTGCATGACTGAAATGTGAGATAATAAAATAATTTGAAAATTTATGTCATTGAAAAGGTTACAGATACTGTTATTTCATACGCAGGGGACTAGAAACATAGCAGATAGTAAAAGTCAATTCACAAGATCAGTATCGTGTGTGACCACCATTAGCATTGACAAAGAACTGACAGCAACGCCTCATAGAGTTGATTAAATGCCTAAAGAATGCTTGAGGGATGTTGTTCCATATCTGGTCTAACGCTTGGGCCAACCCTTGCAATGTCACAGGCTGATTGGGCAGATGATGTAATCGGCGTTCCATTTCATCCCATACGTGTTCAATTGGAGAAAGGTCGGGTGAAACGGCTGGTCACGGTAACACATTGACGTTATGCTGTGCCAGAAAAATCCATTGCAACCCGTGCGACGTGTGGTCTTGCATTATCATGCTGAAAAGTGACGTTACGTTGCTGTCCTTGAATGAATGGGATGACATGGGTCTGTAGGATTTCATCACGGTACCGTACACCGGTCAAATTCCGTCGATGACTACTAGAGGAGTTCTGTCATTCGCTGCCATGCCACCCCAAACCATTACACTGCCCCAACCGAACGAACGTCGTTCCACTACACACACGTCATGGAATCGTTCTCCAATGCGCCGATAAACTCTGGAGCGTCCGTCACTGCTGTCCAAGTGAAATCTGGGCTCATCGGTGAACATAATTTGTGCCCAGTCTCGTCGATTGAAGCGTAAATGTGTTCTGCACCATGCAAGACGAGCTGTGCGATGACATCGTTGTAGAATTGGACGGATTGCCGGACGTCGTAGGCGAATGTCTTTCCCGTAAACGATTCCGTACTGTTCTGGGGCTGATTGGGCGTAGTCCAGGAATGCTCCGGGCAGTAGTACTGGCAGTTTGGAAACGGTTCCGGAGGTGCACAAGCCGGATATGGTTGTCTTGTTGACGTGTCGTTACGCGTGGACGTCCTGAACGAGGGCGGTCTCTAGTGGTGCCAAACTGTTGGTATTGTCTCCATAAAGCATAAACAGTGTTTCTGTGGACACCAAAATGTCTAGTGACAAAGCTTTGGGTCATACCAGCCTTAAGCATACAATTGCGCGGAGGCGATCATTTTCATTTAGCCTAGGCATTACACTATGGAAGCTTTCAACCAAATAAACTTGCTTTTCTGGTTTTCTGGTGTCCAAACAAACAATCAACAGTAAATTATTCCTAAAATATTGTCACACTGAAATGCTGGGCGACAATTGCGTGAAAACCGACCCGTGCGCATGAAGCGTAAAAATCACGGGCAATTGATGCACTGACCAAGCGATATGATAGAGGTATAAACACTTACCATTTGTGCAAATTTTAAGATTTATACATTCAGTAATAATAGCGAAATTATAAATTTATTGATGACAGTTTCTTTTTCCGCTAGTATACTTATTTTATTGCACTAGGAATCAAATTTTAGAAACAACACGTTGAAGAACAAAATTTTACTTTAATTCATTTTTTCTATTAGAAACTTGAAGGAAATGCGTCAGTATATAAAAAGGTTTTATAAATTTACAGATTTTGTAAATTTATTGACGAAAATAGCCTTATATCCTTCATGATTACGTCAAGTTCACAATCACTATGAATTATGTAGATCTTTAAATAACCATTTATTCAATAAAGTAGGGTTTTTAAAAGCTCTTTGTTGATGTAGTGAAGTAGAGTTAACATTGTATTTCATTTCGCTTAACTGTTATAAATACAACATTAATCAAAACAATACGTTTTAATGAAGAGAAAAAAGTTATTAAGATCGTTTTATGTTCATGGATCACGACCGTAACTTATAACTGAAACCAATCAGGTTTAATGGCGAGATTAATCAAAGATACAATATTGTACTAACTTATAGTTAAATTTTGGCGCAGTTCAAAGTACAAAATAGCGAGACTGAGATTTTTTTTACTGTTTACAAATAGAGGTCACCAAACCCTCCTGCAAAACGATACACAGCATTATTAATTCCATTTTATTTACTATTACATGTATTTGTTATTTTTTATTTGCATTGTCTGTAAATTTTGTTAAGTTATTTATATCCATTGTAAAAAACAAATATTTTACGCTAATATATAAATATGTGTATTAAAAAAGAAAGTAAACCTTTTTTTCTTTTTTTTTTTTTTAAAAAAAATAAGCTTACCAGAAGATATCAAAAAATATCAATGATACTTACATCTTCGTTTGGAGATGTTAATCTAGTTGTCGAAGATAAAGTCTACAACATGACATAAAGTTCTCATCGCCATAAATAACTGAACCATATTCAGGAGTGCCTTACTCTCAGTTTTATGCATATAAAACATAGCCTCTTTATCATTAAATCTGTTAAAATATATACTTAACTTATGGTGGTCTTATCTGCATATATTTTTGTAAATTTATTTTTTTGAAATTACTGATTTTTTTTAAATTTTCCAACTTAAAAATGAATATTTAATCTATCTTATCATTTCTCCTATTTAACTCCAGTTAAGTGTTAGTTTATGCAAAATATGTCTGTTTTTTTTTCAAATGTAACGAATGTAGTGAATTTAGCCACCGTCAAAAACATAACCACATTTACGCAAATCATGATTTACACACAAACCGCTGGACATATCTGACGTTTATGTGATTTTAACCATTCTAAGGTGGCCATATGAGACTATAAAGAAAAAATTCCACGTGCGCATCTAAAATCTTAACGCACTCACGCGGAAGTCTTACTGTGCGCGTAAAGACTTCCACCGCATACGCAAAGGTTCCACTTGCACACGTAAAGATTTCCACAAAGATTTTCTTCTATGGCTTCTTTTATTCATCGTACCATTCCGTTTCGATTTTGTTTGTTTATAAATGGAGGGAAATTATAAATTTGATAACAGAAAAAGATTTTTTTATTCCAAAAAAAGGAGCAACGCACTGTTGCTGGTACAAAAGCCTATGAGCATTTATTTATAATTTGAAGTGCCTAATAGTATAATTTTTGCTCTGTTATTTTCCTACAGCGTTTAAATCATCGCTATTGTACCGACTTATGTTTCCGACAATCGATATTACATTTCTGACATACTTTTTAAAATTCTATTTATCTTTTTTATGTTTTTTATATTTTTTTAATTTCCTGCAATTTTTGTTTGCGACAGAGTTTGTTTGTTTGTTTTTTTTCTCCATTTCCGACAATTATTATAAAGTTGCTTTTCTTTATCCTATCTATTATCTTCCCCGTTAGCTAAGTAAACACCTAATCTTCATGTTTATACTTTTTTTAGTATTAAAATACTCACGTGTGTCTATAACATTGTTTTTAAATTTTAACGCAAAATTATAGGAAGTGTAGTACTTTTTTGTAATTATAAAATGTAATTAAATACCTACCGATTATATCATAATTTTAGTATCTTCTTTAACAATTGGAATTAAAAAAAATACATCGATAAAAAAATTGTTGCACACAGAGAGAGAGAGAGAGAGAGAGAGAGAGAGAGAGAGAGAGAGAGAGAGAGAGAGAGAGAGGTAAGTTGATGTCTTGTCTTTAGTTTTCCTAACCCGTATAAAGTATAAAACTGGCAAATATTCTTTGTATCTATATTTTAAATATTTTACACGGAATTTATTTCCATGTGTGTCTAGGGCTTTTAACACATTCCTTTTTCTTAGGCTTGTAACTCATTTCTGTATAAGCTGCTTGTAAAACGTACCTATATCTGGGGCAACTGGCTTACCGACAATTAATTTCGTTTTCCATATATTTAGAATGCTCGAATTAGTACCTGTTAACGTTGTCATTCATTGCAGTAAATAATTTGAGAGTTTTACAATCCGTGGTTCTACTATGTCATTGTTCATTCCTGGCTTATTGGCCAGTTTATAATAAACTTTTTTGTGTTGTTGGTTCGATGTACTGTGCTAAGTAGTTCTTCCCAGAAACAAATTACTCTCATTAATTTTGTATTAATTGCTACGGGTTTTATCTAATTTTTCCTAATTAAATCAAATTTATTTTGATTAAAAAAAATCAAAACTTTCGAAATGCAAAATCCAATTGTAAGTTATTGGAATTTTGATTGAATATTTAAATGTGCACGCAATACGGAGTAGAACATGCATGCTCCAAAACCAATCTTGAATAGCTTCAGGCTTTAAAACACAATAATTAATTTTTGTGTCTTTAACGTTGGTAGAATTATGAAGACTGGAAGTTAAATAAACACGCTAAAAGTACACGTAAACACTTAATCGAGTTTGCATAATTTCTCATTAATCTAGAAGTAAAGAGGATTGATTAGGCTTCCACAAATAGATACCTATACATGATAGAAAACCGGAGTTTTAATTTTATCAATTTCCTTTTCAATTCTGTTTGTTTTTTAAAAACTCTTTTGTAAAACATTCAAATTGCACTATCTTAGACAGCTACAATTCTTTATGATAGATAACAGCAACTAGACAGTTACCGTTAATCAGCCACAATATTTTACATTTTTGGAAATTTAGATTCATTAGTATTTAACTGTTTGGCGTATGCGTTTTAATCTATCAAACTTTTCGGCCCCTAGTGTCACTGATAAGGAATGATTCTCCGAAATGTGAACATCTGGCACATCAAAATTTAACTGGTATATATATATTTACTACCCTTGAGCGGGTACCGCTGATGGTGGAGTTAAACTCCACGAGGGTATCCATTAGTCAGTAGGCAGTACTTTGTGCTGTCAGGAAATATACCATTTAGCAAAATTTTCACTCGTCTTAATTTTTGAAATTTATTTAAAACTATAAGGTCTGTTCCCTCATGCAAAACACTTCTTAGCTGAATTAGGATTCACATATTTTTGGAACTTTAGATTCATTAATTTTCAACTGTTTGGCGCATGTTTTTTAATCCATCAAACTTTTCGGCTTCTAGTGTCACTGATGAGGAATGATTTTTTCTGAAATGTGCACATCTGGCATCTAGCAAGTATTCATATATGTATATCTGTAACAGAATGCTTGCCAGTAATTTTCAGTTACACACAATTTTTAATACATGCCATTTACCAAATCTGTTTCAAAAGTCATAACTTTTTTATGACTTGATTTTTAATATTCAGTTCACAATTGATCTTAACTAAGATTTTCCTAAACAAGTCACTAGCTTCTGGAACTGAGAAAGAATTCACAAGTCACTAAATTTTTAAAATTAAAATTTGCATTTTTTTATCATATATCATATTTCTTGACTGTCATAATTAACTTGTAAGTTTTTATTGTGTTTAAAAAAATTGTTTTTTAATTATTCAAACTTCGATTTCTAATTTAACTCGATAATTCGAAAACTTCGAATTCGGGTCATCGAAGATTACCTTGCGTTATTTTTGATATACAAGGAACATATTGTAACAAGTTTCCACGTTATGGAGCAACAGGTATAACTTTGATAAGGATAATAAAGAATAAGGTTATTTGTAACTGAAAAAGATATATATATATATTTGAAATGTCAAAGCAATTGCAACTAAAACAAATAGTTAAAAAAAAAAAAAAAAAAAAAAAAAAAAAAAAAAAAAACCCAGACCGTGGAGGACAGGCTCTTGCTATCTTGCTGCTCGTCCAATGGCAAAATGGAATCCAATGCTATGGTTGAAGTAATTTTTAAGGACTTAAGAAATCTTTTTTCTTACATATTTTACAACAAATGGTGCCTAAATATGCACATTTGAAACTGATTTCAACAAAAAAAATCAATATCTAGCATATACATTCATCTCGGAGTTATCCATCATGCAAACTTATTTGGAAAACAAATTGATACCTTTGAAAGATATTTTATCTATTTTCACTAGTTAAATAAATTGTATTTCTGATTTAAGAAATCAAAGATTCGAAATGAAAATCCAATTACAACTCATTGGAATTTTAATTGAAAATTCAAATGTGCAAGCAATTTACGCAGAAAGCATGTGTGTCGTACCCAATTTTAAGTAGCTACAGAAACTTCAAGTCTAAATTTGATTTTTCTGTCTCAAAAGGTTGGTTAAATCTTTTAAAGACAAGAAGCTCAAAAAATTTATAAGTGCACGTGATTACTAAATATAATTTGCATAATGCCTAGAATTTATCTTGAAGTTAAACAAGATTGATGAGCATTCCATAGACACTGAACATATCAGAAACCCGAGTTAATTTACTTTGTGTAAATGTTTGATGTAATCTTGATAAAACGTAAAAAACGCAAAGAATAAAGTAGATTGGGGAAAAGGGTGTTTTATGATGCTTTATCGAGACAGTTACTGTATGGTAGGGAAAACCGGGGTACTCGGAGGAAATTACCGAACTTTACTAAGTGGCCTGAAAAACTAGGGTACAATTCGAGATCAAATGGTGCAACGTGAGAATGTGTCAGTTTGTTTTGCCGAAGATTGATTGTATTCTCTGATTTGGCTTATGTTTTTTATCTCTCAAACTTTTCGGTACTTAGTGTCACTGATAAGGAATGAATTTCCGAAATGTGCACATCTGGCACATCTAAATTTAACTGGTATTTGTGTTATATATTTACTACCCCTGAGCGGGTACCGCTGCTGGTGGAGTAAAACTTCCCGAGGGTATCCATAACTCAGTAGGCAGTACTTTGTGCTGTCAGAAAAGGTACCATTTAGCCAAATTTTCAGCCGTCTTAAATTTTGAAATTTATTTAAAGCTAACGTTTGTTCCCTCTTGCAAAGCATTCCTTAGCTGGATTTGGATTTACATAATTTTGGAACTTTAGATTGATTAATATTTAACTGTTTGGCTTATGTTTTTTATCTATCAAACTTTTCGGTCTTAGTGTCACTGATGAGGAATGAATTTCCGAAATGTGCACATCTGGCACATCAAAATTTAACTGGTATTTGTGTTATATATTTACTTCTATCATTCTGGAAGTATTTGTTTTTATTGTATCAATCCTACAATGACCATAAGGATTTTAAAATGCTGTACATTTTATACTCCAGCTATGTTGACATGCATTTTGGTGTCAGTACATATGTTTTTTATGGCTTGCAGAATAATTTTTTGTAATATTGTTGAAAAAACCGGTTTATATAAGAGCAATACTCTTGTTCCGGGATCCTCTGTATTGTAAATGTTCTTGTTTTGGATTAATTGTATTCTATTCAATAAATATTGTTTAAACTAACATAAATTTATATATTTGTAAGAATTTCAAAAATGTTTCTTAACATTATTTTCTTAGCCTATTAAGGTTTATCGGCTGATATGGAAAATATGTAAGCGACAACTTACATTTTAGAAACTACCGGGAATGAAAGTAATATGAAAGCTGCCATATAAATAAAAGACAACACAAGTGAAAAAATATGCATCATGAAAAAGCTCAGTTATTTGTTGAGTGATACCAACCTGTGTTAATTTTTTTTAGTTTTACCCTTTATACACTGTTTATTTCAAAATATTTGTATTTGTATTTAACTCCAATCGCTAAGAAATAAACCTTCGGGTGATTACATTCAAACTTATGCAGTAAACCAGACCATTCAAAGACATTGTTAAAATGTCATCCTTTACATGACAATACATGAATATTTCGATCACACACACACACACACACACACACACACACACACACACTTAGTACGATATCAATTTTGTAATTTAAGTTCACTCTACACATAAAACTTATCTATTTAGTCTGTTTAAGGACACTCGGTATTCTTTAACTGATTTTTCATCATTCTTTTGACAATTATTTAGGATATAAAAAAAAAAAAAAAAAAAAAAAAACACACACAATTATGAGCAATCCTTTTATTTTCTGACACTAGCTGCTACCACATGCGGAAAACAATTGGACACATTTTGGTATTTATATTCTTGAATATTTTAGGCACACAATAAGTCGCATGTCAATAAAGGTTATTAATACCTAACCCCGTTTTGTGACTTGTAATGTTTGTTTCTTTATTAGCCTTGAAATCTGAATGTTACACCTGACAAGATTTCCGATAAATTGTTCTGATTTTTATCCTAAATTGCAAATCGGACATAATACGGAATAATTTTAGTCGGAAATGGTAACTCTTTTATGCTATACGGTATTAAATTCAAGACTACCAAACTTCTTTAAATGTATTGGTAACGGGTAAATAACACAATAATGGGTAAATAACACAATAATTAATACCCAAGTGTTAATTGAACCACAATTTAAAGTATATATATGTATAAATATTGTTAATAAATTTCAAAGAACGAGTCTGATATGTAAGAAATGTAAGAAATATGTATTTGTTGTTTAAAAAAGATAATGATATACAGATGGCCTCGTGATTACGAGAAATTGGATCAGATTGACCTTAATCTTTGTATAAAAAAAAAAAAAAAAAAAAAAAAAAAAAAAAAAAAAAAAAAAAAAGATAGTTTAACACAAGTGCTTAAACACGCTATTTACAATTCTTTTGAAATGATTTCTTAACTTTTCTTTTATTACGACAGATGTAAACCTGATTTTCTTCAATCTCTGCATGTCCTTATATTTCGGAAAGCAAATATCTTCACCAAACTGTCCTTACCTTGAATGAAGCCAAAAGATGCAAAAGGTATAACGGGATACCTTAGTTATTGATTATTAGACAATTATAAAGATTCCAGACAGATACTGCTATGTATATATAGAGAGTTATGAATTATAAATACGTTTTGATTCCTACGTCTTTCTGGTAATAAATGTTTCATAGAAAATCTGAGGATTTTCTTTTGTCGTTGTTGCTTGCAAAAAGGTTTATGGAGCTAAAAACTGAATGCAATCATGTAAGAATTCACGTTAGAGGTTTTGATTTTAAAATTTCATGAGCATCATCACTACTATATGGTTACCGATTTACAACGCCACAACAGTCAATGTTAACAAGCTTATCTGATTTTGTACAGGTCACAGGTTTATTTGATCTTACAAAGTCGAACGGATGCAATAGTAGTTGTACTTTTATATTTTATTAATTCGATAATTCGTTATATCCCTCTATGTCTGACAAGGGCAGAGACGATTTTTGGAGTCCCTTGAATTATCGCTGCTCGTTTTGACGATCTTTTTCCGATTATTAAAGGATTATTTTTTAAAAAGTCTACGAAACCTAATTTATATTCTTTTTATACTAAAAAGTTTCTAAATTTTATACTAACTACGTGTATGTTTTTTTTATCTAAAATCTATATTCAAAAGTTCATGTCAGAGAAACAACAAATATATGGCTAAATGTTATAGGTATTAAAACAAATTTTAATCATGAGATCCGTATAAAATTCTATTTATTGTGAATATTGGTATATCTGAAATGTGAGGTCTTTACACCAAGATGAATTAGATCATAGATAAAATGATAAAGATCTATTTGTTGAAAACAACATCTGTCTATGTTTATACGATCACAGCAGCCTCTCATCGCCTAGGTTAGAATCCAACTATGGCAGATCTATGTGTAGAAAAGATAGTTAGTTCACTTGCAGAAGGTCAGTTGTATTTAACCGGGCGCTTCGGTATCTTCCACCGTCTGGACTTGATTAGGGTGTAAAACAGTATCAATCCAATCCGATCAAATCTTTGTCTATAAACAGTACTATAACCACACCACCGAAAACTATTTTGTCAGTAAATCTAGTGCCCGTCTGACAATATTAATTTTAGTGATCGGTGATCAATTGTTTTGCTTGTATTGTTTTGTTTATCTTCTTTCATTCATTCTGTCTTTTTTTTCTTTTCTTTCTTTTTTTCTCTGTTTTAGATGATAACATTCGTTATGTTCCTTATCTGCAAAGTGCCTTTATTAAGTTTGTTATTTTTCGTGGAAGTGTGTTCTCGGTAGTCTGTTTTGCATATATACATATTGATGTTGTATTTAATTGCATGCTTTTTTTCTTCAAAATTTTGTTTTTAGTCATTTACAACGTGGGCAAGAATCAAAATGTCATTACCATATTTTATGTCACATTGTAAATGAATATTTCAGTCTAATCCCATGTTTATTTGTTTTTACTTTTTTCCTAGGTCGCAATTACCTAAAACGTAAAAATAAAAACTTAATTCTTATCTTATATATATCCCAAAAGAGCAGTTTGCGTAAAACTCGTTTGGTCAGTTCCAGATTACTTATAAAGTAAAAAATTAAATTAAATTAAAATTACCTATTACAAGTTAAAAAGAATATCTTTACATAATCATGATGTACTCCCACGTTATAATGATAAATAACTTAGTGTCTCTGCAATGTGATTAAAAAAGTTTTTTCTCATAAAATTAATTGTATTTATTTCAGTCAGTGTTTTATGTAATATTATGGTAGCGCGGAAAGGCCAAAGGAAAAAATTAGTTCAAACGAATTTGTTAACCTTTCGAACGAATAAGTTAAATCGTTTAAATAAACACAAACTTACCAGTAAACGTTCGAACAAAGTAGCATATTGTTTGATTTTTCGATCGCT
This sequence comes from Tegillarca granosa, assembly GCA_029721355.1. Taxonomy (NCBI): domain Eukaryota; kingdom Metazoa; phylum Mollusca; class Bivalvia; order Arcoida; family Arcidae; genus Tegillarca; species Tegillarca granosa. The sequence continues at coordinate 13,074,238 of CM056603.1, read as the reverse complement.
CTTGTTGATAAATCGTTCGAAGAAATTATCTAAATTGTTCGGAAGAATGAGTAATTCCTTTGATCATTTTTTTAATTTGGCCCGACAAAAATAGTTTGCCAGTTATATAAAGAACACGAAACTATCAAGGAACAAAATATGTAAACAACGAAATAAACCAATATTCGAGACACTGAATAGCTTCTTGACTTTGGACGGACACTGAAAATACTGATTGATAAAATGGTATCCAGTGGTGTTCATCATCCAAGTTGTCACACTTAAGCTAGCTTGTTACAAACAATTCTGCAAAAATATGATATTTCAAAATACAAAATATAAAAGTTCTTGAATATTATTTAACAAAGGTTCACAAACCTTAATTATATCACGAGTTTTAAATAAGTTATAAACGCTAGAGTTTATGTTGATTTTAAATCCTTAACGTTAGACAATATCTTGTCAGAGTTCTGACCTTTCTGTTTGAATTTATTTTACGGATAAAAATATTAAGCATTCAAATGCTATAGCCATTTTTGGAAGTTACACACACACACACACACACACACACACACACACACACACACACACACACACACTGTCATGTTCAGATTTTGAATTTTCTGTATAAATTGATAAAATTGATAATTGACATTCAAACTGATTACCACATTACAATTCATTACAGTCAATTAATACGCTTAGCAGCATTCATATGATTCCTAATGTAAGATCTCTTGTCATAACGACTTCTCTTACGTCCGATTTCGTTCTACAAATCTTATACTTTATCACGACCTTGTTAGAGCATTTTTATCTAACAATAATCAACATATAATGGATATCATTGCATTTAACATATGACAAATATCACAACATTCTGTATACATGTATAAACATTTTCAAATATTTATGTCGTTGATTATTTAATTAGCCTAAAAACCGAAGTTTGAAAAGTGAAAGCTTACAGAAATATGCTAAACAATAAACTATGGTTAAAATACTTTGCATCAATATACATGGTGATAAGAGAGCATTCTTATTACTGTATTCATTGGCATTAATGAAAAATACTGTTTGTCAATTCAGCATAAAGTGGTTTTTTTCATTTAAGTTATCCTCGTTCTATTTTGCATTAACGATGAAAAGACAATAAACAGGATGTTGTATTTTTTACTTCCTCAAATGAAGATACGCAATACATGCACGATCAATGCACTTAATGCAATAACTATTGTTATATATCGTCATTCCCTTAGGATGTTACAGTAATATGATGGCGTAAATGACTCGGACTTAATGATATTACTTCTATTTCCTTGTTATTTATGTTATAAATTTAAATGTAAAAAATAGGAAAAGAGTTCGTTTAAAGTTATTTTTAAATAAAATACTTGGATTTTGTAACGTTTTCTCTGCCCTTTTAACACGTACTTTGAATGTGTAGTTTTCAGCAACAAATACAATTATTATAGAAGTAACATTGCATGAATTAGAATTCAATATATGTGACGCGCCACGACAAAAGGTACAATTCGACCAATTTTTCGAAAATGAGACTTTTACTGAAAATAATTGTTCTTTATGTAAGTAATTAAAATCTAAAATTTTATTCTTCTGTGACATTTATAAATATGAAAAATATTGCATCAAACATGTCACACCAAAACTCATCAAAATCTAAATTACGTTATAACTTCGTTTTTGACGTCAAAGCCGCGGATATGTTAAGTCTTAAAACTAGGGAGGTACTATCGTTCTGGCATATCCATACAGATGGTTCTGTCTTTATAATCTAAATCCTGCTTCTGTAGTCATATAATTTTGGTTGTTGTATTGATGAAGTATAAAGTTATAAAAACGTTTTTTCAGCTATTTGGGCTAAGACCGAGGTAGTTAATCTCTATAGATTAAACTAAGAACAAGTTCGTGGTTGCCGGAGATATGCGAGTGTGAATCATATCCTGCGTGTACTAGAGCCCATGCAGTGCGAAGTTTTGGTAAAGTGCTAACTGACCGAGCGCCAGGCAAAGAAGCAAGATTTTAAAGTAATATGTATGAACCGGTTTGAGTTCTAACACCCCCACATCACACGCTATCGAAAGACGGTTATAATGGTTGACGGCTGACCTATTATTTCTGTCAAACTGTGTCAGCGGATATTTGGTTAGTCAAACACGTTGTTCATTAGACCAATCTTCTCTTTAGCATATACAACCTCTAGAGCTGCACCTTTAATTCGTAAAAAAATGTATGCTGTATTCCCTTTATAGCTTTAAAGTCGGACTCAAAACGATTACAGTTAAAACAGTCGCACTAACAAGAATCATCCTCGTTGAAGACCGGTCCCACTGGCCGATGGACAAAAAACCTATGCAAAATGGACACAGCGGACGAGCAAAGTTTCGGGGTTTGCTCCATCCGTTTTCATACGCTCTAGAAATAGAAAAAATGGCGAAGTTTTGCAAAAAAACAGAGTGGAATAAAAGGACGTGGGTAATATGTTGCGCGGATGTTCACAAGAAGCCTAACGGAGAAAAGCGGTTTGAAGTGAATGGCAACTCCAGACATCATAAATATACGGGATACATGCCAGATACAAACGCTTTGAATACTTTATATATGAGATGTATACGCTTACATCCTTTCTATAACAGTGCTACTGACTATGTATAGACGTTCCATGTACCTTATCTTTCCTTCCTCATTCCGTTTGAAGTTGTGAGTAGCGGAGTTGCCCAGAGGATACAAAGGTAATACAGCGGACTTTTAACGGATGATAACAGACATAGAACGTTTGTTGCTCGTATATGTCACGGATTTACATAGTACATCGCGGAAAGTTATCCGTTTTAAAAGTGCAGCTCAAAAGTTTTTTTTTTCGGATAAAATCGCAATGGACGGATGCTCGTTGGATACATCGTATGAAGCACATATAAAATGGGTACACGATGGATGCAGTGCGTTTTCCAACGAATGGCAAGATTTTTCTGCAATTTATACCCTCTTTGCATCCGTAAGTGCAGTGGGACCGGGCCTATACATTATGTCATCACTTACTTTCACTCGACTTTTTGGCTCATTGTGCCAAATGCGCAATTCTGTCTGAAATAAATCTTCACGTATGTGTAACCAGTCAATTACACACACGAAATACAAATGTTATGACTAAGCCTGAACGCAAAAGAAACTTAAAAACAAATTTATCATCCGTTAAACGTCCGCTGTATTCCCTCTGCATCCTGCGGGCATCTCAGCAACTAAATATAAATACAAAATGTATATTTGATCGCTAATCATATACTTTCCCTTTAGTTGGTGATGTGAGACTTTATTTGATAAAAATTTCAACGCTACAAGAAGTTATCTTATCTTTTTTCCCGTTTTTTCTTAAAAGGTTATCGTTAAACAATTTTCCTTAAAATGAATAATTATAAAGGGCAGTTTCTGTCGGGATCATACATAGGACTTTAATATTTGAGATATTGCTCCCTTGCGCTTGTAATAATGAGGTCAGAGTATCGACGGGTTGACAGGTACCAAGATAATGTGAGTGGGGGAGTGATATACATGCCTGTGGTATACTGACCCATTGTGCTAGCACTTTAACAAAAAGTCGTCCAGATGGCCGCTAGTACAAGGCAGACCATAATACACACTCGCATATTTTACGCATACACGAACTTGTTCTTGGATTAATCCTGAGAGGTAAAACTTAATGTCGCACTCGTCGCGAATAGCAAAATGAATAATTGCTGATGCGACGTTAACAACACTACAGCCAACAAACCAACCAATCAACAATCTAACAGATCAGACTTCCTGTTGTGTTCACTGACAATAGATTAGGCTAACAATGACAGAATGATTATCATCACCATCACACTAGGCTCTCGCTCTTCAGATTCCGTACATGTTACTTACATGGTAATTTATCTGTTTTTAAAGGCTCATTGCTTATCAATCTCCTACAATTCCCTCATTTAATATTTGAACTATGGTTTTGAATACAAGTATATAATCAATTGTTTAGCAAAACAAAGTTTTTTTTTAGCTTTTGAATTTAGTATTTATGGTCTATTAGTTTGATAGTTTGTGACTTTTAACAGAGCCTTATCTCACTAGACTACTACTTCAAACTCGTCCAAAGTCAGGGGTATCAAAATCAGTGGTCATTATCGTGATTGTATTTTATTGTTCTGCCGTGCAGTAATGATTTGATTTTTTTTAAAATTTACTTTTGTATAATCTCATAATCTCTCTCTCTCTCTCTCTCTCTCTCTCTCTCTCTCTCTCTCTCTCTCTCTCTCTCTCTCTCTCTGTGTGTGTGGATCTGTCATTACGCATTTTAGTGACATCACAAGGCATCGGTACTCAGTTGATATAAAGAGTGCGCTAGCGGATCACAACGTGTCACCGTTCATATACAGACTGTTCCTTGTTGGAACAAGCTGTCCCGGCGATGTGAGTGAAAGTGTCTTGCCTGGTCCTGGGCATTCAACCATTACTTATCCGGTTAATAATCACTTTTTCATTGAATATGCCCTTGTCAATAAATGAAATGGAATCAAATTTTAAAATAAATAAATAAATAAATAACCTATTAATTAAAAAGATACAAAATAACTAATCTATTAATTGTTCAAAAGATCAATTATTTAAAACAGGAAGAACTTGACCTGCCTTACTTGTATTGGATTCCAAAACTTCACAAAAATCCATACAAGGAAAGATATATTGCAGGCTCCTCTAAATGTACTACTAAATCATTATCAGTAATTCTAACACAAATTTTGACAGTCGTCAAAGATGGCCTTCAGACTTATTCAGATAGAGTCTATTCTACATCTGGCATCAACCAAATGTGGATTCTCAAAATTCTAAAGAACTACTTGACCATTTTGTCTCTAAAACTCTATCTTCGGTAAAAAGTATAAAACCTTTGATTTTTCTACCCTTTACACCACTATCCCTCATGCTAAATTGAAAGAACGTCTAAAACAAATCATTCACTTTTCATTTTTTTACAAAAACGGTAAACCAAGATATAAATATCTAGTGCTCAACAGGGATTCTGGTTATTTTGTAAAACACCATACAGACGGCAAACAAAAATATACTGAAGATACCATCAACAAAATGTTAGAGTTTTTGACAGACAACATTTTTGTTGTGTTTGGCAATATTATCTTTCAACAAACAATCGGTATACCAATGGGCACAAACTGTGCACCTTTACTTGCTGATTTGCTTCTTTATTCAAATGAATTAGAATTTTTACAGAACCTTGTCAAATCTGGAAAAAAGACTGTCGCTAAATCATTCAACTACACATACAGATATATAGATGACGTTCTTTCTCTAAATAATCACAAATTTGGAGAATATGTGAATGTCATCTATCCAAGTGAGCTTGAAATAAAAGACACGACAGATTCTCCATGTTCTGCTTCATATTTGGACTTATACCTCAATTATGACACCCATGAAAGGTTACATCTGAAGCTATACGACAAACGTGATGACTTCAATTTTTCTATTGTCAACTTTCCGTTTCTTTGCAGTAATATCCCTGCTTCTCCTGCGTATGGTGTATATGTTTCACAGTTAATACGGTACGGTAGAGCTTGTTCCCACTATGGGAACTTTCTGCAACGAAGCAAATTACTTACAATTAAATTGTTGACACAAGGATATTGCAAGCCTAGGCTAATCAGGGCCCTTAAAAAGTTTTATGGCCGTCATCACAATATTGTTGATAAGTATGTAGTCACTGTATACCAACTTATACTGGATATATTTGACTTACCATAGGTCTTTGTTCCTTTCATTCTCAAAATTGACTTACACGTGACGGGTGTAGCTAGCTAAACAGGAGGTGCTTACCCTTCCGGAGCACCCGGCCTCACTTCCTTGATGGAAGTTCACGTGTATCACCTATTTTGCCAGTTTGCAAAGTTTTTACTTTGTTTTTGGGATTGTGATATGGACAAGGACTGGTATGTTTGTTTTACCTTTACAGGGCCTCTTAAATGTAAAAACTGAGGTGAAAACTGTAACCCTAAGTTTGTTTTGCTTCTCACACGAACTATGAAGAACAAATGTAGTTTGAGTTAACCATATAGAGCCACTACTTTAAACTATGAAGTGATAATGATGTTATAAGTTAGTGTATGTCCCCAATGAAATATTACTAGCATAACCCTATGCTATTTTTTTTTCTAACAACCCGTTTAATAAAGTTTTACTGAACGGGTAGCCTAATGATAAATCGATCATAAGTTGTTCCATGATTTTTTTGAAATGTTTTTGGAGCTGTAAATTTTGTACAAAACAATTATTTAGAATGTTCTCGATTTGGAAATTTAACAAAATTTAAGGACTATTTTGAAAACTATATAGTGTGATTCAAGTTTTGATTTAAAACCGGAGGCGTGTTCAAGTTACTGGTTGCTTCCACTGCGACCGCGCATACAATTTTTATGTCTATTGAACAGACGCGAGTACTCGCGTTGCATTCAAAATGGCGACCATCGGTGAAGAAGAGACTAATGTTGTGAAATAAATTGTGATTAACCAGCCAAGAACTGATTTATCCTTCCACATCATATTTAGAAGACGAAAAACAAGTCGTTTCGTTTTTTATTGATAATACAGAGTATGTTAAATAGTTCCAACATTTTTTTTAAAAAATGGTCATTAAAGTTTTGGTTCTGATATACCCGTCGTCAGACACCGATAAAATCCCCCAAAAAACTTATAAACACTCTCATATCATGCATCTTCACAAATGTCTGAAATAATTCAAACGTTAATACCTTTATTTGAACGATTTAACACACTTTTCACTGACATAAAAACAATACTGCATGTTGTTTTCAGAATTCACTTAGATCATTTCCTTTATGTTAGACTCTGCGACGCCATTTTGAATCTAGGGCGAACAACTTAACAAATGTGATTGCGCAAACAACCATTCCTGAACGGTTAGAAGTCAATGCGATCGCGCAATACGCACTCTTGAACGGGCCTCGGGATAACACGCATCATTTGTTTACATTGACAACGATGGTGGTCCGTAGCTATATAGTTAAAAATCAGGATTAGTTCCCACCCTTTACCAGGGACTGATAACACTATCTATATAGCTATATACGTCCCTGCCTTTACATATAGAAAAGGGTAGATATACTAGACCAAAAACTCCCAGATAGGACAGAATTTGCAAATTTTGTCCTGCAGTTGAAACAGAATTACAATTTATATTACAATGTGAGAAATACATTGTCCTTAGACAACCTTTATTAAAATGTTTTAATATTCAGGACAGTTCTTTATCCTAAAAAAAACTGAGATTCAATTAATAGAAATAATTACTAAAGTTATCAATCCCTGTAATGAAAAAGAATGTATGGCTCTTTTCAGATATATTACAAATGCACTAAAATTGAGAGAATAATTTAATTACTTTGTGTGACGCAGGTTTCGAACGATTTAGAGTGTTCTTTACTTTATAATATACTGTCTGTCTTATGCTCCATTAGCATTTAGATATAATTGATTTTAAATAATTATGACATGCATATTATGCTACATTATAGACATGCATTTATATTAAATATGTTTTGTATACATATTATGTATTGGATGACACTATATTCAGTTTTCCAATAAAAAATTTATTATTGTTATTATTATTATTATTATTGTTATTATTATTATTATTATTATTGTTATTAATAACGCTATAGTTATTATATTATAAATACAACCTAGAGGAATGACCCACTTAAATTCTATATATTTAAGAATTGACTGTCATTTTTTCCTGGGTTATCAAGGAATGAACCAGATTTTAAAACTAGCAAATCTGATGAACTGCGAAGCAGTTCATTTTAGATTTGCTAGTTTTAAAATCTGGTTCATTCCTTGATAACCCAGGAAAAAATGACAGTCAATTCTTATATTTACAATATTTTTCCTAACATTCTTTTTACAAACTTCTCGATTGCGTCATACAAATAAGAAAGAAAAACCGGTATATACCGAATCTGTCGGCAATGTAAACATTCTGGGAACAGCCAATATGTCAATCAAAATAATTCCCGCCTTCTCACTGATTGTGTGACGTAATAGACGGTTTAAAAATAGTACGCTGGAAACAAAAGAATATTTCATACAATTTTATTCGAATAGACAAACAAAGTTACAAATTCATATTGATTGTTAAATTACAGCTATTAAACGTTGAATTTGTCAAAAATCCCGATTATATGGATGACAGGGTATTGGAAACATCAATGCGCGACGTTTTGTTGGACTGTGTTGTGCACAGGTCCGAGCATGGAACCATCACGTGATTATCGGTTGCTGGTAGAGAAGAAGCATGGTCAGAGGCAGAGGGAATTACGGCAGAAGTATTACCAGTGACAGTTGATGAAAGAAGCGAACTTAAAGCATGTTTTTGAATGGTCGAACTGTCGCGAGAGAAGCTCCTGACAGAAGCCTCATTCCGATTCCATAACCGCTCATAAACATTATCTGTCTGGTCTCAACACTGGCATCGCTCATAGCTTGTATGGTAGTGGCCCGCAAGCAGTGTGCCGTGTAGCGTTTAGAACACCCTGACGATGAAAATATTTTTAAGTATACAATAAAAATCGAAACAAATATTTTATATATTTATTTATTTAAAATTCAATATTTTTCTTTCATTTTCAATGTATATTTAATTAAATAACAATATAAAATGTGATGGCTTGAATGTTAAAAATAGATTGATAAAAGTAGGTCACGGGAATAGCCTAATGTTCTAGATTTTCTACAATGAGTTCGTCATAGGAATTTAATAGGTGTTGTAAATATTTTTTATTTTTTGAAAAAATATTTATTTTGCTAAAACGTGAAAAAAAACTTGAAAAAAAGAAGGAAATATCGAAGTATGTACGTGGTTTTGTAAGATAAAAACAGATAGCTAAAAATAGGTCAGTTAGGGAAAAACCAGAAATGGTATTCATGCGCGATGTGAAAAACCGATGTTTATGCGAATAATGAAAACAAAAATCAAACTGGGTTCAACGTAGAAATTATTTTTCTATTGTAAATATTTACATTTGCTTTGCAACTTTACTATATAAACATGTTTGAGACATGTGGCAAATACGGTGCAATAACTGACATTAATCACATGATCATTACACTATGCGTATGAATATTTCACTCTCTGGACTACTTTTCTAAGAAGTTTCATAGCAAACCAACAACACAACCTGGGAAATTTTTTATTATTAATTTTAAAATATACATTGAATTAAATACACAACGGAAATTTCTAATTATCTTAAAAATACCCTAATTTCTCCCATAATACGGAAACAGAGTGTATAGTACCATCTGTTCTATAAATTTTATTTCCCGAGCTATGACATTTCACCACCAGTTAAAACCACAGCCATAATTGAGTTTCACATTGACGAGTTTGGAGAATATGTCACTTTAAAATATGAAATACAACCAAAAAATTTTCAGAGGGGGGATATCTTATACAGACGAAAATGACAGATGTTAAAAAAGAATATATATGCAACTGAGACGATCGACTCACGGTCCTGTAAAATGTTAAACCGCTGCTTCAGTGCTTGATAAAACTGACCAAAAATTCCCAAAGTTTGTTCAATCAATATAATAAAAAGCCATAGCTGGTCCTGAAGAGTTTGATATATGATTTATGTTCAAGCCACTTTCAAAACGCACCTTTGCCCGTTTTTATCCTGACATATGTCATGCTGCGAAAGTTAAAACTAAATATACTCCTCGCTGTATGCGGGGGACGGCCATTCAGCATCTAAGATCGAATTTGATTTGACAACTCGAGTAACTAGAGTGACAAGAGTTGTAGATCATGAATCCTGATTCTGCACACTTTTAACCTTTACCCGACTACAGTAACCCCCACTCAGCTTAGGGTTCTCAAGATCCAGCATGGCGACCGCGATGCCGAATGAAAAAAGCAGCAGGTAGTTATTCATCCGATTTGCTTATTCTAAAGTTGATGAGTTGCGAAAATGAGAAAATAATATTCATAATTGATACAGAAGAATCACTTTTTGTTTTGAACACAGACACTTGTCATAATTAAATTTTTGTGTGCACATTTCAGGCATGCACTCAGGCTAGCGCATAAGTACCTATGTCCTCTCATAATCCCAAGTTCATATTGAACAGTTTTTTTTCAATGAATGAGAAATTGATTGATTGATTTCTTAAACTTTTGGCGCTTTTCCCCGTTTAAGAGACTTGCAGTGCTTAGAAATATCATACTGTCGTCTTCAAAATGGTCGTCATCATCACCTCATAAATAAATCATTTTCAAAGATAAAATATCCACCATGTTGTTTACAACTCTACTGAACACGAGTTATTTGATTTACCCAACAAGAGTTGATTTTCTGCGCAAGCTCCGACGTTGTACAAGAGTTTTTCGAGTTGTCAAATTAAATTCGATCTAAATGACCTGGGGTACGAAGGTCGACACATAATTTTTATGTCGAACCATAAATGAGAAGCTTTTCCCGATCCTACAACAGAACTGTCTCAACACAATAGAAAAAAAAAACGTCATAGTCATTGTCAGAATAAACTCACAATGCTAAATATTTAAACACTGAATCAGCTGTTGTTGTACCGCGCCTAAATGGGTCACAATCTGGGTTGCATCATATGGTCAGTTCCACAAGTTCTACGAATAATAATGACAGAAACAATGACTTTCCAAAGAGATAACATTACCGTCATCCAAATAATTCACTCTTCGTAAATTCCAATTTCTCGCACTGCACTTTAAATTTTCAAAAATGACAGTGAGAGTGAGACATCATTTTTGTGTCAATCTTCGAGACTGTTCACTCGTTCTTCATCCCCCTCATAGGAAAGTCGTTTTTTTAAAATAAAAAAAATAATTTCGTATAATTGCTATGAAAGTGACTAAATTGATGTTGTATGTAAAATGCGCAAAACAATGTGACGGTTAATGAATATTTCATAATTTTGTTCTGTGTTTTGTTTCATGTTGTACTATTTTTTGTTTACATTGTTACGCTGTTCCAATAGTTGACCCCGCTTCTCGTTGAAGGCAGGAAAATTCAAAATGATGTGACAAAAATTTAAAAAAAAAAAATTTATATAACGTAAATATAACCATTGAACAGCATAGCTATGGCAGTTATTGGATTATAAATGCCATAGCTTTGCCAGGAAAACTGAATAACGCGCGTTAGGGCGTAATGATTTGTTTGCCATAGCGGTTAAATAATAGTAGATACAGATTTGATAATTTCTGTTAACAGAGATTTTTCTTTTTGACTACCATTTCAAGCGACAAAATACTAGCTATTTTATACCAATTACAACCATACTTCTATCTGTTATAAAAGCAAAACAATTAGGTATATTTTAAATTGCATAGATTAACGTTTGCATATTATCTCGTTTCTTAGAATTTCACCAATTCTACCAACAGGTAAAGGAAGTTAAAAAACTGTTTTCATATATATATATATATATATATATATATATATATATATATATATATATATATATATATATATATATATATATATATATATATATTCCAGTGGTTCAGAGTTCCGTATGTTTTTCGACTATGTTAATGAAAGTTTGTAACTAGTTTTCTGGGCATTTTTTATTCTGCTCAAAAGTTAATGCATACAATTTTTTTAATCAAATACAAATATAGCAAAAATAAATATTTGAATTTTGATGATTTACACAAATCATTTAGTTCTAAGAGCTATTAACGTTCAGGCCCATGTCATTAGCTCAACTGGCTACGGATTAGATGTAGAAGGTCAATAGGTGAAGTTGGTGATTTTCGGCCAGATCCTGCACCCGGATGGCCGTCGTTACTTTAAATAGTAAATAATATGGGTTCTCTATACGGATTTTTGTATTGTGTCAACGTGCCTATTCTTAGATCAGAGTTGCAATAGGTAGCTTCTTAAACGATGCTTTTAAAAAAAAAAAAAAAAAAAAACCAGCTATGTTGTACCAAAATTTATCAGATTTAAACGCTATAAGAAGGTAAGTGATAGCGTTGACATTCTATACCTTCTTTCCATGCAAAATACAAAGCTAATTCTATAAATCCTGAATCTAAAAACCAACATCACAGACTAAGATAAAGATTTATAGGTAATGGATAAAAATTCTGGAAGAAAACAATTTTAAAAATAAATTGATTTTCAAAGATAGTTGGAATACATCAAAGACTCGCATGAATTCATTAGAATAACATTGGAGCTAACGACAATCAGATTTAAGATAAAAATATAAAATTTTGATTATTGCACTTAAAAATACATTAACCTTTGTAATTAAGGAAAACGTTTATTACGGAACAGGTAAGATTAATGAAACAAAGGAAATACTATCATATCTAAATGCACTTCACAATCATTTTTATAAATAAAACAAGAAGGCATTAATCTTTGTTAAACACACTAAATAACGAACATTTCAATACTTAACTTGTGTTAAAAGCACATTGTGTACATTCGACTCGCTAAACGTGACTTAACAAATAATTTAAATACAGTTCAATAAATTGTAAATGCATATTGAAAAAAATAAAAAATACAAAAATATCTGAAGAACCTATAGCCGGTTTAAAAATGAGAAAACAATTGAACGTGTAATAAGATAAGACAAACCAAGATAGATACACATGTACATATAAAGATTAATTATTAATTTACGTTCGACGACAATGAGCTAGCATTTGATGAAAGGGTAAGTGTCAAAAAGTGTTCTTAGTACTGTAAAGACTCAAACTATCCACTTATTTACAACTAATGATTACTCGCTTAAATTAACCTTTCTCTGCCAAATTCGCTCTTACATGTATGCGATTTGGTTAAATTTAAACCAACAATGACCTTAAGTAATGATAGTACTATGTCCGACTCATTTGAATTAATTAAAACTGAATCTTAAAAAGTCGATAAGTCTAGAGTGGATTGTCAATTTCGAGTACAGACTTGATAAGAAATATCATTAAGATGCGTCATTCTTAGACGTAATCAAAAACAACGCCCGTTTCCAGCGGCAAATAGTGTGAAACAGTTTTATTTCCGGTTACATAATCAAACATTTTAAACAAGATTTTCAGGCAAATTTGAGAGCATATATTATGTTGTATAAATTTCACTGCACCTTCTTTTTGAACCCCAAATTAGTTTTTTAAACATTTTTTTTCCGAGTCAGTATCAGGCTAGATCGATAGGTACGTATTTTTCCTTACAAAAGTTATAAACCTGATAAAATTTAATTGAAAAATTATGAACGCTAATTTTATATATCTTTGAGGTGCCTAATATGATTAATGGTTTTCTCTGAAATGTACTCAGTAGTTTTACTAATCTAACGTTCAGAGTTCATATCCGTGCAATTGTTACCGATAAAAGGCGACTAAATATGATTTTCACTAATTATCCCACCTAATATATTGGATATAAAGTTTGACAAATTACATCTTTAATTAACTTTATACATGATTGCTTAATTTCAGATTAACGAATCTAGAGGTGAAGATTTTTTTCGAAAAAGAAATAATGATTCAGTTTAAATGTTGTTTTCATTTAAGTCCTACAACCTTTTTCTTTAAAAGATGACAAAAAACAATAAACTTTTCCTGACAATACATTTACTTAAGTGCTTGTAAAATTTAACTGCTTTAAATATAGAAATTACACCATAATTCACGAGTACAGTAATTTTTTTGAATTATGTAATCGCTTGTTCAAAAAGGAAATGTGAAATAAAGTGATAGTGTTTACAAACCAATCAAGTATTGTAAGAGTTGTACCCCTGAGTGGTCGGAGAAAACTATCTTTGGCAAACGAATTGACATACTTCCTCCTTTTAGGATATTTTTGATTTTTCAGAATATTTCTTATGAAATACGGAAAGATATGAAATTTTAATTACTGAAGCAAAACTCTGTTATCAAGTTAAAGAAGCAAATAGTTAATTTCTGTCCAATTTCACCGAAATGGCATATTGGACTGGCATGACACAGAATGCAAATTCCAATACTAATTTTGATTTATTTTTTAAGATGCACGATTTTTGTATTAGAAATACTTAAATAATTAATCGTAATTGTTTTGACATTTTGATTATTCAAGACATAATTTTGATTCATTGCCCTTAATTTCTTCCCGTATTACTACTGAAGTATTTACTGCTTCAGACAACATGGCTATGTTATGGCTATATCCATCATTTGTAATAAGATTTAAGTACTGATGGTTACGATCAGAAACCATACATCATTGTTAACGGAAGACGGACAGACAGAGTTTTTAACCTTATAGCACATAACTGTAGCAGTATTTTACAAACCTTTATGCTAAAATTTGACCTGATTTTAATACTTCTATAAATTAATTTGACATTATGTGATTTCATGCTATTAAATGGCAAAAGATTTAAAGAAACTAGTCTGCTGTTATGTAACGTATGTGGTTAGGGTAAGTTACTCCCCTTTGTTCGATGATTCCATGCCTAATACCAGTAGCTCTGCACGTCATAGATTAAACATTCGATTTACTTTTATGTTTTGAGTTCACAAAGCATAAAAATCATCAAATTGTATGAAATACTCGAAACTTTAAAAAATTCTTCATGTTAAAGGACTGAAAAGAAAACAAACCAAGATAAACGCATACCGAACAAATTAAAAACATAACCCTCCGAGCAAGGCTGGACACCTGGTTGACAATGACAAGATTATTATCAAGTGACGTCATTGGGCCCTGGCCATCACACAGAGCACTTTGTAACCATTATTGGTCCAAATATCTATACATATATCTGAAGTAACACTAATTTTATTTTACTTCTACAGGTAACCAACGATAACTGAATTGTAGGGTACATTTTAGCAATATTCCTGGTGTTTTAAATAACATATCTAAATTTCCGTCTATTTAAAGATAATGTGTTTTTAAGTCTTTCAGTAATGTACTAGTATGTCTAAATGGCGTTTTTTTGATAGAAATTCCCATCTTGTATACATTTTCAGACTGGACGGATACTTATCTTTCGCTGTCATTTATCCACGTGTAGTCTTTTCCTTTTGGGAATACCATATCTCTAAACAGCGCTTCAGTAAGTCATAAAATCTTTGACTTCAAATGCTTGTAGTGTTTCATGTGATGTCCGATACCGCAAATGGATTATTACTGCAAAGGTTTATATCTGTTGAAAAGAAAATATTTTACCCAAGTTTTTATTAAAGCCATTATTTACATAGACCTAACGTTTAAAGTACATTAGTTATATCTACAGAGAATGCTGATTAGTGTCGCAGTAAGCTGCTTTATGATTATACAATGTTTGAAGCCAAAAATATCAAATCACTTAATAAGCATGTGTCGTAATGCTTTTAAAACATGACATTTAATAATGGTCCTATAATAAGTTGTTTTTGCGTTTATTTGACAATGTATGTATTGTTCATTATTAACATAAGAAAAATGTTCCCAGACTTAATCAAGACTGAAGATTTTGTGCAAATAGAATATTATATAATTGTCTGTCGCAAAACGTCTACAGATTAAATGTCTAGGGCTAAATCTCAACCTGAACGGTTAATACATTATAGTAACGCAGTGAGTAATTTAAAAGTATCTACTAAATTTAGTCGTGACATCCACATGTGTATCTACTATTGAAACAATGCCAAAAAAAAATTCAAACTAAAACACATCATTACTAATTTCTGCGACATTACCCATCATTACTTATTTCTGCGAGCTTATACATCATCACTAATTTCTGCGACATTACACATCATTACTAATTTCTGCGACATTACACATCATTACTGATTTCTGCGACATCACACATCATTACTAATTTCTGCGACATTACACATCATTACTAATTTCTGCGACATTACACATCATTACTAATTTCTGCGACATTACACAATATTACTTTTTTCTGCGACATTACACATCATTACTAATTTCTGCGACATTACACATCATAACTAATTTCTGCGACATTACACATCATTACTAATTTCTGCGACATTTCACATCGTTACTAATTTCTGCGACAGTTATGTCTCCTTCTTTAGAAGTTAAAAGTACTTGACAAGGAACCTTTGGTTGTCTAAAGCCTCTTATGAGTATAAGCACATCTCAGCCTTAGTTCAGTTCCTACTCTGGCAGATCATTGTTTTAAAAATTTCGTCAATTTTTTTTACAGGGTACATCTATTGTCTTAAAAATTCCAGATCTGCCTCGATGCGAGTTATTAAAGATCCATGAATGGGGCGTAAAACATAATTTCTTTATTATAACATTTGGTTTTATGTTGAAAACTCGGATGACGTGGTTTTGTTAAATTCTCGATTAAAACAGATTTTACACAATATTCTAAAATATTTAAATTGATTGTTGGTGTCATTTTCAATATGAAAAGTTTAATCTTTGAAATTTAATCAGGCGTTTATTTTTTCTTATTACTTGACTATAATGCAACTAAATGAAAATTTGAATATATATATATATATATATATATATATATATATATATAGAGAGAGAGAGAGAGAGAGAGAGAGAGAGAGAGAGAGAGAGAGAGAGAGTCTTGCATTCGTGTTTATGTAATATTGAATTTATTCAACGAGTTTAATAAATTCAATATTACATAAACACGAATGCAAGATTCTATTTATTATATAATCCCATAAAAACGGCTTTTTCACATATTTAAAACTTGTCTTCTCATTATAAGAAAACAGCTGATTGACCGAAACACAACAAGTTTACGTTACCGTGTACATGCGCCAAAAGTAATCCTGCTGAAATATTAAAAGTAAACAATAGTCTGTCCGCAGGATACAAAAACAAAACAAACATTTTCAATTTAGATACAATATATTTCCTTTTTAGAAAAAAAGTACAAAAGTATCAGCTTAAATTATGAATCAACAAACAGTGTGCCACTGTGATCTAGGTCAATTGTGTGACGTCATAGCGCGCGCACTCTGGAATGTCAACAACCTGGACAAGGAATTACAGACACGTGTTACTCGGAATCGCTTCCATGATTATTCTGGTCCGTTTTTTAGGAACTGGTGATTTGTTTTGATAAATATGTATTTGAATGTTTCCTCCGATGACTGTTCCTGCAAAAATGCTTTGGAATCCGCCGTGTAAATACCCGTGCGTAGTGCGTAAGGATATCACCTAACAGCCCTCAATTTTGTCTACTAAAACGGTGGCCAAATCGACCTGGAATTGTGTCTGGCGACCTAAAATTTGTAAATGGTGGCCAGCTTGTCCACTTTAAATTTGAACTTTTGTGACTAGAGAACAGATATTATTTCTGTGTGGTACTGTTGCAATATAATGATACTGTTCAGGCAATATTATGGACACTTTACATCATCATTATTGTTTTTAATCTTAATAACACTAATGTGAGTGATTGTAAGTCAATTTTAAAAATGTGGATTTTTGTTTTCCATGACTAAAAGTTGCCTTAATTTTTCATCATTTGGAAGAAAAGATTGCCTGCCCACTTGGAATTTCCACTGGCCACCAGAAAATTTAAATTGGTGGCCAGTTGGCCACTTAGTTTTGAAACCCACTTTGAGGGCTGCCTAATTCGCATGCTTTTATGACGTCACACTCATTCAATACGATTTTTATTGTATGACCGTATTACATGGATTATTGAGTAGATTATATATATATATATATATATATATATATATATATATATATATATATATATATATATATATATATATATATATATATCTATATATATATATAAGCAACTTAACAATTAGTTTTAAATTGAGAAGTTCGAAGCCTTTCAAAAGTAATGATAGATTTCTATTTGAAATGTTATATAAGTTTTAAAAAAAGCTTCGATATTTGTGCAGAAAATAGAGATTTAATGTAATTCAATATCATTCCTTTATTATTATTATTTTTAAAAAAACCAATTTTATTTCTCTAGTGGCCTAAAATAACTTCTAGATTCAAAGACATTAAAAACCATATATAAAATAGGGCAAACTGTCTGTTCAAATGTCAATGGACACAAAATGCACCTCTCAAAAGACAGATAAACTCGTATTTTTGTTAAACACCATTTCGTTGTAGGACCATTTGCATTTTTCCGAGCTTAAAAGACTTGCCACGTTTTTAAATCACATATGGGCAATTAGACGTATGAAATTTTAGAGATATCTACCATACCAAAATCGTATTAAGTATATCGTTTCTTTGAAAACGACAACTTTCTTTAATGGGGAAATTGATACTTTTGCATTAGTGTTTTTACTTTTTTGTTAAAATTAAATAAAATCAAAATCACATAAAAATCAATCGAAAAGCGAGTGATAAAAATAATATGATTATGCATTTATATCTATTATATGTTACAATGGCAATAAATCGAAATAAACATCCCAAATGATATATCAACTCTTACTCTGTTGAACGGTTATTACGTAAAAGGAACATTTGAATTTATTTAAATTTAAAAGACTTGTCAGGTTTTATATCAAATAAGGATTATAAGACTTATGGAGATATTACTGCACTATCAGCCAATTCTACAAAGGTCCTTAAAATCAGTCAACCTTTTTTTTTTTATATTTATGCTTTAGTAATTTCTGGATTCTTTTTAGTTTCATAGTCATCATGTATTTCATCTTTAATGATATTTATTTTACTATTGACAGAAATGGAATTGCTTTTATATCAGAGTTTTGTAATGACAATATTCTAAACAACCACAAATTGGAAGATGGACTTTTTAACTAATTCGGTTTTTATAATGTTGCCCAACCGCGAATAGCTGCAAAATTGCTGGTGCGGCTTAAAACATAAATTCACTCATTTTTCATACTACACAAGTACCCAGTGTGGCATTTATTCGTAAAATTTTACTTATTATCGCTCTAATATGATCATTTCCATAAATTATTAAAAATGTTCTGAATAAAGTTTTATAGGACAGAACCTTCACTTAGCAAATAATGAAAATCAAATGGCTTGCTATCCCAGTGATTGCAGATGTTTGTCTATTTGGTTACAACGACTTTTCAAAACAACAAATTGCATTCCTTTGCTAGGGACAACATAAATTATTGAGACCTCCATTTTATTAAGTGCAGACAAGATAAAATAATGCAATAAGAAGCAGTTGGACAATAAAACTAGTTGTATAGATCTAAGCAAAATGAAAACCTTATTTAATGAAATGTAGCTGTTGTTATACATTTTTCTGTGTCAAATACCTTTTTTTAAATTTTATCATTAAATACTATTGTCGTATACTGATTTTATTTGTATTTAATAATAAAATTCTAAAAATGGTATCTGACATAAGCAAAACATTGAAATAGATGAAGCAGTAGGACGATAAATCTGTTCGTATAGATCTAAGTGAAATATCAACCTTATTTAATGAAGTGTAGCTGTTGTAATAAATGTTTATAAGCAAAGTATTGAAATAGTTAATCAAACATATTATATTAATGATCAAATATTAGATAATGTTCTGTTACTGTTAGTCATAATTATTATTTCAGTGATAATTATTTGCTTTATATTTAACAACGGCTCCTAGATCAGCAATCATTTATTAAAATTGAAGAACACTGGCTTTAACCCTGCGATAAAATCATAAGGGTTGAGGCTTAGTGCGATTTATTAGTCGCTCGAATTTTGAAAAAGTTTAGTAATTTTTAGCTAAAATTGAACACGTTATTTGTGTTAATAAGAGCTACAACCGTCACTTGCAATTTTGAGAATGAAAAGAACAAGGAATTATGGCAAGTCAAATATATCCATATACATATATAAATATGGTGACGGCCATAAAACTTTTTAAGGGCCTTGATTAGCCTAAGCTTTCAATATTCTTGAGTCAACAATTTAATTCTAAGCAGTTTGCTTTGTTTTAGAAAGTCTCCATAGTTAGAACAAGCACTACTATAACGTATTAACTGTGAAGCATATACCCCATACACAGGAGAAGCAGGAATATTACTGCAAAGAAACGGAAATTTGACAATAGAAATATTGAAGTCATCACGTTTGTCGTATATCTTCAGATGTAACCTTTCATGTGTGTCATATTTTAGGTATAAGTCGAAAAATAAAGCAGAACATTAAGAATCCGTCCCGTCTTTTATTTCAGATTCACTTGGATAGATGACATTCACATATTCTCCAAATTTGGTATTTTTTAGAGATAGAACGCCGTCTATATATCTGTATATGTAGTTGAATGATTTGGCGACAATTTTCTCTCCAGGTTTGTCAATGTTCTGTAAAAATTCTGATTTATATGAATAAAGAAACATATCAGCAAGCAAAGGTGCACAGTTTGTGCCCATTGGTATACCGATTGTTTGTAGGAAAATTTTATTTCGAAACAGAACAATTTGGTTGTTTATCAAGAACTCTAACATTTTGTTGATTGTATCTTCAGTATATTTTTGTTTGCAGCATGATGTTTTAAAAAATAACCATAATCCCTGTTGAACACTAGATATTTATATCTTGGTTTACCGTTTTTGTAAACGAATGACAAGTGAATGATTTGTTTCTTTCAATTTAGAATTGCAAGTTAAAAAACACGTACGGTAGCCCAAAGGATGCAACTGTTAACTAACGCCTAAAAGATGAGGCAATAAAGCAGTAAAACAAGATAATATTTATATATACATGTATAAAGATTTCTTATTACATGAACATAATCTACCCAATTAATTTTACAAAAGTAAAAAACGCACATTAAAATGTTAAATAAGCCTTATCTTACCAAACCTGTTCTATATGTTATGTTACCAATAAAAACTATATATCTAGAATAATATTTTATTATTGTTGAATGAATATTTTAAAAAGAAAAATATATTTTGGAGTATTAACTGCATTATCGAATTTGTTTATATATACACTAGGGCCAGTATTCAGGACCAACCCACTATCTTAGAACACTGGGTTTGACCAAATTTGGATTATGAAAATTGCAGTTCTCTTTGGAAATTATATTTCAATTATCACAATTTCCAAAAAATATTTTTACAAGCAACTTAACTTTGTTTGTAATCGACCGTTATTATCACAAGTTTAAGTCGCTTTCTGTAACATTGAAGGTTTAACAAGCTTCTATTCCTATATAATGAAAATGGAATCAAGATTGTAGGGCTAAACGAAACGCCTTTCTCGCAATAAGATATATATCACAAAGACCGCCATACTTTTTAATACGATGCAAAAACCAACAACAAAAAGATAAAAATTTAAATTACTAAACAAAAATAATCAATAAAATTACAAAAACCACCTAGATTTTGGAATTTTAGCATAATGTTTTCTTCTTTTTCCCCAGAAACACCGTCTTTTGCAATGTATTGATTTTTTCTAAAAACATCAATAATTAAGATTGACATATGTCAGATAATTACTAACAGAATGATCTGTTACAATCTCAATGCTTGAATGATTGGTTTATAGGTATTAAAAGTATCATCTCATATACTTAATAAGAAAATGCATCGTACCGTCTCTTGAGGGGAAAATCGGGATACAGTCGTGTCGTGTTGTTATTGTGTTTTGATGTAAAACGAAAACATTTTTAACTGAGAAATCTCATTATCGGTTTCAGTTATGTTTCCAAGTGATATTTTAGTTACAGGTTTTGTTCTTTTTTTTATTTCCTTTTATTTGTTTTTAGTGACTAAACTATTGCTCAAAACATCCTTATTGGGAAAAATATTTTTTAAAAATTGCATTTCAGTACATTAGAGCATAGTATGTAGTCAAAACAGTGATGGTACTGAAAATTCTACTTAATAAAGGTATTTGTGAAGGAAAAATTAAAACTTCGAATTTCAGCATCATCTAATCAGATGGTTTAACCAAGCTCAGGGATATGTATATAAACATACATAAAACCTATATATTCAAACAAACAGTTGTTGTACCCTGTGATATATATCGACCTGATAAAGTAGAATCTGATTTGACCATAAACAAATTATTCTATCAATTACACTTAATCGTTTGTTTAAGGTTAAAAAGATCGATCACAGACTAAATAATACTATAGAAAACAAGAAAAGTTCTACTTTCAATATTGAATGGTTTACTTAAGAATAACCGATATTGGATTTTATACATATAAATTGGTATATAAAAATATTGCGTAAAGCCTGAAACTGAACGAATGTAATGGAATTAATTTTCATCACTGTAAGTAATGTAGATTTCTCTGGTATAAACAACTTCAAATTAATATCTGAAGCGAAAAATAGTTGGCCGTTAGATCGATATGTACAACGATTGCAAGCATAGAACCTCTCATAACTTGTATAAATGAATCTTAAGAGAAAAACTCCTAGTATGGAATTAAACCTTTAAATATTTAAGCATTGGAGTGAAAAACGCAAGTTTGTTAACCGTAGATGGTTCTGCGCGCACGTATACGCACTGATTGGTCAAGTACTTTCTCTCCGTCATAGATTTCAGTACTCAAGCAAAGAAGCCAAATCAATGTTTTCACATTTACTTCGTTAAACTAACCCTATGGTATAAAGCTGCCTATCGACTTAATTCGCTTTTGACACGTTTCATTCTTTCAGACTTATTTTTCAATGTTTGACTTGTACATGTTTTTAGATCTAATATTGCATTGTATTACATTTTATTAGCGAGATAAAGTTTTGGAACTGGGAACATTAATTAAGTTAATAAGTAACAATTTGGTCGGAACCAAAAAGAGGTAAGTCTTTCCTTATGTAACATATTTAACCATGTTTTCATATTATTATCATAATCATCTATTATTGTCTAGATTCTGTTGCCACACTTTTATGTTTTTAAAATGTTTACTCTTATTTACTTCATTAAAAAATGAAAAATTTCATTATTTTCCTTAAAACATTGTCATTTGAAAATTTTCACTATTTTCTTATTTATATATTTTTATTTTACTTATTTATTTTTAGTAATTGCATTGTGCTATTATATATTTTTATTTTATTTAATTAATTAATTAATTAATTTGTTCATTTCTAGTAATTCATTGCGCTTAACGTGCTATTGAAAGTCTTTTTTAAAACATAGTCAAATTGTGTTCTTTGTTATTTCAAAATTTCCGAGTATTTTTTTTAGATATTTAAACAAACCATCGAAGAATTAAAAAGGTGCAGGTGCTCTATTGCGATGCGATTTGTTTTTACAATGTTATGTATATAGCTTACTTATTCTATCTGAAAATATTGGTCATGAGTTGCTCTTGATTATTCTTATTTCAAATAATCATTCCATTGGACGTATTAAAACAAGTTAGTATATTTACACAGTGGTCACAATTAATCATATATTTATCCTCGTAATTAAGTCAAATAATGTAATTATCCACAGAGGGTGGTTCAGTATAAGCCAATAAATAATTTAGTTACAAACAATAACACGCTAGAATTCGTATTAATAATTACAAAATAAACAGGTAAATATTTCTTTTTCAAGTTGAAAAGGCTGGCTTTCACTTTGAGGTTCTAAGGTCTATAATCCTATTACTATAAAATTGGAAATCAATCAAAGAACATGTATATAATTTATTGACATGAAGCTGCCTAATGAATTTCCAAAAGTAGAATGTGTAGATTTAATAACAGTTTGAAATGGTTAAAAAATCTAAAAGGCACATTTATCAAAATTGACTGAAAACGAATTAAAAGTCTAAAATTAAGGAAAATAAATGATTAAAACTGAAAACAAAATGACAATCGTCAAGATCTGATTTGAAAAAAAAAATTTCTCTGACAATTATCTTCTAATGACATTGACTGACTAAAATGAAGCTAGGTTGAAGGTTTTTTTTTTTTTTTTTTTTTTTTGTTCAATTGTTTTCCGCATTTAATGAACACAAGGCTTGATTGGTAAAAATTGGTAAATAGTATTGTTGTGAAGATCTTGGAAATAATATTGTTCTGAAGATCTTGGAAATAGTATTGTTGTAAAGATATAATAATACTGCTGGGAGCAGAAAAAATGACATTTTTCAATGATCACTTAATTATTGTAGATAAGCAGAGTTGACTGGTCGACTGTTGCAATTACAAAATTCACCAACTGCGATTCAGTGGTAACTAACCAGCTAACGCCTAAAACCTAAATTAATGGTACTGTTAGGAACATATTGGTATTGTAATTATTGTAAATATATAACACAAATACCAGTTAAATTTTGATGTGCCAGATGTGCACATTTAA
The DNA here is from genome assembly GCA_029721355.1 of Tegillarca granosa. Taxonomy (NCBI): domain Eukaryota; kingdom Metazoa; phylum Mollusca; class Bivalvia; order Arcoida; family Arcidae; genus Tegillarca; species Tegillarca granosa. Next base: position 13,049,918 of record CM056603.1, on the reverse strand, counting down.
CTTTTATTTGAAGACTGAATTATCTAATTAATTTTAACAGGTTCCAAATTTAATAACATAAATCAAAGAAAGAACAAAACGCTTTTTTTCGTCGACGTCATTTTATCAAAGAATATGTGAACCATGTTTCATTATGGAAAAAAAAGATATTTGAATCTTTAATTATATATAAAAGTGATTTGTAACTTGAACAAGCATGTAATTAACAACAGTCAATGCAAACAAAAAAAAAAAAAAAAAAACAAAAACAAAAAAAAAACAACAACACAAGTTATGAAAGAAATCAAACAGGACACAGGGCAGGCAATTGCATACTGGGGACACTGAAAGAATGGGCGTCTTATTAAATATAGTTAACATGTAACTTTTTTCATTGAAAAAAAGAAATTTCTCATAAAATCTTTTGATGTTAAAGTAAGATATAAGGATAATTTAAGTGACCTCCCTGAGTATGTTAAACGGTTTAAATGTCATATATTTATATCCAGCCTTTTGTTATTATCATGGCTTTTGGGTATATTTGTCTAGTTAGACCACATTTTCAACATGACCTATATTTCTAGCCAATCACAGGCCTTGAATTGTGTTGTCTTATTCCTGAAGAATCGTGATCCGCCCATTTCTTCATATGAAGAAATTTTCTTCAGATGAAGAACAACACAATAGAACACCTGTGAAGACAATTGTTCTGCTACAGAGAACATAAACTTAACTAAGAACAAGTAACAAACAATTCAATGTAACAATTTTTGAAATAAGATCCAGTTTCTTATAAAAAATTAATCACATTAATATTCACAAGTTTTTCCAGAAATCACGACTCTTAATATATTTGGTCATTGCAACTGTTTTTTCTTTTTAAATTTTGGATTTTGATTTCCCTTTTCATCGTCTTTTAAATGAATCTATTTTTTTTATTTTGCAGGTCAACTTATTTCTTCATTTCCCGGTTTTGATTATGCTATTTTTTTTACTTATATCCTGTATAACATTGATGTCTGTTATTTTTTGTACACTATTTACAATATATTTTTAACATTACTTCTATACCAACAACACAATCATTAAATACACTACTACCACTGTATTTTATCAACTGGTGTCATTCTTCCACTGCGATTTGAATATTTCTATCACTAATATTTGATACAATTACATTTCTGTCATTAATATTTGATACAATTACATAAGTTGAAAATGATAATCCTTTTTATGATAAAAGACAAAAATACTGTAGCCTTTACCAAGATCAATCTTTTTGATTACTGGGGGAAACTTAAATATATCTAATAATATACACCTTCAAGGATGAGTGATAATGGCCATGATTGTTACATTATTTCAAATGGTCAACTTCCTTTACTTTTTTCTCTCACCAAGATGACTTATTTGAATAAACAGCTGGTTCACTGGTTTTAATCTCAGGTGGGTCATATTGAAAGTGTGGTCTAAATTTGTTAGATGACATAAGACAAATCTTCATGAATAAGAAAGGGCTGCGCTCCGCTCCGCCCCTTTCTTATTCCTGAAGATTTGTCTTATTGCCATCTAACCTATACTTGGACCACACTAATTATTTTTACACAATCGCACCATTGGGTGTCATTTTGTAATTATGCACCATGTCTTATCAAAATAGTGTGTTTAGTAATTAGCGTGTAGCGTTATAATTATAAACAGATGGCAATATTGAACCAAGACGTTACCCTCAAATAATTAAAACTTAAGTCATTTAGGATAGAAATCGCGCTGAACTCAAGAGCTAATATGGAAATCAGCAAAATAACTGATCATCCAATCACCTTAATAAAGCGTGTAGTTTGTTTAAATTCCGGATATATATATATATATATATATATATATATATATATATATATATATATATATATATATATATATATATATATATGTATGTATGTATGTATGTATGTATGTATGTATGTATGTATGTATGTATGTATTGTGCCATACGTAAACTTGGACATTCTACATTTATTCTTATCATGTCAACGGATTGACATTACATGTTTTTACGGAAACTGGTAATAAAATAAAACCAACTTGACCCAGGTGCTGATGATTTGTTTACAAACTACATTGTTATCATCTATATTTCATGTGAAGTAGTGTCTGACAGTCGGCGGTATCGTAAATTCATGAATAGCATAACTATATTCATTTATCGCGGTGAAAAAGTGTATCGTTTAGGATTCATATATAGTTTAACAATCTCGAATTTATAGCGGATACATTTATAAAAATTACAATAAAAATATCAAATGTGCCACATTGATACTTAAAGTCATGTTCTTTTTATAATCAAGCTGCGTATTATTTCATTAAAAGTAAAATGACACCTTTTAAGTAAAGTGATTTTAATATTCTGTTTTCAATTGCAATATAATGTATTAGGATTCGATGTATTGTATATAAATTGTAAAATAACGTATCAAGTGAACATCTTTATAAACTTTGTTCTTGTAATTGTTTCCATTACTACAAGAAATGTCATTAGAAATTCGTTCCACAGACGTTAAAGTTGTACATTGGTTCTTAATGTAGATGCATTTTATACATGTCCTTAATTTATACATATCCTCTTGTAGCCTACAATAAATAAATATATTTCTTAACTTACATTACTATTTTGGCTAGATGTTAAGAAATATATTAAACTAATCAATAAAACTGTCAATATACGTGTCAATCAATAATCTAGATAAGTACAATTAAGTCTGTGTCGCACTTTTATATCATATATTTAAACTTTTGACTTTTGTGGAGGATTGTGATTTGAACATGGACTGGTATTTTTATGTTATATTTAACATCGTTATTTTACTCCGATTAATGTTAAATTGCCACCAGGTGGCTTCTTGGTCTAGAGAATTGGCCTAGATCGTGTCGCCTGCGAAAAATTTTGTAAGCACTTGACGGAGGTCGGTGGAAGTACATGAACACTCTAGCGTCTTAGAACTCGACAGGCTCGAACTTAGAGAAAAGACCTTGACCCGGGCGTAAAATTCTATTCATAACTAGGGTTAACATTCCCTAGGTCTTGAGAAAAACATAGTTGCAACTTCTTCTGTAAATTTTAACATTAAAAAAAGACCCATTTTTGCTAATGGCTGTAATATTAATCTTTACTCGACATATCTATAATATATAGTTAACATTAAACTACCAATTCAATTATAGTTGAAATGATCGGAAATGAACAGGGAGCAACAAAATAAAGCAAGTTGTTTAAAAGTATATATATATATATATATATATATATATATATATATATATATATATATATATATATATATATATATATATATATATAGTGCAATTTAAAATTTACGGAATGAGCATGTCGTGCAAATGTTAAAAATCGATGGTTTTTACGGTTTTCTGATAACAACCTGGACGCCTTGTTTTTAGTGAAAAAATCTAATTAGCACCTAAAATGATTTTCAAAAAAGCCAACTGACACATGTATTATTAGTTACATAGTTTTTAATCGGGGTGTTTCGGAATTTCCAAACTGTCAGAGACATGTCACCTTGACCCCGTGTGTGAATGGAGTGAATGAGTTTATACGTTAAGTAAACCGTCCAATAAATTTTAAAGATTTTTAAAAATGGTTTAATTGTTTTACATATCAAAATATTCTTTTTATTTACCCTTGAAAAAAGACTTAATTAAGTCTTTAAAAAACATGTCAGGCTGGGTTTTTGAGTTATGGTTTTGTAATAAAAGACTGATATTAAATGTGTAAGTGAGCACACGGTGAAAGAAGTTTTAACATGATACCATTAAATCCACTGTCCGTCCACAATTTTGTATCATTGGGATCTATGAGTAGTGTTTTTTACCTTTATCTTCCTTTGTTCCATTGGTTTTGGTTGTTTGTTCATTGTTGAGATGGCTATTTATTACCCTGTACATATTTGTCAGCTTCGAATATTAAAACAAACTATTTTCGGTTTTGAATTAATAATTGTTTTATCCCTAATCATCTCATATCATATAAATTTTGTTTTTTCTTCTTTTATTTTTTTCATATCCAATTTATGGCAATAAAAATTGGTATGTCAAAAATAACGTGATAAAGGGAATGTTGTTCTTGATGAAACACCTTTTTCTGTTTCAGATAATATTTTGTACATATCTCTTTACCTGTAGTACGTCGGTACTTAGCTAATAACCAATAAATACACGAATCTAATTAAGTAAACCGTCATGTAAATATGCCAATCAATAAATCTTAGCTTAATCCTATCCATCGAACAATTTTGTTCTTTTTGCATTCTATAACTTCTTTGATTCATTAAAACGGGAATCAGGAAGTTTCCAGAAGAAAAAATTGAGAAAAAGATCTGGTATGAAAATGCCAAAATCTTTACTTCGATGTCATTGTCGGGAAACGTTCATGCATATGATACACACTGCCTAGAAATGTTTCTACATTCTAAGCAACTACAAATGGTATTTCCTTTGGCAAATATATATATATATATATATATATATATATATATATATATATATATATATATATATATATATATATATATATATATGTCTAAGTTAATAAGTAGCGAATCTTAATATACGAACGTTTATATAATATTGAATTAATCAACGAATTGAATTAATTTTTATGCAACGATAAATATGTGTTAAACGAGTATGTTAAATTCAACAATATAAGAATATGAATGTAAATTTCTTAGTGTGTTTATCGTATACTACTAGAAGCTTCGTTTTTGAAAGGTGTTATTATTGCCTTTGTACCATTAGCAATTTGCGCCGTGAATAAAGCTTTTAATCTCTATGGTTTGATTTTAAACAAGTTCGTGTATCCGTGAGACGTGCAAGTGTGTTATGTCGTGTACTGGCGCGAAATCAGAGTAACTTTATGGTGAGGTATTAACTCAAGGACTCCGTTTGTTGCAGAGAAAGACACCGACTCACCTATCTGTTATTCTGGAACAAGTCAATACAATCATCTCTCAATGCCGAGCACCATGCAAGAAAACAATATCTCAAAATTTAAAGTCTAACGAATGATAAATCTAGCATCTCCCATTTTCAAAGCGGACGTCCTTCCATTGAGCCACCGACATTAATTTTTTTTTTTTAAAAAGAACGTGTTTTTGTAAGAAGCTGTCAATATGTCAGATATTATAGGAAATTAAAGCAAATAGAAAATTACATAATTTTTGCTACATAAATAGGATAGAGTCAATAAAGAAAACAATAAGGGAGATATTACATAAGTATTATCTTACAGTGAGGTTTATATGTGAAGGTCTCAGTAAATATTGTTTTGTTGTCTAATATATATATATATATATATATATATATATATATATATATATATATATATATATATATATATATATATATATATATATCTGATGCTTATATGGAAAAAGTCTCCGGTGAGTGTCATTCACACTCGCCCGATACACAACATGATACAATATAAGTTGTTAATAAAAAACGCCAACATCATATACTATATTGCTATTTACAACTGCAATAGAGTCCCAGTGGACATGCTTTTGATGAAAAATAAATATTTCAAGATTATTAGTTGGACTTGATGGTATTGAGATTGATTTAACATTACACAAACGGTTAAAAATTCATATACCTTTGATAACTTTTGCTAGATGTTGTTTATGTCAAACTGAACTAGTGTCATTTGTACTTCTTGTTTTCGTATTTTAATTTCAATACATTTGCGTGATATTATTGGTGTAAATTGTTTTGTTTTCAAAAACAGAATAATAATGAATGGAAACCTGACGCATAGTAGTATTTGATTAGATTGTGCCTCTTAAAAGCACTGCAACAATACTAAGGTGACCATTAAAAGTTTGATGATCTACATGCTTCTACAGTCTTTAAGCTTTTATTATGTCTCCTTCCTTTTGTTTATAGTTGTATTATATAGCACTTTATATAAATATCAAACCTGTCAATAGTGGTCAGTCGCTGGACCAAGCCAAAGTGACCACTATAGACAGATGACCAATAAGAACAAGTATTCAATGTAAGTTGTAATCTCCTGTTATGTCAAGCATATGTATGTTATATGTACACACAAATATTTATTATGAAATCTCAAAAAGGTTTAGTTAATAAAAAACTTCAAAGACTTGAATTTCATTTCAGAACAATTGTTTTGGAAAAAATTCTAAATAATTATTTTTAGTATATTAGACATAGTAAGTCTTATTCCTGATACGCATACAGTTATTTAAAAGATTAAAACATAAGTGTTACCAAGAATAATAATTACAACAAATCATTATGTTATCTTCTGTGTTAAAAAGAACAAAAATTCCTCATTAATGCGTTAGTTATCTTCCTATTACAGATACATTTTAACGCGTTTTTTGAAACCATATAATACTCGATGGCCTCTGTTAATGTCATCAGCCAAGAAATAAAAAGGTTTCTTGGGATCAAAGAAACTTATATCATATTGAGCGCTAGTTGTTATAAACAGGTAAAGTGACAGGTAGTGACCACTAACAACATTAGTCATGTGACCTCTATATAGAAATCTAATATGTAGCAAAAGTGTTTTCGGACTTGGAGAAAAAAAAAAAAAAAAAAAAAAAAAAAAAAAAAAAAAACAAAAAACAAACAAAACAAACAACTGACCACTATAGACAGGTTGTTGTTATAAGCAGGTTAGACTGTAGTTATAAAAAATAAAAAAGGCTGTATTATGTTGTTAGAAAACTTATCAATGCGAACAGGAAAAGCGGTGTTAATGGATTTTTTTTTTAAATTTTTGGATGCAAGTGCTTATCAACCCAACCACACATAATAAGTGAATTATTTATTTATTTATTATTTATTTTTTTTAATGACTTGTTTCGCAGTTTCTTAACATTACTTATGCTCTTGGTTGCGTTGGTTGTTGCTGAAAAAAATATTTTCAGTTACACATTTCTTGAATATTTGAAACGGAGTTGTTTCGGAAATGTAAGTTACATAAACTTTTGATGTCATGAAAAATCGAAAGCTCAAGTATCCTTTAATATGTAATAGAATATGCATTTTTTAATATGAAATGTTTATTGTTATTAGTTTGGTGAAATGAAATCAACTGTTGCGCTGTTATCGCAAATTTGCACAAAGTATTAAGCTTTTATTGTGAAATGTTACATATATTACCTTCAATGTATCACATTAATGAAACAGATAAAACGTTCCAACAGTAGAGCAAGTTATAGTTTTAAATTTATTCATCTGGTTGGTTTAGCAATATTGCAAATTTAGTGTTGATTTTATAAATACGAAACTGGGCCTAAACTTAATACATTGCAAAGGGGAGCAAGGGCATAAACGTTTTATTATTTATTAACAATATTATGTTGGATTGTTCAAACTAAAATAATCATGAGGACTTAAGCATTCTGACTTATTTGTATTTATCTAAATAGCATCGCGAATGTTGAAATTAAAATAACTAGAAGTTCGTTGTGAGTGAGTAAAGACAAGACAGACTTGAATTTATTCTGGAATTAAAGTATTGTAAGAACTGTATTTTTGAAGCACATACTTCAGTTTTTTGTAATCCCTGGGGGATTCATATCTGTTGCTATTTGTAACCAAATGTCATGAGCAGAAGATGCATAATCGATTTGCATTAATCTATTTCAGTTTAGAAGATGAATTTGAGGTTTTTTAATTACAATTAAAGCTGGCATTCATAACTGTGTCAAACACACACAATCTTACACTTCATGGATATGTATTGAAATATACGTTTTATTTGATTTGATTTCGCTTTCACTTTCTACTGTATTGTTGTAAATGAGGAGCTATTCCTTAAGTGTAGCTTCTATAGGACATGAATTAACTAAGGGCTTCATAGAAAAGTGTTATAATATCCAGTTTGTACAGACGTATGTTTTAGCGCCATTTCCGTATTGAGGATGCTTTTGACAGTAGATTGATTCAGTTCGAGTTTCATTATTGACGAGAATGTAAAAAATATCGTCACTTAGATGAAATCTCTACAAATTGGATATGACATTCTTAATATTTGCAGGTTAATACCCTTTTGTGAAAAAAAAGGAGCGTCGAAAATTGATTTATTCATTTAATAGGGTTTTACGTCCCAGTCAAAAATATTTCACTTAAATCGAATCGTCACCAGATTCAGGGAAATTTTGACCTTTGCAGTGCGCTTAGAGCAAGGTACACGGAGGGTTCTTAAGCTTGCCAAGTCTGTTTTGATACAAGACATCGGGTTTTAAGAGCTCTTCAGAATGAACCCCGTCAATTTTATTTCTAAATACCATTTGGAGTCTATACAATCTGAAAGAATTTCAAAAAGAAGAAATCCAAAAATCATTAATCGCACATTTATTTTCTAATCTCTATAAATTAGGATTTACACCATATATGAAATGCGATTATTATGCATATGTAGTAAAATCCTTGTGAAAAGAAATGTATATATTTAATATCAATCATAACAAAATAATACATTATGAATTGCCAACATAAGCTGTTCCTGTACGGAAAACCCTTACGATCCAATGGAGTAGTGATCATTATCACATATTTCAGTTATGACGTATAGACTTTGGAACAAAATGTACAATTTTATCGTAAGTACGCAAACATAAATCAACAAAACAAGCACTTCTATTAATCAAAATACCAAATCCATAAAGAAACCTAAAATATGACGTCACTCATTAAAAACATAATGCAAGTATTATCTGCTGTTTTTTGTATTTTAAAATTTTTCAATGCTTGTTTTGTCTTAGTTATTTATTTGTTTATATATATGTGTGTGTGTGTGTGTGTGTGTGTGTGTGTGTGTGTGTGTGTGTGTGTCATTACGTCATCATATTGTTTACAATGGTTTTCAGAGAAGTGTTATTTTAAAAGAGAGATAACTTATCGTTCGTTGATGATATTTGCAAAAAATAATTTTTTAAATTGTCCCCAGAACAATTGTCACAATGTTCGCTAAATGGGACTTTGCGAGTTTCTGCCGAATCTGTTGTTTATGAATACGGGTTCTTCCACGTAAAGTGTTTCCAGTATGTCCAATATAGTGTTCTACGCATCTTGTGCATATGATACAGTATACTATATTTTTGGTGCCGCATCTCATGTTTAATTTGACTGTGAAAATCATGCCAATTTACAAATGTCTATATGACAAGCAAAACATAAGAATATACGACAATCTATGTTTTTCACAATAACTTTTATGCTGACATTGCTTTGAGCATGATTATCACGGAATATGTCATTTATAGCGCTTTGATGCTTTTTGTTGCTTACAAAACTTATTTACACACTAAATAAGCACCCCGATATAGTTAAAATATTTGTCATTTGTTATGTTTTAGTATAAATGTAGTTTGCTTCTTGTAATAAGTTGATATGTTTTTTGTTATTTACGATAAAAGAAAAATATATAACCGAAAATGCACGTGCATAGCCAGCCAAACAACACGAGACAATACAAGTTAAAAGGAAACAGCCAAAAACGACAAGTACATATATTAGGAAGCCTCGATTAAAAACTACTCACTTAAGACAGGCACTTGAGTTTATAGTCAATGCCAGTATATTAACTTACAGTTGCTTCTACATCTTATTGTTTCTATCTATAAAGTTAGAAGTTTCATTTATTCACAAAAATAATTGAAAATTCCTGAATCCTTTTTGGAACCCCAGCAAAAAGCAAATAAATCGTCTTTGTAAATCTGTTCTGGTAAAAAGAAGCCGTAAGAATCGCTTATTATACTTATACTGTCAATTTGTACAGCAAATAGGTTTAACAATGCTACAATCTAGTCACGTGAGCTAACTACCCGCCTGGTGTTTTGTAGGGGGTACTGGGATAAGATAACATCACCATTCACTAGCTTTTTTAGTTTCAATGAATTGTCTTATTTCTTATTACTTTATATTCTTAAATAAAACATTATTAAATGTGGAACAAATATGGGATTGTTAAATTCTTTATCCCATAAATGAAAAATCCCTTAAGAACCTTGTTTATTGTGTGATGTTAGCTATCAATGTGATGCAGGGATAGAAATTCCATAACTACGTTGTCCATTATCACCTAAAGCTTTTCAGAACGTTAGAAAATCTTGATAAATTGACATTCGGATTTTCTTATTTGATTCCAGTAATTGAGATATAATTTATATAGAGAATCATGACATTCTTGCATGGAAACTGAAAGATTTGTTTATTTAAAGAAGATTTTGGTATAATAAAGTTTGCAAATTGTTAGCCAGTCGTGACTTTTATCGTATTTGTTTTGTCCATTTATTCGAAGTGAAAGAGTTGGATAATAAAAAGAAATATTAGTACCAGAATAGGGATTTATATATGTTGTGATGCTTAATAGATTGACGTGTAGCTGTCATCGGCGTTGTATAAAGGCGTTGAAGAATTAATTAAATGAACGTAACTTTATTTTCCTCAACTGTTCCGGCAACAAAGTTTGTTAACACTTTAAAGGTTCATTTGTGATCAATATAGAGACTTTGTTATTTGATCTGTTCATTGATAATTTGCAAAGTTGTACTTTGTGAATTGAAACAATTAATAGTAAACATCATACTGAATTAAAACAGGTTTTTTGGCCATTGATTTTTTTCAATAAAAAGTTTAATGTTTGGGATTCAAAGCGTGCGTCTTTGTATAATTTTATTTCAATGAGTGTCGACGTCAAAAGTATCAAGTTTAAAAAGACCACAATCTAAATAGTCTTTGACCGACTGTTTTTTTTTTTTTTTTTTTGTTCTCTGATAAGGTTTGTAAAAGGTGCTTTTTATGATTAGTCTTGAAATGTTTTTGCTCAACCTTTTCTATCTTTTCTTAGAATTGTTTTGATAAAATAAAGAGTTGTTGTTATATATATTACAAATATTTTTTTCTTTTCTGTATCAAGGAACCACTGATTTAAACAGAATAGTTTAGGATTTTGAAAGTGCGTTAAATCCCCATCACACCATTTGGCAATATTGAATATAATTGTATTTTAGTTGTATCTTGGTTAAGGTGTTACTGTATGTTTTCCAACTACTATTTTTTTTGTTTCATTCTTTATAAATAAACCACAGATCTATTACACCAACATGTTTTTCATTAATCCTAGAACTCAATTTAAAAGAGTGGTACTAACACACCAATTGAATCAGCTTAAAATGTTAATCATTACTTCTTTAATATAGGTCCCTTTATACAGAGATGTTTGCAGACAAAGAGATAATTGCTTTTCTGAGGTACCGCGTCTCGCCATGATTTTTTGAGGTCAAGTAATTTGTTTTAGTGTTGATTTTTGTTTCGTGATAACCGATATTATGTTGAACGGTTATTTTATTAGTTGTTATTTAGGTACGAGTGGTTAAAAACTGAAATATCCTGGATATTATCCGTCCAGATTCATTGCAATGGTGGGTTACTAATTTCATCTAGTTTTCCTTCATGATTATATCCAAGATAACATGTATGAGTACAATTGTATGAGTACAATTTTTCTCTAATAGACTTGGAGTTCGACACAATTTGGTGTGACACAGTTATTCGTATAATAATATCGCCCTTGTTTTAGATTAGAATAGTTTAATATTTGTTACTTTTTAGGAGTGTTGCTTGTAAACAAAGTTTTTTTTTTCTGAATAAATTGATCTCAAAACCCCACTTGAGGTTAATTGAATCGCCAAGGCACTGTTTTTATGTATTTGTTAACCAATATTGAAGTGTAATACCTTTTATATTAATTCTGAGGAAATAATTATATAAAGAATTTAATAGAAACGGATTCTTATTTCAAGACACGTACGATGTTCGAAATATTTTTATTTCAAGATTTTGTATTAAACAATAGATTTAAAGAGTTATTCCAATATTAAAACAATAATTTATTTATTGTTATCTAGCGTTTTATAAATTAACATTTGCTTTTTAATACATAGAAAGGTAAAGAATTTGAATATGTCACTCACTTAAAAAAGAAATATCTTAATTATAATTACTTACGTAGTTTTAATGTTCCTAGTTGTCATTTGAAGCAGTGTTTGTCTTATACACTGCTTGGAACACTTTTCATTTAAACACATAGTAGCTTCTAGGCAATAAAATAATTGCTTTTTGAAGTATCTGATATCACCATAACTACCCTAGGTTGAACCATTCAAGTGTTGTGTGTTGTCCTACGTTTTGATTGTTTTTTCAAGGATAAGTTGAGGTTAAGTGAATTGCTGTACCTTGTATTTTGTCTAGTGTTCCATCTATTGTTGACAGAAGCATATGTACAAAGGATTGGTACTTTTTATTAATTTAAACTGAGAATATTATTAAATCTTGTTAGAAGTTCCTGACAATTCTATTTAGGTCAAACTGATTTGAGTGTTAACAATTGAAAACGATGAAATCATTTTTACTGTCGGTTGTAACTATGGTTATTATTAAGTTAAATTTTTCGTTCTGATTTGTAATAAGCAATGGTTATAGAATAGCAAAAAGCCATGACATTTGATAATATTTATGTAATTAATTTGGGATTTCCACGAGACCATGATATCCAATGTTGTGGTTGAGATTTTTTCGTAATCATAATTTTTTTTGAGTAACTTTCAACAAGCGAAAATAGAGAAGTTATTATATAATTGCTTAACTTTCATAGCGTTAAATATTTCTAATTTATATCCATGCTTTGTCCATAGATGTTTGACATTGCAATGACAAAACGTACATTTTTTCACTCTATTAACCATAGAATTGGATGTAACTAGTAATAACATAGAAAGATAAAATAATAAATCCTGCATCAGATGATACTACCAAAATATTTGAAGTACGGTTTATTATGTCATAGTACATTAATATCAGGAAAGAAGTTTTTCTGGCGTTATCATAAAATACTGTCTCGAGAGAGAGGCCTCTAATGGACATCAGATTCAAAGATCAAGCAATAATTCTATAATGGACACAAACATTTAGCAAACGTTTCCGAGACTAATAAAATCTAACCGTCTAGATGATTTGATAGGTTAAGATTCATTTATATACTTTAAACCGTAGACAGAAAGTCATTCCTTTCAACATTAAAAACTCGAATAATAAGCGATTATTACATATATAACAGTTATTCTAGGAAGTATTTATTACACATGCTTCGACTTCGAAATGGTAATTAAAATATTGATACATTTGTACAAGTAGTTAAATTGATATCATCGTCTTAATGATGTATTTAATTTCTTTAAGGCGAAGAAAAAAGACATCAAGATTTATAAGATCAGGTCTCACATGGACATTATCTATTAAACAGAAAATTGTGTTTTTATTACTTGCTTGTTATTAAAGCAATAAAATGTCGATATTAAGGATAATAAAATAAAAGTGGAAAACTAGGCAGAATTATATCAGACATTCAATTATACATCATTGTTTTTACTTAACGATTGGTGATGTATGATGGTGGAGAAGTATTGAAGAAATACGAGATTATAACACTAGCATTTCAATAAAACTGTTATTAGTCTTTTGGTATACAACGTTATTTATTGATAACCTTCCTATGTTTTGTCTACAACCAGTTCTTTTAATGTGACCTCCTTACACTTATTTGCATGACCAGTCGGATAAATAATGCCAAAACGATAATAAAAAGATAAAACAGTAGTAGAGTACTTTGCCCTCGGTGATATATGTCAGTGTGAAGTGATTTAACACTCCGAGGTGGGTTGGCTAATAAAGGATGTTTTATCTTGGGAGAGTTGCAGAGAAAAATAGCTTCTTATATCATTTTTATATTTATTTTATCAGTTTCTGCGATACACTATCAGAAAGAAGTCACTCTTTTGCTATTAAGTTATGGTTAAACGCTTTAAACTACATTAACACACACACACACACACACACACTCTCTCTCTCTCTCTCTCTCACTCTCACTCTCTCTCTCTCTCTCTCTCTCTCTCTCTCTCTCTCTCTCTCTCTCTCTCAGAGTCTTCGCCGTAATCTAACCTGTTGGAATGGCATTTCGGAGTACAAAACAATTATCATAATTAGAAACCATGTCTAATGATTTTTAGTCTTTTGACGTAATCAATGATGGCGTTAGTCCTCTGATGCAAAGTTGTGATAATCTTTTTTTTTTATCTGGGTACAAACTTAAATACTTTCAGACGAATTTTACGGACCTTATAAAATAAAAACGATAATATGTATTGCTGGATCAGTGTTAGGTTAAGGTTTGTAAAACTTTTAGAACAATCCATAAAATATTGGTGTTTTCATACTGAGTAAAACTCTTAGTTTTCAATAGGTTTATTATAACATATATCACAATTATAAAATATATAAGATATACCTAAAAGTACAGTGACTTGTGCATAACAATATCATGGAAAGTAATTAAGGTCAAGTACAAGTTTCTTTTGAAATTTAAAAACTAGTATAGGGACTTGAACTGTAAATGCAGGTTTGCTTTGAATACAGTCATTGAACCTTTAAGTACACTTTTACAAAGTCTGCAAAAATGATTGACAACTGAATTCTGTTAAAGGTCATTAACCATTCTTTATTCTATTTGTTTTTAACTCATGAACTGGTCTGAAACATGGCCATAAAATACCATGTTAAATATATCTACATTAACGTTTTTACTATCTAGACTTAAGACACTAATGTAGAAAAAAAACCCATCGATATGATTGATTCTTTTTTCAATTCAAATACAAAACTGTACTAGACTGATGACTTGAAAGTAGTTTTAAGCAACTAGAAGTACATCTGACATTTGATTAAGTCGAGTGAAGAATGAATTTGAAATCTGTGATCGATTACTTTCGAGAGAGAAATTGTGATTAGAATTTCATTTATTTATCCAAATATAATCATGTAATTCGATTCATTTTTTCCAAGATATATTTACAAGAAATCGGTGGATCTTAAGTAGTTGCGTGAAAAGCCTTGACAATAAGTTATATGAAGTTAATCCTTCATTTATTTGTAGTAATCCCTATAGTATATGTCCGATGAAGTTACACTTTTTATCAAAGGTTTATATAAAAAACTTAAACCAAATTTTATTCTCAAATAGGACAATCACATCACTGACAACAAGAACGAAAATGACAACGACACAAATACGGTTGGTTTTATTATGTTTTATTACATCATGAAGTATTGTATTGGCAAGTATGTCATCGATGTACACAATTGCATTGGAAATGCACTTTGTTAGGTGGACACCACCATGTAGGCATAAAGCATTATCTTAATATTGACTCCGATTGTGTAATAAAATTTTGAGCGAATGTCATCATCAAATTATTTATTATTTGGTTTATAGAAAAGATTGTAAAACAAACGTTCAAAATCATTTATAGAACTTTTTCCTGTGGAGAGGACACGTTTTCACACAATATAACGCTTTAACATTTTTATTAATTAATTAACAGAATTAACGTTTTAACTTTATTGTTAGGACACTAAAAGTATCTCGAAGACTTGAATATAAAACAGACAATTTTGTTTGATGAAAGGAAGTATAAATTCCGGAACCATTAGGGTACAGTGTTTTTATTGGTCAGTTTCATGCTGTTGTAGACACAATTTAATACTTATGGCCAATAACTAATAAATAAAGAAGTCAACATTGCACAATTATGTACTGCTTATTGATTCATTATTGTACTGTTTTGATTCCGTTTCCAAGTACAAAGGAATCAATTTGATGTGAATACAACAACATTAAATCTGAGGTTCTATTATTTCTTAGGCCAAAAGATTAGTATCATGTCGCCTTTTACAAACTTATACTCGTTTTGACATTTTTATTCGTCTCTAGTTTAGTGCTTCTCTGATTTGCTTCTATAATGTATACTTTATACCGTACATTTCCTTAACTATTTTGTTTTGAGCTGTTGCTATAATTATTAACTCTAACATCAACATTCCCCTAAAATTCCTTAAATTCGATTTTGAGCACTTTAATGATTACATATTTGAAAAATGTTATGCGTAAATATTTCCGTTGACTAGAACGGTTCACAACATCTAAAGTAGTCCCGTTGCAAAGGTAAGTTATTGATTGATAATCTGAAGTTTTTTTTATAAATAAATATTTAAATCAGTGTATTGCAAACATGTTTCTGAGAATCAAAATGTCTCAAAACGTCTGCAGCAGCCCAGTTATTTATATCTTGTAAGACGTAACCCGTAGTCTGGCGTGAATCACGCACATGTTTTTGTTTATTTATAAAGTAGAGTGAGGTTCTGAGTATAATCCTAATATAATACATATATATATATAATATATTGATATATGCAACTAAATATCACGCACTTGACAACAGCCATAACAACAATAAGACGTAATAAAAAGAAACTGAAGAAGAGACAGAAAATCATACCACTTACTTCACAATACACGTCTAAAATATAATGACTTTATGGTATGCCGTAAATTAACTTTAGTGTCTTATAAGCTTAAACCAATCCTCTGAATGAAAACAAGATTCCATGTAATAAATCTAACCCAAATTGTGGTTTTATAGACCTATGATATAAAGCTTGGGCTACGGATCGCAGTGCCTTTAACCGCCTTCGAATCATACTTGTGCAGGTTCTAGTTGCCAGTCCGCCTGCCAAAGGCCTGGGTTTTATGCAGCCACTCTGGTTTTTCCCTCCTTTGCAAAACTGACCAGCTCAATTTTACTGTGGTGAAATATATTATTACCCTACTGCACTTTTCTTGTATTAAACATTGAGGCGACAATCGACAACCTGGTACCTTTCTAAAAGATTGTATTCTGTTATTTTACAAGGTACATACATTTGAGAATATATATCAAAAGGAATGAAAATTTTTTATTATGACCTGAAATTATAAAAAAAGGATTAAGGTTTCCTGTGCAACAAATCCGACTTGTCAACTTTGGTTATAAAACTGATGAGAAAACAGAGGTAAACGTTATGATTTTAAACAAAAAAATCCTTATCTCTTTATTCGCACTAGTTTCTTTGATATTCAGTAAAACCGTGTACAGGTTGCTGCTCACAATTCGAGAAATTCGTAAGTCTAGATCTGTTGGCCCAAAATCACCCGCTGTCTTTCATATACGAATTGACTTTATTTTCATATTTAAGGCTCGCTTATATCATAGTCGTATTTGGGGATTCATGTAAATCTAAGTTTTGGTCCAAATGACGTAAATAGTTGAAACAAATTGACGTTACACTTTTTTATATTGCAGAACAACAGCGACGTAATAGTACAATATCAAACTATTTAATGCAAATCTTTTTACTAGCTTTATTACACCTAGAACCTACACAAATTTTTCACTATCATTACTTACATACATTCATTTCCAATATTTACCAGTGGCTGATTAGGAAGGATTGCTGTGTGTACGTAGATAAGTACTGTGCTAACTTAATCGATGAAAAGCGATATATCATTAAATTTATATATTTTACTGGTTCGTGTTCTGACAAAAGGTTATGAAAATCGGTTATTTCCTGAACAGAAAGAAAATTGCTTCTTATTTGTGCCCATGGCAATTGTGTTCTTTACACGTTAAATGAAGTATTCATGACTTGCATGGATTTGAATCTTAGTTATCACGTATTATCCATTCATTCACTGATAATTTAATTGTTAACGCCACATGATATCCTATTCCACAATAATTCTTCAGCATTGTCTGTAAAACAGCAAAGGAAATTTAGAGACTAATCAAATATCTACCATTGCAATACCATACAATCTTCGAATTTTGTATTGACTTGTGGAAATTGGAAGAAACACAGTGATAAAATTGTTTTAGAAATGCTTAATTGTTTTCGCAGTTTAAATGAACCTATTGTCTATATGTTAAAAAGGTTAACTGTTTTTTTATATTTTGAAGCTTTGAACATTTTCCCCATATAACTTACACGAATTTATCTCGAAAGATTTATTTTTACTTTAAATGTTATTTTATCATTATAATGCCAACGTTTTCGAAACAGCTTTGTAAGATTTTGAAACGATTAGTAAATCCTCGCCATTGGATAATAATTGTATTTATAGGTATAACAGAAAAAGTTAAACTCGACTAATATGTAACTTATGATTGAACACAAGCTTGTGAACTATATTAAATTCGACATGTTTTGTCAAAAATGTTCTAATGGTTACCTACAGGTGAAAAAACCAATGCCTCCAGCAGATGCAATTAGCTCACTTCAATTTAATAAAATAAACAACAACTTTTTCAATAAATGATTAAGGAAGAACTGTTGTTATATTACAATTTTAGAGACATTTAACTTTGTTAGCTAATGCCCATATACTCAAAGCGCCCGCAGTATCAGCAGTGCCGATGTTTGGTTGATAAGTTGTTGCTTAGTTAGTTTTTTTTTATATTCAATATTTTATCTACTTTATACGATGTGCCACTTAGAATGCAAGTGCTAAGTAATTTATAATTTTTCTAAGTTCATTTATCCAAAGGAACCATGTTCAAAAATAAATTCAAATAGTATTAATTCGGTGCAATGTAAAATTGAATTTAACAAATAAAACTAAATATGCATGCTAATGTGCACTTCTAAAGAAATAACTAGAACCGTTAATTCAATTTTTAGTAACGGGGTAAGGTTTCAGTTCGTCTGAATGAGACACAGATAATGAATGTCTGAGTAATTATTGACGAAATTATCAAATTATATACAATGTTTCGATTCTTGCTGTGTTTAATTTCTAACCGATAGGGGAGAGAAAAAAACTTAACTAGACTAGGCTTCAAGTAACACGTCTATTGTTCTTTGAATAACAAAATACAAAATCAAATGATATTGAACACGTTTTATACAGGTTTAAGCTCCTCGGTAAATGACAGTATATGGTATTGATTTACCAGTGGTGTCTTGCTTCTTTTAACTTTATTGAAATAAAACATTCAATAGTCACACATGACAATTGTCATCTGCTACTTATGGATGTGTTTTTTTTTTTAAAAAAAAAAACAAAAAAAAACACTCATAGGTAACACACGATAGTGTAGATCTGCGAATTACACTTCAGAAAAACTTTTTAGAATCAGGCAAAAATCAACATTTGTGATAAAAGAAGAACAGTCATTCATGACAAGATTATGAATAAGTATCCGATATTTGTTAACTCTTTTTTTAGTTTGTGTTATTTTGCTTTGTTCTTATTTTTTAAAAATTATAAATTAAATAATGTTGTTTCTGATTTAGTTTATTGAAATAAAATCTATTGATAAATGAAAAAATATATGACAATCAGTGATCTTTATCTGTCCCCGTGTTTTGTTTTTCGGGATTTGTGGCACGACCTTAACCCTTGATCATGAAAGCAATACCACAATAATAGAAAGACAAAAACTGTTGTTTATTTTAAATATGATCTACTTTGCGTCTTTGAACTTTTGTAACCGTATGATATTTGTATATTCAGTGAATGTCATGGTAAACATGCCTCAATTTTACACCGTTCTTATTCAAATTCTGATCTTGTGGGATATCTAGCATCAAGTCTATCTGATTAAAGTATAATCCTGTCTTAGATTGGATCTCTTTTTATCTCACTTTGAAACCAGTTTTTGAAGACTACCACCCCGAGGGAGCATAAAAGTTAAGAAAAGATCTAGAGTTCTGCTTGAAAAGAGTTATTTTAAATAGAAACAAAATCCATGGTTCTTCAATAAAGTAATCAGATTTGAGACATTCATATCTATTTTACGTTGATCAGAGTATTTAAATCGTTTTAATTTCAGTCAGATTAAAAGTAGCCAAGGGTCAATTTAGCTTATTGAAAAATAAAAAGGACAGAAGGTCGATAATTACTAAATGAAGCCAAAGTTTGGTTAAAAATTGAGACAATAGGTAACCAAAAGGTAATCATAATAAAAGTTTGTTAAATGAATGGATAACTTTATTTGTAAAAAGCAAACAGTGTCTATAGAAATTAATATACAATATAAAGCTAAACTAATATGTATTATATCTTGTTGACAGAAGACTCGTCAATCCATATTATAGTATAAATTGTTATTTAAAACAAGAGTGGCCGAAGGTCAATTATGACTACAAGTAGCCACATGGAAATTAAGACTGGATGTAAAAATATATCAATCAAGACTAGAACAAATAACAGAATGTCAGTTAATACTAAATATAAGGAAGAATTGCGGCAGAGGGTCAGTAAAGACTAAATATTCTTAAGTTAAACAATTAGCTGGTACATTTGTAGGTCAGATAAACTAGCTTTAAACTAGAAAATCCTAATTATAATCAAGAAAAGAGAAAGCCGAAAGCCAATTAAGACTAGATGGAGTAGAATCACAATTATGAATAGTGACAACAGAGGATCATTTAAGACTAGATATAACCTAGTTGTTATAATTTAATTACATAGTTAGCATAAAAGATCATCGGGTTGATGCATATCCCGGATTGAGTGATGGAAAGAAAACAAACAAACAAACAACCAATAAAATATTCTCTCTATAGGAGAACGTCTGTTTATCATAATTTGATGTTTGGATTATGACGGGACAGGTGTGATAGCTTTTTTACTGAAACATACCATGCAGTCTTGTCGGAGCTAGAACCGGCGATCTTGAACTATGATACCAAGAACCTTGTCGACTAGGTAACATTGCTCCATTAAGATACGAAATAGCCATAGGTATAGTAAGACTAGGGATATTTAAAAGTTTATTACAATTTAAGGAATGTATGAACATTATTCCCTGCACTTGCAGGTTCTCGGTTTCTTGTACAAAAGATAACTATTCACACCATTATGTTTTAACTTTATGGATCCTTGTGCATTAAGAAATGGAAAATATGGTTTTAGGATCATCCACAAACTGGGATTTGGTTATAAAGAAAAATGCCCATTAACTTGGATCATGACGATAACCCCCTTATTATTTTTTCAAAAGTAAAATGTTTCTATAATTGCAAAAAAAATTATAGCAATCTTTAAAACTATTTAATCCAAATGACATAATTGACAAAAAAGAACGGGGATACAACACATATATACAAACTTTGCTATTAAGATTTTTGATTCATTGGAAACGGTGAAAACTTTTGTCTTTTAGAATAAGAGATGACAAGAGAACTGTTTTTCTCAGCCTTACAACTAAAAGTTTAAAATGTCAATGATGACATTCTTAAAATACTTTGCCTTGTAAAATAAAACAAAAATAAAAATGAAAGTAAAAAGCGAAACAGTTGATTCCCAAATTAAGCTTTAGCTTTCGAGTTTTTTTTTCTAAAGTTTTAACAATTTTTTCTTTGTTCTCGTCTTAGTTTCTGTCATAATCAATACAAGCACATTTATGACAACAAAAATAATTTGTAAGGTCTTTAAACTGTCTTATACTTTATTATTTTGAACAATTTTCTGAAATCTTCGAATTTTCATACAATTAAAATCAAGAATAATCTACTTTATTTTTTAAGATTTTTTGCATGTAATAACATACAATTTATATTTACGGTAATAAGGAAAGTAAAGTAGAATTGTAACAAGTATACTTTATAAACACTTCATTCGTCATACAAGACTAGTCATCTTGCCTTAAGAGACAATTGATGTGATGCGAATTATGTCCATCTCATTTTAGTAAATAAATACGGTTTTTAAATTAAAGATGTGGTCATGGGTTGTTAAGATTTTATGTGAAAGGTACCTTAGGGTATCCATGTTAAATTCAAATATGATATATTAGACACTACATTTCGGAATTAAATATCAAATAAAATGCGACTTGTTACTGAAAACATCACTAAAAACTTGAAGTATTTGAGAAACAATATCAGTATCTTCAGGTCATATTTAATTAAACTATAAACTTTATATTGAGGAACTTTTCATTCGGCTCTTGAGGGATGTTTGCTTACATTTATTTTACTGAATTTACTGAAAGAATATATTGAAAACAGATAAAGAATGTGTGTTTGGTTTTACAATAAGTGGAATGGGTACATTTGTGTTAGAGACGCCTTATTGGATCCCATTTTTCATGTCCGTCCTAAGTATTTAAATGCTCGTTATAAACAATAAGAGTTTTTTTTTTTTTTTTTTTTTTTTTTTTTTTTTTTTGCTTTTGTTTTTGTTGGTAAAGTGGGATGTATTTTGTCTAACTACTATCCAATTAATTGTGCTAATAAAATTATTTATTCTAATTTTATTTTCAACGTGCATCTATCTTCTGGCTAAACCTCTTGTAAATCCTTTTAACATTCTTAAATCATACGGTCTTTTCTAGCAAATTATAGCAATTTGGTAGAATAAAAATGTACTAAGCATCATGCAATCAAGACCGCAAAACAACAAAGCAATGAAATAAATGAATTATTTTAGAGAAGATAAACGACTGCAGATTATAAAGCCCCGACTCAATTATTTGGCCTGAAGATTTTCTCGAAAAACATTATACACGTAGTAATATATAACTTTTAATATAAATATAATGTAAAGGATCACTTTCTTTTCAGTTATAATTGGTTTGAATGTTCAAAAACATCTACTATAAAAAAAGAAAATTACACTATAATTTATTAAAGAGACTTTAAAGTTAATGATCTTTATTTTTTATAATTTGGATTAAGTACAAAGTGTTTGTTGTTTTTATAAACGTACTATTTTTAAAATTAAGATTGAACAGGGCGGATAATATAAAATGGTTTACAACATTATGAATTATCGTGAAACTGTAACCCTCTTAGTTTAGTTTAAACAATATTTTATTTAGTAATTACATACAAAGAAAATATATAAATAAAAATATACAAACATATAGAATAGGATTCGGGAACAAGCCAAGTGCTTATATAAACCCGTCTCCATATCTTTAAATTACAATTTTGGGCCGATAAATGTATATACTAGTATGTGTATATAGAGATAAAAAAAGCATGTTACTATGATGAATTATGATAAATAAGATAGTATATCATTAAACAATAAATGAATTAATAAACATATAAATGAATAAATAGATAATAAGTAAACAAATAAATAGATAAATAAATAAGTAAATAATTAAATAAATAAATCAGTGTACCATAAAACAAAAATAAATCAAAAAATAAATCAGTGTACCATTAAAACGTGATTAAGTGAGAGTAGTTTACTGTTAACGAGTTATTTCATCAAAAACGCTTAGTCAGTTCAATATATCTTTGAACAGTTGAAAAAATTTCCTAATTTTGTGCGTCCGAAAGTAAATTTGCGTCACCATATAATAATAAATCAGTGGAAATATAATAACTCTGTTCAAATTTTGAGATTGTGTTTTTACGAATAATGTTTTATTTTGGACCGTTAAGCAAAAAATGAAAAGTAGACTCCACTTCTCCGCATGAACACCGAGAACTATAAATTAATTTTTATCAAATAGATGTTTGTTTAAATAACTGCATTTCATTCTAAGTCTAGCGTGTTGAATTTGACCTTTGCGTGACCCTGAACAATAAAAAGAAGAAATTTGGAAGTCATGTCAATGGATTGTTTAAAACCGTAAAGCGAACCATTTCTTACATCTTGGGTGGTTTCGTTCCAGTCTCTAATGGTTTGGGGGAGAAATGAATTGTAATGAAAATGTGTTCTACAGCGTGCAGTCAGTAAACGATTGTTTCTAGTGCCGTAACGATGATTATAGTCATTGGGAATAAAGTCTATTAAATAGTCAGGTGTCAGTCCGTGGTACATTTTGTAAAATTGTATCAGTCGATGTTTCTTGAGTCTGTTGTGTAATGTGTCCCATCCAGTCTCTTTGTATAAAAGAAAAATACTTGTCAGCTTGGTACCTCCAGTTACGATTCTTGCTGCTTCTAAATTAATTTTTTCAAGTTGTTCTGTCAAGTTGTCAGTAATATTGTCCCATACTATGTCAGCATATTCCAATAAAGGCCTTATAAAAGTTATATATATTTTTTCAAGACTGCGACGGTCGAGTTTATACTTAAGTTTTCTTAGGAGCGATAGTCTGTTATTAGCTTTTGATATAATGGTAACTATATGGTTTTTCCAGTACCCATCAGAGGAAAACAATATGCCAAGATGTTTGTGGGTTTCGACTTCGGTTATTGGAGTATGATTCATATAAAGTTGGGGATGAAAGGGTATAGATGTTTTGCGTGAAATAATCATGGATTCAGTTTTATTGGGGTTAAATTTAACTAGCCATTTTTGAGCCCAGCTGTGTATAAGTTCAAGATCATGATTCAAGATGTCTGCGGCATCGAATGGATCTTCAACAATTATATATAAAGATGTGTCATCAGCAAACAGTTTAATTTTACTTTGTATGGAATTGACTATATCATTGATATAAATTATAAAAAGAATAGGACCCAAGATTGAACCTTGTGGAACGCCTGCTCGTATAAATTCCAAGGTTGAGGTTACATTATTGTTTAAAACAACTCTTTGTTTTCTGCCTTCCAAATAACTTTTAAACCACAGATGTAAAGATCCACATATTCCAATAGACTTTAATTTTTCTAATAAACCCCGATGCCAAACTCTGTCAAAAGCTTTACTTATGTCACAGAATATAACCCTTATTTCTTTGCCATTATCAAGCGCTGTGGAGATGTCATTACTAATATCTAAAAGTTGATTTACAGTTGAGTCACCTGGTCTTAAACCAGACTGAAAAGATGTTATGATAGAGTTGTCCAATAAATAGTTGTTTAAGTATTTATAAACGCAACGTTCCATAACCTTACCGATAATGTTTAACAATGAAATTGGGCGATAATTACTAACATTACTCGGATTTTCCTTCTTAAATACAGGAGTAATATTTGCTTGTTTCCAAATAGTTGGAAATATGGAGTTTTGTAAAAGTTTTGTAAAATATTAACTTAGAGGAACGCATAGTATATCAGAAGCTCGAAATAGTAAGAGAGGGTGGATATTGTCCGGACCAGAACCCTCTTATTCGAAGGTCTGAATTAATATATCTACATTGTTTTCTGACATTAATATACCGGTAGTTCAGAAAAAGTGAATACATCAATTTATTAGCCTGTGTTATGTAATATTAGTTTAGTAAAAAAAAATATATATATATTAAATAAAAAAAAAAAGCGAAACTTGTTGATATTTCAACAAGTATAACATACTTTCTAAAGAGCTTTTTTTTCTAGAAACAAAATAATATAACGAATGCAATTATATTTGCATAAACACATACAAACTAAAGGACATAACACATAATACTATTTTACCTATTTTACATTAAATAAGATACATAAAAAGGCAGCCCAAAACATAAATATTTGCCAAACTCGCTTGGCGAAAGAAGTCACTATCAATTTTAAAAGTGTTGGTCAGACCTGGACGGGGTTCTAACCCAGACCTCCCACATACGAAGCGAGCACTCTTTTAACTAAGCTTCCGTAAATGATTTATAGATTTAATCAGACATTTACTGATTCAAACCTCTCGATATTAGTAGTGAGACAATGCTTTCTTACCGAATTATTGAATTATATTGTATATAATTGTTGATCTTGATATGCGGTTGAACAACCTAGATGCTGCTTAAACATCATAGAAATATTTTTAAGAAAACAAATTTGACATGCTGTTGCTGTATAATATAATAATAATAATAATAATAATAATATGATAATAATGCAACTTGCAATATGCTTAATGCTGTCTATATGTAAAAATGTATAACCATTTTAGATTATTTTTTCCATTACAAAACGAATACTCTGTCATGAATCAGCTTAATTTTCCTTTGGCTTCTTCGGCTTTTTTGGCTTCAAAGTGTAAAAGTAATGAACAGTAAATAAAATATAATTCAATAATGAAAAAATAACAGATATATCTTGCTGGGTTAACATACATTTTAAAACTGTCTGCTGTTTTACTTATATCAGTAACATGATAATAAATATTACTTATGATCAATATTACAACCAGCAAAATGACATTATCGTCACATAAAATTTTCTTTCAAGTTTAAATGTTATCATCTGCTTTATGACCTAGACAGATTGATTAGAATTTATCTGGATTGATTTGCATGTAGTTGTTTTAAACCTATCAATTACGTGTAAATATTTCTGATTGTAAAATATTGGAATAAATAAGACTAGGATTTTAGTTTTTCTTTGAAATATAAATGTCCTCCGAATAGTTTAAATGCATATTTTTTATATAAAATAAAAAGTGTTGTTTGAAATAGTAACCCTAATATTTACCCCTAGAGACCCTTTTAACATTTTAAGCCAGTAACTTGCATTTAGTGCCTTTATCGTTGTAGTGGGCTTGCCTATCTCAATTTATGCCTGGGTATATCTAATTGGGGTTAGGATTTACAAAAATTTCCTAAGCTTATGAAAAATAGATTGTTTGGTTGATTTAATGGGGTTTTACGTCACATTAAAGAATATTTCACTTATATCGAGACGTAACCAAGTGCATAAAATCTAGTGAATGCTCCTCTAAAGCCACAAGCTTATATATTTTATATTTACTCGCTGATTCATTAGGATTTATGACGTAATGATGTAGGCTAGACATCTGAAGATTTTGTTTTTTGATATAGACCAGATCTGTGATACAAGGCGGAAATAATATATCTACATTCTACATTCAATTCGTTTTATTAAACCTTCTTGAGAACGGAGAATATTAAATAAACTTAAACATCCGTTATTTTCCTTTAATGTCTCTATAAAATATACAGAAAAAACTATTATCAATGTATTGATAGTCTTTTTGATCTTACGGGTGATAAATTATCATCATGATATGTGTGCCAAAAATTATTACCAGGTTTTTTTGCTAGTAAGAAGTACATTTAAAAGGAGTGGAGTGGAGTAATGGTGTCCGTAAGCACGCGCTTTAGACCACTCTGTCCCTACATTTAAAAAGAGATCATTTGCAATACATTTTTTGAAAGGCAAATTGTAAAAAAACAAAATAACATGTTTTATAGAGATGAAAACCCCTGTACATAACGTTACAATGGGACCTCCCTAAGCATGGAGCTTGCAGTTACCTCGTGGCAGTGAAATATATAATTATGTGATCATTGTCAGTCTTCATATCGTAATTTTTAATATGATTTTTTTTCTAACCCCCCCCCCCTTTAAAAATGAAATAAAATAAAAACATACTTGAACAATTGCAGATTGTACTTTAAAATCATTTTTAATGAAAGTAACGTCAAAGTCATTTCCATGAAGGAGAACAGGTTGGATATCATTATCTATGGCAACGGACAGTCTAAAGATTGCTAAAAAGCCCATAAAAACCTTTGTTTGGATCACAATCTGAAACTTAAAGTTTATATTTATATTTTTACTTTCATTTAAGTAAATTTAAATGTTTATTATCAAAAGTGCAAATTGGGCAATTAAAAATAAAATCCTTTCATAGTTCATAAACAATTGCATAATTTGCATATAACATCTTTGGTAAAATCCTCTTAACTAAGGATGAATTTTAACAAAAAAAAAAAAAAAAAAAAAAAAAAAAAAAATACTGTCCAATAAAACACCGTACTTACTTCACAACTGTAGACTACAAACGACGCATATGCATCGTTAAACAATTCATACCTCATCCGAAAAGCTAAAAAAGAAAAAAAAAATTATCGGTCTTATTAATGTGCAAAATGTGACTCATATTGTGGTAAGACAAAGTGTACTAGTGCATTTATAACATAATGTAGTCATAGTAAATTCATGTATTTCAACAGTTGTAAGTAACGTGCTGATATATATTTAAAGCCAACAATTAATGAAGTGTTTACGAGTATTTTGAATCAGTTGTAATTCAACGCATGCTGGAATATTTAAAATCAGTTTGTAAGTTTGCTGTACATAACCAATATTTAATAAAGTATGCTGGTACATTTATAACCAATATTTAATAAAGTATGCTGGTACAATTACATCCAATTTTTAATAAAGTATGCTGGTAAATTTATAACTAGTTAAAAAATGAAGTGTGCTTGTACATTTATATCATGTTAAAATTTACAAAAAAATTGAATAGTTCTGGTTATTTATAACTAGTTGTAAGCCAACGTGTGTATATGCATCTCATTTAAGTTGTAAGTCAAATTTTACTGATCGTTCTGTGCATGTTGCAGTTTAATTTTACAAAATCTGCTGGTCATTTATAAACAGTTGCAAGTCACGCAAGTTACGTTTTAGTTCATTATTACCATTATAAACATTTTTGTATGTTGGTCTGTTGAATCATTTACAACACTTGTAAAAACGCCTACTTGTTTATTTCTGCTATATTGTAACTTAAAGTGTAATGGTCATTTATAGTAAGTAAAAGCACGCTGACCATTTATAATCAATTGTAGGTCATTAAATGCATGTTACAAGTTGTAAGTCAAAGTGTGACATATCGATAATCATGTTTGAAAAGAAAATTGCCCTTATAATTGTAACAACAGAAATTGACATGATAATCGCTATTCTCAAGCGGTTTAGGGATAAGTCTTCAAAGTAAAAATCTTTTGCTGAACTGAATTTGACCCAATATTACCGTTTGTTATAAAGGTTTCTTCATAATTAGTTTAATGTTATGAGATTATGATATCAAGTGGTGTAAATGATTACTCTGTGACATTGAAGGGTATGGTCGGACGTCACTGTTTCGTACCTAAAACAAAGTACACCGAATATTGTTGAAAATGAATTAAAACACCAATCACTGTGAAAAGGTAAGAGTCATATGAAGTAAATGTTTAACCGTCTTATTCATTAAATAATAAAAAATGGCGGGATTTTTATCGATTATTTTGACCATGAGCGGTTGATACAACATTAATAACGTTAAAATATATGTAATAAACGTCTGCTTTAATATGAGAAATGTCTTCATTAACGTTATTTTAAAACACGTATGTTTAGTATGACTCGTAAACAAAAAAGGATTCGGGGGCATGGGGATTGGGAGGGGGGGGTTCCTTAGCTGAGCTTTTCATACCAAACTGATTATTTTCGTGACTATCTGTCAAATTATTTCAAAAATGTTTCTTGCGTTTTTATATGCGTTTTGACTGTAAGTCATTTATGAAGCATCTTTTAACGACAATCTGCTCATTTCTACGGCTAAAACAACCATTTTTAATCTGGGTTAAGGTGCTCTTGTAATTTAGGGGACTGTTTCTTTCAAAATATTCGGTTGGTTACCTTTGCCCTATTTTGTATCCTTCTAACATTTAAACAGATCTCCGTTGTACACTGTATAATGTGTATGTTTGATCAAAATCACTCACATTGTTAAGGAAATATATAGCTAATGAAAGTATGTGAAAAGAGAAAAAAAAATTAAATTGACCTATGGTTTGACTCAAACAACTAGATATAGGTGTACAGACACACATTGTCTAACAACTAGTCCACTTCGTCGTTCCTTGTAATAAATGTACCAGCACCATTTGCATTTTGACGTACTTTTTATGAAAATGTACCAGCACAGTATGACTTACTATCGGTTATTACTGTATAGGCACAGATTGATTTACTATTGGCTGTAAATGTTCAGCACATTTTGCCATACAAATTGTTGTTAGTATACAACCACTCTCAGATAACTACTGGCCCCAGTTTCACATCATTCTTAAATAAGATTTGTCCTTAACTTAAATCTGGTAAATTTGATGCCTTAGTATTTTTATTAGTTTTTAAGATACTCAGACATTTAGGGACTCATTTTGAAGGTTATTTCAGGCTTTTAAAACATCTGAATTTAGATATTAAAAATGTTTATTTGTATTGTTAAATTTTGCTACGTTTAAGTTAGGGAAATCTTAAGAAATTATTGGGAAACTGGGGCCTGATTATAAATGTACCACATTAAAAACAAATACCATTACCTATTGAAATCAATTTATATCTTAAGCTTCATTTTCAACCAACCCGAGTTAAGTTGGGAAATGATGTTTTACGCTCTAATCAAATTTGGAATGTTGGGGGAAATCAGAGTGCCTAGAAAAGAACACCTACCTACAACAAGCGATTCAACTGTTTCTGAAACAAGTATCTACCCGATAGGGATTTAAACGTAGGGATCAGAGGCACTGTGATTCGTAAGCTAACCAAAGTCATCGCCATGTTATAAAACATCATCACTGAAGAAATCCTTAATCGAAACTGAAAAAAGAGAGCGAAGCAACGTTATAAACCTTCAACAGGGTATATTACCAGAGAAAAAGGGAGAGAGCGGGGTATGGGAAGAAAACACAGTTCGTCATTGACACGGCATTAAATATTTTGTTTTTAAGAAGTGTGAATTTTTTACGCTCGATAAATAAAGTGACAGAAGGATAAAAATGGGGTTTTACGTCTCAGTCAATAGCGGGGCGAAACCTGCGTAGAAGTATTTTTAAGAGTAACTTCAGAAACACATTGGACTTTCTTTACTTCAGACATTTTTCTGATGGGGGTTATAAATAAATACGACAAACATTCAGTAATGATAAACATTCATCACAAGTTTTATTAAAATCCGTTGACACGGGCGTATAAAAATAATTCTCAAATACCGACGAAAGAAACGTCAGATATTACGTCAAAATAGTTTAATGTTATTGTTTGAAGACCTTAGTTCTTTATATGATTCTTTTACAATAATACGTCATCACGTGTCTCGTTATTGAATCATTTTAAGGTTACTAACCCGTCAATGTCTTTTGCAATTCTTAATCAAAAAATATTTACCTAGTCGAAAATGTCCATATGTATAGGAAATTCAGTGACGATATTTTGCAACAAAAGCATAATTGACAATCAATAAATTGTCTGCGATTCCGTGTGTTTTTTAATTGTCCTTAAAAAAAGTCTTTTTTTCGAAAACAAAAGGAGGCCCTTGGTGGCTAAACAGTCTCAATATCAATGGTGATGAAATTCGTCATTTTACCTGTCGAATATCAGTAATTTTTCGGTCCTACCGGTTTCCATAACAAGGGCAAAGCTGATTGTCTTAATAAAATTGAATCATTTTTACCAAGCAGTATATGCTTACTCAACACTAATATGTTAATTTTGTTTTCTGGATTATTTATTTATTTATTTATTTTTATATATTAAAACTTTTTTGATTTGTTTTAGTTTAGTTTTTTTTGTAACTAAATTATTTACAGGTTGTTAGCCTGTCTGCGATTCTTTAATAAATCTATCAAATTTTTTCTCCTCAGAGAAAATGTCTTTAAGTGCAGGAAGTCTGGTGATAGTATTTTATTAGGTAACACGACTCAGGAAGCCACAACTTGTAGTCGAAATGTAAATGCAATTATTCGAATGAAATAATTCTTATCGTAAGAAAATGTCTGAAGTAAAGGAAGTCCTAATGTGTTTTTGCAATGACCCTTAAAATTGTTCATTGTGTTTTTAAACTAACTCTTTAAAATTCTTATTTGAAAATTCTTCCTCGTCTTAGAGATTTCTTCAGTGACGTTATTTTGCAACAAGAACATGGGTTGATTTGAAAATCAAGATATGAATGTCTTCAGAAGGTGATGTTATCTGTTTATGAAGGTATAATTGAGAAATGATGTCGTTTTATTTTATATATTCTCGCCATTAATCTGTATTATAAAGATGACAAAATGTACATTTGTCAGTCCAATGTCCGGACGCAATCAAAGAAATTTTATTATGATATATTAAAGTAAATTGAAGCATCAATCACACAAGTAACAATTCTAATTCAGTTTCTTACAAAGCCGTTTATCATCGCCTAGAAGCATGCAGTAAAACTAGAAAGTGATCAGTGAAGGTTTCCGATTTTGACATGGAAATTAATCTTGGAGAAAACTATGTATACGGAAATCAATGTAATACCGCGGTTAAATGGAGTTCATTATAACTATATTGCTTAATTTGTAGACTTGTATACAATGGCATCTATTTGCGATGGATTTTCCTTAAATCCTTAAAAAGGATATTGGTTTTGATGTTTGTATGTAAGCAAAATAATAATTTACACAACATGACAGATGCTTGATGTTTTTTATTATATAGAAAGTCATATTGAATTGGATTTTGAAGCGTTTACGTCACAAGCACATGTTGTAGAGACTATATGTTTAACGGAAGTGCTTTCTTTAAATGTTGACATTGTGTGATTTGCCAACGGTGAAAAGTATTGGATCGTTTATGTTTCCTTATAATTCAAATCATATTGTTTGTTTGTTTGTTTTTTTTAAACTTTTTTATATCCAAAATGGATAACTTTTAAACTATCAAAATAAATATTTAATAACCACTAATTGTTATGTTTCACAAGGCATCATCAGTAATACTAATTCCCTATAGCAATGGAGTCATGTATGATTTTGTTGTTTTTTATCAAAGAATTGGCTATATTTAATTGCAAATATTCATGTTACGCTAATAACATGTAAATGAATTATAATTTTTCTTTTTTTTTTTTTTTTTTTTACAAAAACCCGTTATATATCAAATGTTCAGGTTTCTACTTTGTATATATCAAATTTAAACCAAATTGATAAACAAATAAATAAGTAATGGTCATTTTTCTGTTTTTTTCTATTTATAGTACTAGGGGGCTACCTTGGATTCATGGTTTGGCTAATCACGAACTCGTCCAAGATATTACCATAATAAACTCATGTATGAAGTTTCGTGAAATTTTATTGAGAAATAAACTTTAATATCGTTTGCGAGGGGATAATGAGGCCAATGAAACCTTAGTTTCTCTATATTATGTTATCATTCATATCCGTAGTCAGATCTCTCTCTCTCTCTCTCTCTCTCTCTACATACATACATATATATATATATATATATATATATATATATATATATATATATATATATATATATATATATATATATATATATATATGCCATCGAAAAATTTTATATATGACAAAGAAACATGATAAGTCTAATTATTTAAATAAAATAATACCTTAAATGCCACTGTTAAATGTGACAGTGTATTACCTATTTTAGTTAAATTGTACAATTTTTCCATAATGTACATTCTTGTCTGAAAACGTCTGTAGCAAAGAAACAAATATCATAATATTATGGTGCGATTATCAACCCTTTTTGTTAAATAAGTGACATTGAGGCCACGTTTATGTTGTGTTTAACATATACATTTTTTATATCATTCAGTGTGTAGATCGGTGTCGTGGTTGTTTGAGATATCGCCGTAAACATTGTCTTTAGTTTATGCTAGTATCATCGCCTACAGACACTGCATTCGTTTGTCGACGGTCAGCCATTTAATTACATGTTCTAGACTTGCAGATATTAAACTTTTGCATTTTGTACATATCAGACAATTGACTAATTTTTAGTCACTGTTGTATTTTGAAAAAGTACAAATGAACTGTTGCATTCAGCCTGATCTAAGGCGCGGGTCGATATCTGCTGTTTTATAGGCACATTGAATTTTGTTT
This sequence comes from Tegillarca granosa, assembly GCA_029721355.1. Lineage (NCBI taxonomy): Eukaryota > Metazoa > Mollusca > Bivalvia > Arcoida > Arcidae > Tegillarca > Tegillarca granosa. The sequence continues at coordinate 13,016,451 of CM056603.1, read as the reverse complement.
TTGTGAGGTGTTGATGGTTGTTATCTTTTACAAATTAATTTTTTTCCACAATTGTAATTAAAAGTTTTATTTGCTTTTTTCTTGCATTTACATTGCATCCCAAAGCAATACACCAAACCCGAAATGTATGCACGCGAGAAAGTGTTTGCTACTGATTTTCGAGTTTGCGTGGCCGCTGTGTGATATTGACAATGTATTTTTCGTAGTTTTAGCACCGGTTTAATGGTTCAAATTTTCGTACTTTCAAAACCTTGTATGACATAAACTTATTACTACGCTACATTTAATAAATATATTTTTAACAAAGTATTTAAAGCATTAAAGAGGCAATCGTGTTTCCTTTTTTCATTAAAACCAAACATTATCACTATTTATCATGAAGCTGCAATACACACGCAAAATATCATAATCATGCTTTTTTACATTACAGACCTGTCTGATTAACACTGCTGAAGGTTCGCGAGTAGGACAGTAGCGAGTCGCAGAATAAAACTAGATTCCTACACTGACCGTAAAATAAATTGGATTGCTTGAGCCCTTCGAAATACCCACATGGCTTGATACAGGAGCCCTTCCACAAAAAAGTATGTATATCTTATTCGTTTTATTTAATCAATAGTTTTTTTCATTGTCATCTTGAAGCTGTTGCTTATTACAATTGGTACATATTTTAAGTTATAAATCGCTTTATTTCATTTTTCAAACTCCTCATTATTTAGCTTAAATTTGCCATAAATTGTTGATCTTGTTTCCAATTCCCTTGTATCCAAGCGTTATCGAAATAATCTCCGGTATTGTCTTAATGTCGCCCATAACTATATGTTCTATTTATCTTACAAATTAGCTTTCAGAAGTATGATTTACTGTTTTTGTTTTAAGATTTTGATCAACCCTAACCCTTTACATATTTTCAATCTACTGGATCGACATTGTATAAAATGCAATTGTTACTTTTACAATATTATTAAACAACAAGCTAAAGCCTGGCTGTGGGTGTTTAGATGACGCGCCCTATTGTAATACAAAATGCATTCATGTCGCGGCAACTACAAAAACACACACTGAAACTTTAAAAGAAAAATAAATAATTAAAATCGAAATATATCGAATATAACACACAATTTTAAAAGCACTTGATGACCTAATCGATTTTAGTATAGAAATTTGTTTGCCTTTTGGCATACTGAAAAATTGGAGTACAGACATAAAAGTGTTTTGCAAGATCCCATCCTAACAAAAACAGATTTAAAAGCAAAATTGTCTTAGTCTCCATTAAGACGGCCCAAATTATTCGACTTACTGTATATCAATTTATCAGGTCAGCCAGGTTAAAATGGATTTTTCTCAATATAATTATGCACTCTAAGCATTAAGGACAATTGTGTTTTAAGCGATATTTATTCATGAAAAAAAATGAGAAGAAACATTACTAATGTTCGTTTACTGTATATAAAAATTGAATTTTTTTAAATGGGGCATTATATAAAACAATATTACAATTACTTACATGAATATGAGTAATTGCTAAATATTATAATATTAATCCAGTCCATGCGTTATATCCCTGATATGTATTAAAGTATGTCTTACATGTTTGTTCACATAAAAAAGACATCATGGAGAAATTTTTCGTATGATGCAATGGTAATAGAAGAATTGGATATTTGCGTCTTGCGTAAAAAGATGTGAAAGTAGGTAAAAAGTTTTGGTGAATTTAGTAATTTATTAATATTGTTAAAAGCTTTCACTTTTAATGTATCAAATCAATGCAGGTCACTTAGTTACGCAAAATTCAATCTATCTATGAACTGCTCTAATAAACGCTAAAAGTAAACTTCTATATCATCAATACGTCACTTAAAAACAAGCTATTTCTTCACACTTTTACCATTAATAAAACCAGCGGAAGTATAAATTGTCGCATAAGCCAATGAGGATACAAAAACCGGTTTATTTGTTGATAGTTAACAAACCAGTGAACGTGACTTTTGGCATTGAGAATGCTTAAAACATTAGCCTTCGGTATTTTCTGACTTAGACACAGTAAAAAGTAAATCCTAGAAAATAAGCAACAAATTATCTTTAGATAATGGTAATCCATCCACAGGAATCTAATACTATAAATGAAGGAAGATATGTTTTATCTCAGTAAAGGTCTTGTTTAAGTACGCTTATATGGCTACAATCATATTACGCACATCGTATCTACATTAACACTAGAATGTAAAACATAACAAACTTCTGAATATAATGACATTTAATACAAATTTGCGGTAATGCTTTTCGACAGTTCAAGCATTCTTGAAAAGAAAAACGTCTAAAAGAAACAAACTGATTCCGAATTAAATAAATTATTTACTTAAGCATATTTTTTAAGATTTTTTAAGATAGGTAAAATTTTGAAAATGAACTAGAACCCCAAATATAAAAGCTGACCATTATTGATGTTCGTAAGGCCTTTCCGTAAAATACTAGCATTTAAAATACATGAAAATAAATTCATCGGCCACGAGTTAGGGTAAAACATGTTGACATTTATAGTATCGCTTCTTGTATGTTTTAATAGAACATAATGATTTGAGAGCAGGGGGGGGGGATTTAAAAAGTGCAGACTTGATGTCACCTATTCAATTAGTATCCGAGCAAACCAGAAATGCAAATTTTGAAGGTCGCCCCCCCTCTCTCTCCCTCACACACACACACACACACACACACACACACACACACACACACACACAGCGTAGTGACTCTTTGCTCTATATGGCTTATCACATTTTTTTTCGTCATTTAATATTTCAAAAAATAAATAAATAAATAAATAAATAAATAAAATAAACTCGAATAAAATAAAATAAAATAAAATAAATCATAAAGTGTAAATATCTATCAAAATACTTATTATTGATGTATATGCAAAAGTGCTGGTTCATAATTTAATAAATAAAGCAGATTTTGAAATGTGTGGTTCTAGTATAATTGAGTGTAATATTAGTTAAAGCATTTATCTTCCTTTTGTTGTTCGTGTTTTCGGTTACATTGCTTATTTTCAAGTACAAGTTTTTCAGATACAAATTCTCTTATTATATTTGAGATAAATGCTACTGTCTGGACCAATTTATGTCAACGCGACATCTTAAAAATAAGATGCATGCAGACAGAAATTTATAGCTTATTTTATTGATAAAAATCATTTATACTTAATATGAAAGACGAGATAGAATAAAATACTCTGTGAAATCTTACTATCTATGTGTAAGCTTCAGCAGGCAATTTAAAAGCATGTAAAAGTCTCAAAATGATCAATATCTGATTAGTGTGCTTTTTGTATAATTGCTTATAATATAACAGTATAAAGGATAACGTTATATCTGATTAAGAGAATGTTCATCTAGATAAACCCTTCATAAGGTACTTATGAACAAGATTTAAATGATTAATTAGGTTTTGGATAAAAAAGACATCAGTTTTTACCAACGGCGAAATAGCGGGCACATAATAATCATAAAGGAATTAGTGTTTGCACGAATTTTTTTCACAAAAAAGAAGTACAAGTTTTTTTTTATAAAAAAAATGCTGGAAATATATACCTTAAAAAGCCAATGTAAATTTGATCAATACAAAGAAATAATTTTTAATTACCAAGAACAAGAAAAACAGATATCGAAACCATCGATATTTCTAAACTTCTTTTTACTAAAGCTTTAGATCAATGTAGGGTATTTATGTATCCAGTAGTAGGGTTAAAATAATACGACCCTGAATCATAAACAATTGCCACTATACCCTTGGTGCGTGGAAATAATAGCTCTTGAATCTTTAGGTTTAAGTTGTCTATTTTTCCTATTTTGGTCATCTCAAACTAATTAACACGGGTATATTGATCGTTTTACACAATGGATATTTATGTAAAGGTAATCATCATATAGCGTTTATATGGCTGTCCCGTCAGGAATATCTGAATACGATCACTAATGAAGACAAACACATAAACATATAAATAATTTCTCTTTGCCTCGATCTTTTATTTTATGATGTTAAATAATAAAACAAGGTGTTTATTAGTGACCTATATTGACTAGTTTGTTTTCTTTATTTGATTATTAATTGTATATTCACGCAGAACCCATGTGTATGCTTTACGGCAATTAGCAACCATTGGGTCCTAGACGTAGGGACATTAATTAGATCAATTGATTTATTCTAAACAAACAAGATCTAAAATCAGGTGTGAATCATCGTCAGCTTTTGAATGTCTTCATTTTTATTGGACCGAGTTAAAATCTGAAAATCCATTTCATTAATGCCGCTATAGAAAAACGATAACTACAAAAATAAGTCATTGATTACGAGAACAAGGCAAATGAAGTTTACAACAGGTCGAGACAAACTACTGGCTTGTATTGTAGATTGTATAGTCAAGGTTAGATAATCAAGATTGAGAATAACATAAATTATTTGTTAGGTGGTTTTCATCAACTCAACATGGTTACAAATACACTTTAAACCTTCAGATAATAGAGTTGTTCTAACCTTAAACCCTTATTTCAAGCTACAACGGACCAGTTTGTGACAGAACAAGAAACAATACAGTATTTTCATTTAAGTTAGATAATTTAAATTATCATTAAAATCTGCTTACATGTGATAGACTAAGCATAGTTACAAGAATCACAGGGGGAATAATAATTTTCTGTTGTGTCAGAAACTCCAAAACTATACTCTAACAAAACGTTTATTATAGCTATTTTAAAGAAATATAAGTTTCTTAATTAATCAATTATAATTTATTTCTATGTACTTACTTTATGATATTGATTAGATTAAATTAATGAGAAAAGCCACATTTTAAAAGCATTTTTCAGCATTTTCGTGCCTTAGTGTATAAATAATACTTTGCTGCAATGAGTGAAATATTGCTTCTGAGCGACATAAAACGTCGCAATGAACAGTTCAACATATTTTAATAATAAAATATATTGATTAAAAACAATCTAAGTTGGGAATATTTTATCATTCAGTAGTATCAAAATCAAAATTTATCTTGTGTTTTCCGAAGGCATTTCACATAAAAGTGCTGTTTCTTTTTCTGACACAGATATTTTAGATCTTTAAGATTTTTTACAGAAATATCAAAACTGCTTTTAAAATGTTTTAAACCAGGGTCCAAGTAAAATAAATAATCAGATTAATAACAAATCTTTTGGAAATAATTATGCTCACCATTAAATGGTTTGACTAAATCAACGTTTCAGAAAAAAGTGACAATATTGGATAAAATCACGGAGCCCATACATAACTTTTAAACAATCACCGATTTTGATTATTTTTAAGAAAACACAACCATCTTCACATTTTAATATTTAAACGAATATTAAAACAATTTTGCGTTTAACGATGAAAGAAGTTTTCAAATTGTTCAAGAAATGAATTCAATATATGTATTATGATGATTTCAAAAGTCTTAATTATTTGAAGCCGTAATTAGATGAATGCAACAAAATCGTATGTCATGTCATATTAACCATATGACGTTAAAATTGACCACATGAACGCAAAACATGACACGAACGTGGAACTTTGAACGATGATTTTTGTTGTGCGGATATATCCGTCCGTGGTAAAGCAATGGATAAGAATAGAGGATGTGTTGGTTGATAAATATAAATATACAAATGATGTCAAGTATATAACTTCAAAGCATGTGTTAATTGCTCAAATATTGTTAAGGTCTAAGCCTGTGACAACGTTTTTTTATGAGAATTTAGAATATTTCTTTTGGTGAAAATCAAAAATTACAAATTCTACACAAAAGAAAAGTATTAAAAGACGTATATCAAGTAAATGTAACTGTATTTGAAATTAAAACGTGTTTTTCGCATGACGTTATGCCAAAAATGGTTTTTTTAATTTACTTTCGATATGTAACTAAAACAATAAATATAAACATTTTTATCAGTTACACATTTAACCTTTTCGGTCCTGGCCTTTTGAAACCAAATAAATGGCAAGTGTAAGATTCTGGTGCAAGGGGCACTTGTTTTAACAGTTCCGGTTATTCAAAGCTTCGATAAAAGAATGGTAAGTGAAATTGAAAAATCAGAAATGTTCAGACCATTAAATATATTTGTTTTTATTTTAATAAATTCTTTTGACGATAGCGATTGTATGCATCAATTTTTTAACATAAATTAAACATAAAGCGCAGAATATAAGTTACAAATTTTCACGTCAAACGCAGCTTTTTACAACAATCTTTTATAAATCTTTTATAAATAAATAAAATAAATAAATTTATAGAAAGCGCAGTTTTTTCGCGGCCTTTCTATAGACAACGCGTGTACATGTTCTATTACCACCATACCACAATCATATACTGGTGAGTTGAAAATTTTATGTCAAATTCACGTGAAATTTCCCTCAATAAGCCTCCATATTGAATCTCTAATCAAGTCTCATCCACGGGATATTGCGAGATCACGAGAGACTTTAAAAAAATCCTTTCAAAAGTTCCTGGGACTTTTCGTTATAAATATAGAAAGATACAATAGACATCGAACGGTTTGACTTAGGTCGTCTGCTAATTTTGGAAGCAAAACAAACAGCACATGGTAACATTGAAACTTGATCTCCCAGACATTATAATTAAGTACGCCTGAACTTTGGTTTCAATTTATCCTCTCTACGTGACATTATTTTTCTGAAATGTTTTAAAATACTAGTATATCAGATACGCTTCTTGTTAATTTGAAAAGTGAATCTGGCATTTTTTTTCAAAAATTTTTTTCCATGAACATACGTACGTGTTTGGCAATGATCATGATGGGGAAATCCAGTCTGTCAATAATGTGCATAAATATCAGGGCATTTATACAACTGATTTAGCAAATCAAAACACTGAAAATGATTTTTGCCATGACCATACGTACTCGTTTGGCAATTATAATGATTGGGAAATCCAGTCTGTCAATAATGTGCAGTTTTGCAAATTAGTAAAAACAGAGATAACCCCTAACAAAGTTACCAGCTGCGCTTTCTAAACGGTCACACAGTCAGTCATATTAAATATATAAATAAATAAAAATATTCGATCAAAAGACTATTTACTGAATTCGGGAATGAACATACAGCACATGACTAAAGAGAGGAAGCAATCAAAGATCGCAGGGTATTGTGACGTAATACTATAGCCACAGACATAATCAAAATCTTGAACGAAAAATTAAATTCTTGGCACTGTCGAAGAAACATGGTATCGAAAGGGTTAAATTCTAATGACATCAAATATAATTATTATGACGTTAAACAACAAGTCGTCATTATTTGCTAGGATTTTAATGACGTCACATATATGACGTTAAAACACCTGTCAACACTTTTGCTTGAATATTAATGACGTCATATATAAACAGGAATACTGATTTTTTTCATTTTTTTACTTTTCTGAGATGTCAATTTTTCCAAACAAAGCACTTAACGAATATTTAATCTAATCTTGCAATCAAGTCTAGCCATTGTTTGATGATTTCTATTTTCATAATTTTATCTATTTACTTATACTATATGAACAAAAACACTTGATTTATAAATTGATTTTTTCAGTTATATCACAAACAGAAATCATTATAGATATTTTTGTTTGGTTCGATATTTCACTTGTCAACGTTTTCTTGAACCTCGTGTTCTTTCATTCTTCCTGTGAACTCGATATAGATTGTGCCTGTTCAATTAATAATTAATTATTACCATTCATTTTATGTTTATGTAAATTTAAAATTGTAGCGACTTCCTGTCTTAATTGTTAACAAACAGACATTGATCATTTTCCTTGATGTAATTATGGATACAAAATAATCTTCAGTCCGACGCGTTTAATCAAGAGCAATCAAAAGTAAAACGCGCCGAAGACATTTGCAGCAGCTAAAACATAATAATCACAAATGATTCCTGGTTATACATTTTTTTATTTGTTAAAAAAGTTTTAGACGTTCATAGTTCTAATATTTCTGAATAAGATTATATCTGAAATTTGATACTTCAAATTTATTAAAATGGACTAGAATTGTGACACGGATGAGTGCATTAAGCATTATAGCCATAGTTCTTTTCCATTTATTTTCTTAAACAATTTCTTTGAATTTTTTTTTCATTGCACGAATTTTTAACTTTTTTGTTGTACGAGTCTAAACGTCATAGTTTTATAATTACAACATATCCGACATAAACAGTTTCTTTTATCAAAATGGCAAAAACAAATAAAACTAACTTGAAGCTAATTTTTTAAACCGTTCAGGTATAAATAAACAGTCATCGACCCGCTAAAAATGAAGTTGTAATGTTTTAAAAACTGCTTTGTCATGCTTTTATATTTTCACAAATTTTCAAGGCAAAGACCATGCAGAACAACGATTAGGTAAAATAATTCATTATACTTGCAATGGGGTAGGAATTAAATTGTTTAATCAAAACAAAACTATCAGGGCTTTGAACATAGAAAATATAGAAAGGCCTATGTTTGGTAAGTTATATAAACTTCAACCCTTCAAATCAACACTTGTGTCGAAGAATAGAATGTACATTCATGAAAAAGTAATTAGAATTTCATAAACATAATATTAATCATGAACATTTCTGGAACATATCATTTTGTGCTGAAATGTAGCATAGCTTATTGGACAAATGTATTGAAACTGCTTCAATTCATATGTTAACCATTATTTTATCATTTGATGATGTGAAAATTTACGATTATTATGACCATCCTAAATCTATGAATTGGTCATGCAGCCAAAATTAAGAGCTTTCCGGAAATGTATCAATCACAAAACTAAAATTGGGCTGTTATCTACATTCGTTCTTTTCCGGAACTCGAAGTGCTTTCTTTATGATTTTGTTGTAAGGTTCCAAAAATAACGTGGACGATGTTTAGAATTATTGTTATGTAAAGTTATGCATCTTTTTTATACTAAGAGACATCAACCGTTTATCTAGATGTCTAGTGAATGTAAAGTGGATCTACTTCAGTATTTATTGGTTCGCACATTACAGTTTATGAATGAAAGGCATGCCATTTTCAATTCACATTACTTCTACGTAAAGTAAAAATTAAAAAAGGAATATTGAGGTGCTACGAATTGTTTGATGGACAATAAAGGCGCAACTAAATCTAATATATGGCTGATGCTAATATTGGGTTAAATCCTTTTAAAATTACAGCTGAAAAGTGTGGATTTACACTTTTGAATTGATTTACAAAGGAATAATGTTGTCAATTTAGATTAGAAACGATGGAGGATAACTGAGATGTGAAATTAACTTTATTCAATGCTTATTTTCCGTTAGTTAAATCATTATTATAGGTCAGTTTTACTGCTATTGTTATCTTCTAAAGTGATCAGGCATTGAAATTGGTTTGCCGAATATCCTTGACTTTTTCTATTATGGTTTATTGTTTATACAGTTATTCTGCAACAACTTTAAATTTTAAAATTAAAAAAAATTGATCCCTCAGAGTCCTCGAAAATCAAGGATATAATTTTATTACCAGATCTAGTGCTCGTCAAAAGTCGAGTTTTATTATCTGTTATCTAGTGGATATAGGCAGTTACCATTGCCTTAAGGAGCATAAAATTTTTAAAATACATATAAATGGGAAATTATTTCTCAAACTACAAAAGTCAAGAATATAATTTTATAATTATACCTAGTGTTCGTCAAATGTCGAGTTGTATTATCTGTAATCTGGTGTATATTCGCTCCAATTTTCTTGAAAAGTAGGATTTTTTAAAATCTTAAAATCAAGTGTCCTAATAGGTTTTTCCACGTTTTTATCCTACTTGGCAGATTTATCATAGTTTTGTATTTGTTTATGAAACATTGCCGTTGTCAAATATCCTCTTTTCAGTTGCATTTGTTTCTTCTATTACAATTTTGTTTATATTCTTTGCTTAGTGTTTTTTATATATTTATAATTGCAATGTGAAGTAATCAAAATTACAGTATTCATAATAACTTGATATGTGTTTCGTAAATAGTTCGTTTAAAATTAACAACAGCTGTAACCAAGTAAATATATAAAAAAGATACCTGTTAAATTTTAATGTGCACATTTCGGAAAATCATTTTTCATCAGTGACACTAGGGGACACAGAGTTTGATAGATAAAAACATAATCCAAACAATTAAAAATTAATTAATCTAAAGTTCCAAAATTCTATGAATCCAAATCTACCTAATGAATGCTTTACATGAGGGAACAAACCTTATTTTTAAATTTTTAAACGGTACATTTAAATAATAAAACTGTTATTCCATTACTTCTCTACATTATTTGTCAATTTTAATCAACAACGCAGTGAAAAAAATCTAAAAAAAAATTATTAATTTTTGAAACACATACAGTCGCATTTACACAATTGTTTTATATATGTGTAAAAGTCGAGGCTTGTAGGTCACAAAAGACAAATTAAAGTGAAACAAAGTGTAACTTGGACCGGAAGTTAATCTTGCTGGGAATAGAATTAACAACCATAAAATATCGATAATTTAATTCTACAGAATTTTTGCTTTAGATCATTTTGATTGTGAATAAGTTTCAATTATGGTGAGTTAAGTTCATTATGTTTTTTGTGAATAAACTGATAATGTAAAAACTGATTTCACTCCAGTCCAACAGGATACAAGAATAATTTCAGCTTTTTTTATATCACTAACACACAAAATTGGCCAATTTTAATCTGATCATTGTTTTATTATCTCTGATTTACGGATGCCTAAATGCTTTGACATTTAACAAACCGTCACATTTTTAAATAGTTTTTATAACTACTTAAAATAAGTTATACAAATGTACCACAACACACTCCTGGATGGCGAAGGATCAGAGTTATGGACAGAATGGTTAGTGTTGGTAATTTGCTGTAAACAGGTACTGTATTATTTAGTTATGGGATTTTGTATTCATATTAAGGTTTGCTTTTAGACATGGTTAAACTTTAAACCACGTTCAAGATAGATGTCAGATTAAATTTCGTTTTATGGCTCTAAAAGTCGATGATCGAACATTAAAACAAGATTAACACACACAAGAGACACTGCTTATTGAATTACTGACATTGTAAAAAGTAATATTGAAGGTATACAACTACCCAACCTAATCTACAACTAGCAAATATATAACACAAATACCTGTTAAAGTAATAATATAAAAATATACACGTTTTTATTGATTATGAGAAAATGATATACCTGTTTCAAAGAAAAGTAATTTTATTATCCTATTAATAAAATTTAGCAGGTATTTGTTATATTAATCAAAGGCATGTATGGAAATTTTAAAACTTTTAGACTCTATTTACTTTAAGTGTTTTTTCGTGTTGATGTTGAAGAGAGAAATAGTAAAAACATGTATTTGACAACAGTAATTGTTACTGAGAAAACAAAATATAAGTTAGGTTATACTTATAACAATGCTGTTATACTATTTAAGTCAATAAATTTTGTTTTAATAACTTTTGCAAATGGGGTAGTAATTTTATGTTAGAGTAAAAGACCAGTCCTTGATTCTTGTCACTGATTTACTTTCAGTGTTGTCTGTGTGAGAAGAGGTAATACTAAAATTGAAGGTTGTATATATACTTTTAACCGATAGCATGATCTGTCTTGTGATATTTAATTATACTTTTTATATACAAGTTGTTTTTAATATTCATACAGTTTCTTTTTTTTGATATCTTTTTTTCAGGAAGCTTGAAAATTGCAGTTATTGACAATTGAATAAATCATAAATTTAAATATCAGTTTAAATAAAGGATATTAGATTTGCAGTTTGATATAGATTTGCTGATAAAAGGAAACCTCACTAGTTCCTTTTTTCATAAGATTACACCGTGATGTACCTCTTTTATCTTATACCATACAGTTTCTCGAATAGATGCATCGGTCATTTTCTGTATCTTGATCGGAATATACAGCCTTAAATAACAATTATTTTACTTTAATGTATTCTTTTTGTATCATTTAAAAATAGATATTTTATGTTAAATTATAGCATTCCACACAACGTGCTCTAAAATATTAAACACAGTAGGTGGTTTTATTTTAAGATTTTCGTGAAGCTTAAACTAAGTATTTGTCTCAATGTCATGAGGTTCATCACTGTAAATTTTGAACTGAATTTTATTTTTCTTGGTGTTAATTTTTGCAAGTATATGCATTACTGAACCATTCTACCAAACCACATCGTTATTATATTTTATAATTGTTTCAATTTTAAATTTTTAAAGCCAATTGTACACTGGAGCTTTATTAAATTGTATCAATAAAAAAGCTACCAACAATTAAAAAAAAAAAAATAAATAAATAAAAAAAATAAATAAATAAAAATTTATAAATAAATAAATAAATAAATAAAAAATATTCGAGTTTGTAGATTGTTTACGATTTTCTTGCTATCTATACTTTAGAGATTTCCATAAAGACATCTTTTAAAAGCCCAAGATAAAATTGATTCATTTTGACATTTTGTGAAGACAAGACACTTCTTTTGTCATTAACCCGATTTTTTCATTATTATTTTCAAATTTAAATCTTGTACACAATAGACCAAGAAAGCGTTGAGAATTGTTTTGCTTCAGAATTTTGTAATTCTGCTATAGCCTGAGGACCTTTATTCAATCTCATTGCAATCTAACTAAGCAGAAAACAAGTTGTCAAACATGATATCTAATTTCCCGCGTCAGTTAAGGACATATCTGGCGATTTCTTATCTCCACTCGAGTATAAAATTGTATCACTGATATTCCAATACAGAATACTTAAATAAAATGATGAGCCGGCGGGGTTGTTCCGGAAGAATCCAATCAAATTTCTCTTAGTACAATCTTTATTAGCTGGATTAATCCGATATCAACATCCTTCAAGTGTCACGTGACTTTGAAGAGATGATCATTTTTTACTTTCCTTTATAATCTTATTTCTATATACTCTTTGCTCAATTTAAATAAGAATATATATATTTTGGATACTGGTTTATTTATTCAGATAAGTCATCCAATTAATTGAATAACTTAGTTGTCACTTTTCACTCCTATTATGACGTTTTCATTATGAGTTAACATCCTACCACGAGTTTCAAGCAAATCCAATTTTTTAAATGTCTGATTTGACAAGTGCAATTTTTTACAGAATAAGCGCTGTCTGAGCTTTCTTGATCATTGCTTTAGTTACTAGAATTTCTAATTTAATTTTATTTGGAACTTATATTTTCTAATTGGTGGTAATATATCTTAACATATGATTTGGTTACGTGCAATATAGATTCGATCATTGGGATTTTGGTTTTGAATGAAGACAGTTAGTATAATCTATAATAGTTATATTTTTGATGTAGTTGTTCATGTTATATAACAATCCCTTTATAAATCGATCCCGAAATTTGAACGATTTTATGTCGTCTGAGAAATATGGAGTTTATATAAATTGCGTGGAAACAACAATTCCACTTTAAAACTTGTATTACAATTTTATGGAACGAGAAGTATTAAATTTCAAGTTTAAATCACCATTGTTTAAAACGGTAATATTTTAAGAAAAACCGTTTGATGAATTATTGATTATGTCTATTTTCTTCTGTTTTAAACACAAGCACTTTAAAATCATTTCACTCGTGTTACAATAATCAGCATTATGTTAGCTTCCACTTAAAGTGTCTTCAACAAAATATGACTTTGCTGCTAAAAATTTTAAGCAATGTAAACACGAATGCTGTATGAAGAAAATCTAAACTCTAGCTAATTTAAATTTGTATGAGAAATTTTCCAATTTTTAAACCCCCTTAAAATGTCCTTTTCTGAGTTACTGGTTTACTAATAAAACAATTATGACAAAAGTGTTAAATGCTCAAAGAATTACGTTAACTAATTAAGTTTGTAAAAAAAATACAATAAACCTTAAAGTCATATTTTGGTCTCTACAATCCCCCCTGTTTATTTATATTTTCATAGTTTGATGTAACCTAGATGAAATAAATGAACAATGACAAAATTTATTGTGACTTTAGCTCACTTGCTTACCTTACCGAAGGACATGTAAGTTTATGACAAAGCACAGTGTGAATATGTGCGCATTCGTGTACGTGCGTGTGTCGTTAAATATAATCGAGATCTCCTCTAAAACAAGTCGACATATTTTAATGAAACTTTTAGACTTATATATGTTCATGCAATTCAGTTTTTGTTTTAACCTTTCCATGGCCTTGTGCTTTTAAAATACTTAAATGCAAGTTTTGATGTTTTACTGCATTTTTTAAAAAAATGAACAAGGGTCTTAATTCAGTGTCATTGCAGTATTAATGAAATAATCTTCAAATTGATTTGTATGAATATAAAAAGTTGTGTTAACGATATACCTGTAAAACTTGCACTGAAAGCTTCACTTTTGATTTAAAAAAAGTTTGTATTCCAAATACTAGTTTAAAACTAAATGTCATAAAAGGTAAAAGTAAATTATGATATTGAGATTTTAAAAAAACCCAGAAAATATTGGTATAAATTTTCAAATTGATAAGACTGCTGTTAAAATTGTTGCTTTTAAATTAAGTTAATTTAATTTAAGTGCTCATGCTTTTATAACACTGTTTGTAAAATGAGTAAGATGGATAGAACCATTAAGAATAATTAAAATTCCATTCAAGTTTATATCTCATCCAAAGTCAATAATGTTTATTATCATCAACTATAATTATTACATGATACAAGTGAATATGAAGCTTCTTATTTTATAAGCATTTTAGAAGAAAAAAATGTATTAAAATTGCCAATTCAAAACCCAACTAAAACATTTAAAAACAAGCAAACAAAGAAAAAACACGTTTTGGATCATACTGGAGCTATTTATTAGGATTTTAAAATTATATTGATTATTTAGTGAACTTCACACACTATATACCAATAATGGTATAGCAAACAGATATTTATTTATATAGAGCATATAATATTTATTCTTATAAAATTACGAACTTTTCGGCTTTCTTATGCAATATTATCTTTTAAAATGGTTTTAATTTCGATTGTTTCCCGATATATCCGGTTTGCTTTCTAGAACTGACCGCCTAAATTTAAATATAAAATGTTTAGAACAGTGGTATGTTGTATGTGATAAACAAAGCTCTTTGACGATACATTTTGGTAAAAACCATGCAGTTACTTCTGCACTCCCATAATTGTTAAAATTCTTATCACGTGTCATTAAATAATTCACAATTTCTATATAGCAGGCAGTTCAATATCACCCTTACATACATCAATGTTTATCGTTCGACATTGAAACATCGTATTTCATCTCATGGGAATTCCAGAGTAATTATAACCCGAAACGTGTTGTCTAAATTACAGCTAAATGTTGTTTAATTGTAACAATTGTTGTCGGAAGCGGTAATTTAATTTAAAGCACATTTACAGAGCAGATGCGGATATTCGTGAAAGTTTTGGAACAAGATATTGACAATATTCGATACAAAAACATATTCTTTTTTAAGTGGGTATTTCGGCTTATGTTCCATTTTGATGACTTTACTCAATATTCCACTTAAAAAGGGTACTACAAATATTTCACTTGTATTTTTTTAAAACTAGACCAGCACTTTAAGACGTTACACATGAACTGCAAAAAAGTGATATATACAAAAGGATAACGTCGCTGCAAGAAGTACGGTAGTACTCGCTGCATAGTATGAAGTAAAGGCTTCTAAATATTCAGTTTGCCCTTGGTATCAATTTGGTAAATTGCATCTATTGTGTGTATAAAATGACCGTAACTAACGCGTCTTACAAGGTATAAAATAGAATCGATACTGAATTACTTTCACAAAATCTGATGTCTTTTTTATATGTACTGACGTTGACTTTACAGTTTCTTATATGACCCATTTTCCTTCACTTGGTCAACGTCACAACAGTAATTTGTAAATTGATTAAAAAACCAAGTAAATGGATGAAAAATAGTACTGAAAGATTGTGAAGTATAACAATTGATGGATGTAATGTCCGTTTTTTTTGTACTTGTGTTTACTTTATATCATGACCCATCCATTTTCTCCCTTAGACCATATCACAATCAGTAATCTATATAAATGGATTACTGATGAAAAATAGTCTACTACTAAAATATTATGAAGCATAACGAGTGCTGCATAAAATTATTTATTCTTAGACAGTTTGGTTTTTATGATAGTTTTGATGAATAAATAAATAAACAAACTAATTAATAAATAAATAAATAAAATACATTAATAAAAATTAATCAATTAATTAATCAAAAATACCCTAAATAGATTTTACGTGGGTTTGAAAATAAATCATACCTAATATTCTGAGTTGTTTAAACTATTTTGGGGAGTATAGAAAGGGGTCTTCGTGTGTTAAATTCTCTTTGTTCTTTTTAAACCATAAAAGAAAATGAAACTTGAAAATGTTAATCAGAGACACAAATACTGATTAAATTATCTTGATTTTATCGAAAATGGTGGATATCTAATCGTAACTTTGAAATCTTTAATGCGACCAAAAACTTTAAGAAAACAAGGTATGGAAATGAAATAGACCAGACCCCAGTTTTACAATCATTCACTCAGTTAAGTGCACACTCAACCCAAATTTGAAAATATTTCAATGTCATATCATAAGACTTTACCCACATAAAATTGTGTATCTAATGTAATATTTTAATTGTTTGGTGTATGTTTGTTGAACATAACAAAACTTTGTCTCATAAAACTTTATTTTTTTTAATATTGATGAGAGAAAAATGGGAATATTTGATTGGAGTTTACACTCAATTCAGTGAATGATTGTGAAACTGGGCTAGGATCATCTTTGATTTTATTTGAAATTTTCATAAAAAGCAACAACCACTGGTTTTATTGGAAATTTTTATTTTGTTGAAAAAAAAAATTTCTATTTAATTAAACATGGTTTTAAACACGTTTAATGATTAGTGCCACAACTCGATGTTAAACCAGGTTTTAATGGAAATACCATATGAGGCTGAATCTTAGTAGGTTTGATGATCCATAACATTAAGTTATGTGAATTAAATGCTACCTTTGTTTTTATTTTTTGTTCCCTCACTATGGTACTGTTCTGCAAATGAACCGGAACCGGAACTGATAATAATAAATCCAGTATTTCTTAGCTCCTGTTTTTATTTGAGAAATAAAAAATTTCGATCACAATAGGCCCCACAGAGATTATGAGATTATGAATTAGCATCAAATGAAAAATCTGACATAAACGATGTGTAAACTAAACAGGTTTGAACACGTACACAAGTACTGAAGTTAAAAGCGAGTGTTGCTGATAAAGTGTTCAAATCATCTATATTTCTATTGAAGAGGTTCATGTAAGAAGTTACTATAATTTGCAATCGATTAAAAGTCAAAATATCTATATCAATTGCAGAAATCAAGTAACAATTGATGTGAAGACGACACATTGAAGCCATGTATGATATTTCAATTTTCACTTTATGACTATTCACCTCAGTTAAGTGTTTGACCGCCATTCTTCTTGTTTCTGAATTAAATTCTCCTATATACTTACCGCTTGATATTTTAAGTGCAGAGAATGTATTTGTTAAAGACAAGGTATAAAGATCAATTCTATCTTTAATTCATCAAAGTTGTGATAAACATTTCTTATATGTCATCTCCCTAATAAGTCTGGTATTTTGTCATGCGAGATATAACAAAAATATTGGTGTAAACAACCCTTTATGCATGAAATAAAATGAATAGAAATTGACACTGAGAAGGGGAAAAAGGGATTTAATACCATTTTGTTATATCAAGCGTTTGGAGTTTCACACTATATGTATATCTCATTTTATTTATTTCGCAGCTCGCTCTGTTATATGTCAAGACTGATTTACCATTTTGAAAAGTTTAGCTAGAGGCTAGAAGTAAGAATTATTTATCGTAATTTGAAAACATGGTTGCTGAAGAATAATATTATTTTGTAGGATATCTAACTTATGTATGAATTAAAAGTACTTAGTTCTATGATAGTACATGGATAATTTTTCCTGCGTACTCGTACATTTATCTTATTGAGAAAAGTGTGTCGTGTGCAAATTATAGTTTTTTAGATAGAGTATTTTAAAAATCGGAAATTTAAAAAAAAATCCATATCATTAAAATTTTCTAAATAGGGAGAAGAAGTTTTTTTTTTTTTTTTTTTTTTTTTTTTTTTTTTTTTTTGGGCGGGGCGGGGGGGGGGTTGATTCTAAGAATAAATACCGTTGTGTGGGATTGTCCACGATATTCATTTAAGGAAGTTGTAAAAATAAATGTAGCAGGCGAGTGTCATCTTATAACACTATAACAAGATTCCAATGTTCGCCTAAGGGCAGTTTTAATAAATTGTTCTTATATACGAATTAATTTTTCTGTCTTGTTTAGTTGCTGTGCTGTGTTACGTTTTCAGTTACATTAGATGTTGTCAAGTACATGTCTGTTTTTAATCCTTAAATCATTCTGTAAATAGAATTTAATTCGCTTTTTTAAACAAAGTGCAAGCGTTCAATTGTTTACTGAAATTGAATTTTCATATATTTATCATTTATAATTCATGTATTGTTTTAGAAACCACTAAATAACTCCCTATCCATGATCATAAATTTTTGTTAAACTGTACAACATCAGACATAATCGTCCAATTTGTCAAGGCGATTGTTAATCCATTCACATGAGTTTGTAAATAACGAAAATTTTGATATTTGGCTCATTTAGTCTTTCAGTCTGTCTCTCGGCAATGGATTCGTCCTAGGCAACTGAAATTGACCGTCACCTTCATCCGAATAAAAACTGATTTATAACAAAACGAGAGATAAGTGACTAATCACTTCAGAATAAAAACGTTGTTGTGTTGTAATCTAGAACGCATATTGAACAATCTGGGTTTATTCTTACAAAAAGAACATTCTTATTAATTTGGTTCTTAATACTAGAAAAAAAGATGACGACGTATAATTTTAGGTGATATAGTTAGGAGAAGTGGATGAGCTTATCTTTCAAGGTTTTATATTTGTGGATGTTTATCTAGCGTAGAATAAAACACTTTAAAACATATAATAATAATAATAATAATAATAATAATAATAATAATAATAATAATAAAACTTATCAAATAAGAACAATGCTATGTATTATTATTAATAATAATTTTTCAAAGATTATTGCTTAACCTTCATGACTATGGGCTTCAATCTACCAACTGTGAATTGTTTTTACATGTAGGTTTACTGGACAGGCAGGCCGACTTATAAACATTTCTCTTTTAAGCGTAAATGGTCAGCTATTGGTTTGAAACGGTTCTGATCTTAAAACTATTTTCCATAATAATTGAAATATATTTATAATATCTAAGTAATGTGATGCATTGCAATAAATGGTTTTCAGCTATTTGTGACGAGAGAATACACTCTTATGTGCAGCTACTACTTGTTTTTATCTCCAATCACATTTAGTGAAGCCATGGGATTGGTGTAAGGCATTAGAAAATTACTTGGGTCGCATCATACAATCTTTCCGCTGTTGCTGTGTTGTTTTAGATGTTTTGACCATTGACAAATATGTGTTTTGAGCTACTAATTAATATGATCTTTAAAAATCAACCACGAACCCTCTTGGCCTAAGTATGCTGATTTATGAATCAATTTGATAAATTAGTAATTGAGTGCTTTACAATTACACGTAAATTATCGTACTGTAGTAAATCCACGTATGAACGTGTCGGAAAGGAAACGGTCCTTTTTATATTAACAATTAGAGAACTACGAATAAATTGTAAGGTCCGACTTCCTTAAATGACATCGACCAAATTATTTGTTATTAAAAGCTTTCTGGCTTGTTAAAATTGACATGCGTTCAGATTTAGTGTAAAGATGGTTCACACACACACACACACACACACACACACACACACACACATATATATAATTCATTCAGTTTAGAACTCAAAAAGGTTAACCGTGTGTATTACATCATTTCTGCAGGCCACTGACAATTAAAGTTAACATACGAAATATTGTTCCAATGATATTGACTTTATTATGCTAGAACTCTTAATCTGAAGCATCATGCCTGGTTTTCATTTAACAAGTGTTTTCTAGTAACTGCAAATGTCTTTAGAAACTGTTAGTTGATATGATGATATTTTAATTTACAGAATATGTTCTAGTAAGTCCTATCTTGTATTTCTGTGTATTTCGAATAAACAAAATAATTTTGACGAGGAGAATCAAAAAATGTCAATTCGAATTCTAACTTTAAAGACATTATGATGTTTTTATCATCACGTAAAATATTTAGTGGCGTTAAATTCAAAACACCCGTTTTTATAAAAATAATTGAATTTTTCTTTCTGCTGAAGACTATCATTATCCCTCTTAAATGTGTACCTAGCCAGAGAATTTGATGTATGTAGTCAACAAATCAAAAACCAAAATTTTTTATCGCGTAAGCTATTGAAAAGCAATGTTTGATAGACCAGACAATCAAAAATCCCATTTTTATAAAGGGTTGACTAAGGTTACAAAACACTAACACACTAAAATAGTATCTGGCGTGTTGTTGTCGTTTCAAGAACTTTGCACTTGTATAGGGAATTTTATTCAAATGTCATATACACTTTTTGAATGTATTTTTATGATTAAATTCAAAAAGTGGTTTATGACACTAACAATAAGAACGTGAACCAAGAACATTATTAGCGGAACAAAACATCACCACAAACGTCATATCTAGCGGGACCATGATAAACAAAGTTGGGGGTCCAAGAGAAAAGATCAAAGAAATGTAAAAAAAAAAATAGATATTTGATGAGAATTTCAACAACCAAATTTAATAGTTAAAAATATTACTTTAATTTATTTTATTTTTGCGTGGGATAAATCTTTACTAGGCATCAGTCAACTATGTATGGATAAAAATATAAAACTTCAGGATATGACTGTCTGTTCAAAATCTGTTTTGTTTGAACATGTTTTTTTCAGACAGTCCTCTTTGTTATCATACATATAATATATAAAACTGGAAGAATTCCGGTGGTACGTTTACCTTATCTTTATGTTGTTTTCTTAAGAAATGTTTTCAGCGTTATAAAGATTTTGCACGAGAACAAGGTTTTGCACTACTCTTGAGTTAAAAAACAAATCCATTTCAGGAACACTTAAGGCTTTGCAGTATAGAATAAGATATCACAATCCATAAAAACGCGTGCATTTCGATCAGGTGATTCAACTTGCTTGCTTTAATTACACATATGAAAGGCTTATGAGAATGACAAGCGGTTGTTTCTCATCAGTATTGATTTGAATAAAATAAATTTGCCTTAGTTGTTTAAAAAAAATGAAAGATTGAACACATGGTTAATTTGAAAAATCAAATGAACTGCCCGAATTCGATTCGTAGATACGATTCATGTAATTGAAAATCATTCAAATACAAATTAAAATATTTACTTGTAAGAAGAGAAATTGAATATAGGTTTTTGGCTTATATTATACGAGAATCTGACAATGTAGCAACTATCATTAAATGGATTCTTATTCTATATATTTGAAAGATGGATAATCATTTGATTGATGAATTAAGTTAGTTACTTGATGTTCTTTCATCAATGCGAGTTGCCTTTTTCTCTTGTTAAGATAGTTATCGTGATGGTAACAATCATACCGATATAGTTTGCTATTTTCTCCATGAAGACGAAATTAAGTTTGTACCATTTCTTGGTAATGTTTATCATGGATTCCATGACAAAATACACTAGTATAATCAAATTTATACTGGATAGGTTTTTAATCACAAGGATAGCAATTTTATCGTTCTAAAATTGTCACCAAATAAGATATGTGAAAATATGATTTAACGACACGTTTCTATCTGCCAAGTGTGCAAAAGGTCTCAGTTGGCCTTCAAGTTCAATTTCTTTTAATGTGAATGAAAGATTAAGAATCAAATCAATTCATAAGCTATCAAGTTAATAATAGTCAGTGATAAATAGTAAGATACTTAAATGTGATTTGTCAAGGGATTTATCCCATGCTTCACACTTTTATTAAATCGCTCCGTGCAGTTCCAGAAAACGAATAGTTTTATTAATGTCTGATAGCTATTTATGCATTCTCTCTCTGTTTCAGCTCAGTTCAAATCACTATTTCTACCAAATGGCCATTCGGAATAATTATTTCATTGGTCTGTTTACTATCACAAAAAAACTATCCAGTACTAAAAATAAGTTTGTTTATAGCTAGAATTGAGTTCAGAGTGTGTGTGTGTGTGTGTGTGTGTGTGTGTGTGTGTGTGTGACCAGAATCATATCATGTTTCTAATTTAAAGCTGAAATTCCTAATAACAAATAGGATTAAACAATAAATAAAAAAAAAAACCAACCAAATATTATCACCAAAACATCCCACACACACACACACACACACACACACACACACACACAGATATATATGAATTATGACAAACCTTATTTCAGTGTACTTAAACCCATCTCAAAATCACGCTAATCTTGTTGCTATGATCATTACTTTTGATCTTATGCTCATTATAATATTAAACAAAAATACCTGTTAAATTTTATGTGCCATATGTGATTTTTTCGGTAATTCATCCCTCATCAGTGACACTAGGAGCCGAAAAAGTTGATAGACAAAAAGATAATTTAAACATTTTGAAAATTCATGAATCCAAAGTTCCAAAACTATATCAATCCAAATCCTGCTAAAGAATGCTTTGCGTGAGGTAACAAACCTTAGTTTTAAATAATTTAAAAAACTTAGACGGCTGAAAATTTTGACACAAGATACATTTTCTGACAGCACAAAGTACTGCCTACTGAGTTATCTCAATTCGTGGCATATATGGTTGCTGAGAACTCTGTCGGTAATTAACTCAGTTACCCAAATATTTGATCTTTGCTCCTAATATTATCTTAATTAATAAGTGTAATCAGTAAATCAAAATATGTATAGCTGCTAAGGATTTTTTAGTTTTTCTAGGTTGTTCAGGGCATGACCTTTCACCTGGGTCTAATTATGACTCCAAGTGACAATTCTGAAACCACTGTATCAAAATATATGTGAT
This sequence comes from Tegillarca granosa, assembly GCA_029721355.1. NCBI lineage: Eukaryota > Metazoa > Mollusca > Bivalvia > Arcoida > Arcidae > Tegillarca > Tegillarca granosa. The sequence goes on along the minus strand of CM056603.1, from coordinate 12,993,305 downwards.
TGCTAAGGATCTATTTTATAATGTATTGGTTGCTAAAGAACTATTTTGACTGTATCATTCCAACATTGTAAAGTCATCAAAAGTATTTACAATTGCAAAAACATTTTTTTATTCAAGCATAAAAAAAATAATAATAATAATAAAAAGCAAGAGTCTCATCCCTTTAACTACACAGATTGTAAGACACGTGCATATACCGATTCAACGGAATATCACGATTTGTACAGACTAAACGCTTTAGACACTTACAAAGCTTAAAATCAAGTCATTTTTTCTTCTCTAGTTTTTGTATCATTAAGGTCATCGTTACCTATGTATTCTATAACTAATACAACCGAAAGTAAAAACTCAAAAAGTGACTGCCCAATAAGCTTTTCTACAAATTTTGGTGACTATTGACCTAGTAGTTTTACTGTTGATGTCAAAAATGTGTTACAAATGCACACAAAAACACACATAGATACTAACACACGCTGCTTCTTATATAAACTCACAAGGGCCTATCAGCTAAGTGAGCTATAATGTCCGTAAAACAGTATGAAATGCGACCTTTTGATCGATTTTTTGAAACAAAAGTCTAACGCACCGGTTTATTATGTTCCGTATTTTTTCGTGTCATTTCGTTTAATTTACTTTTAAAATTCCAAACCGAAAATACCAATTTACCTTAAGCATTTATATAGGACGAAAGACGTTATTTGTTTGTCAAGAAAAGAAGCCAATATACAACATGCATTTCACAACTAATGCGCTATTTAGCTTGAGACATCATAATGTACCACAGCTCTAATTTAGGAGGAATATGCTGTCGGCTTATGAAGTAAATTTCGAAGACAACAAACAAACTTGGGTTTTCAAGGAGGAATTGTTCTAGCTTTGGTGTAATTAATGATGTCTAGACGTATAAATAGAAAACTCTCTATCTAATATTAGTATACTATATTGTGCCTGTATTAATTGAACATCTATCTACAAAATATTGGATCAGAACTTTACAGGTCATTATATAATTTAAATAGCTTATTATCTCCAATTGTATGGGGGATTGTAACCATATCAGACATTTTGTTATCTTAAATGTACACATTAAATGTATTGTATAGAAATCAACTAGACGTCTGTAGCATTTTAGCAAAAATCACAAAATTATTGAATATTATGTAATGTGAAAAGAAACTTTACTTAAGTATTAAATTTGGTATCAATCAAAAAAAAAAAAAAAAAAAAAAAAAAAAAAAAAAAAAAAAAAAAAAAAAAAAAAAAAACACGACGAAATAAGAGTGAGCAAGGGAAGATAGCTCCCGACTTCGGACGTGCACCTGGATTAATGTTACAGTTTAGTACTACTGTAGGGCTCCAGTGTTTTTTTAATATGAAGTTACCAAACCACTTATAAGTCAATCAACGAAAGATTAGACATTTGGTTAAATATTTAATTGAAATTGAGAACCCCAGAATTTATCAGGAAAAAAACTAAATAATTGACAAGTGACATTTACGTGACAGTGTTTGGTAATTCCTTTCCGCCTGTCGCTCAAGTCGATTGTCATGAATGTTTCATATAATGTATGTTATTTAATGTACTAATCATTGCTCTATGAAATCGGTTCCGTTTCCTAAAGCATATTTTTTTTTGCTCTTGGCTTATTCAAAATGGAAGAAACAGTCTGTACAGTTAATCATAATCAATTACATGGATAGAGGTATTTATAGAAGGTGAGTCGTACCTGACTTAACTGAACGGATGAAGCTATCAACAAAACAATAAAAACTTTATTACAATAATTGGTTGTACCATTATTTATTTTATAAAGTAAACAATATTGTGTGCTTTTTTCTGTTTTGTTGTAATATGTGACAGTTGTTTGTATTAAAAATATGACGCATGTGTGATTAGACTTTCTTGAAAAGTGGTTGTAAGATTTGCGAGTTTAAATCTAATTTTTAAATCGTGTCAGACACTTAGCGGGTATTTCCCATCAATTATCCCGATCGAATAGTCAAATAATCAAGTTACTAACCCTAAAGCACATCTTCAGGAATTCACAGGTTTCTTTTATAATATTCCCTCTGCGACCAGTAATTCGGATAAATTGGTTCTCGAAATTCTTTCAACCCGTATGGAATTTCTAAGAAATGATTACGCAACTATATGCCTTGACGGATTTTGTTCTGGCCTTAATCTGAAGAAATATCTACACATGGGACATATAAGGTATCAAAACATGTCAGAAAGTAAAATAAGAATGAATCGAGTATAAACTGTTTCTGTTAAGTGTTTAGACATTCAGAAAAATGAGTTTTAGACAAAAAAACCACGTATTGCAGAAATAAACAGGTAAATTCTAAAAAAAAGTTATATATATATATTATATATATATATATATATATTTACTTATACAACATATATTTTGCATCTGTCTATAAAGCGCACCTAAGAAGACAAGATAATACAAGTTTATGAAACCGAAACTAAATAAATAAATAATATAAATTTTAGTACTACTAATTATAAATTTTGACAATCCCTTAATCTACAAACAAAATCTTATCTTTGGTGACCATTCATGTTATTTTAGGCCCCTAATTTCACTGACGAGGAATGATTTTCCGAAATGTGCACATCAAAATTTAAAACGTATTTCTGTTAGATATTTAGAAAGTTTGGAGGAATCACGTCAACCCGATTTTTTATAATCCGTGATACCTAAATACCCTTAGTTAGAACTTGCTTTCCAGTGTTTTGTATTTTGTTAATTTATTTTAAGTGTAGTATTTAGCTCACCACTAAGTACTGAATTATGCATTAAATGGGAAAATTAAAATTGGACAAAGTCTACAGAGCAAGTTAATAAGTGCTAATAGGTTTGGAAACCCAATCCGTATGTGATATGATTAAAAAAAACAGTTAAAATCAAAACGGAAATGCTTACAGGATCTAAACATGATTGCTTACTTGAGAGACCATGTTCTGATTGCATTTCCGTAAACTGAACACAATTTTAAATCGAGAGAGAAAATCACAATAAAATCAAGTACTTTGTAGTAAAAACCCCGTACTCAACAATAGAAAATTACAGCTTTAATTTTACATATCAGTTGTGATGTTCTAAATAAGATTTTATGAACTAATTAAGCATGGCAAAATAGAAACTCAGAATTTGAAAGTGATAAACTGGGTTTTTTTTTAATATTATAAAAACGAATTTTTAATTTCATTGCTGTTAAAAAATTATTCTAAGATGTTATGAGTTACCTAAAATATATATAACGTTAGATATATTTCTATTTTATTTAATTGAATTCAATTTTTCACACCGTTGTTTTCCTTTAATTATCAACCAGTATTTACATATTTATAAATAATGATTCTGCCTTTTCAAATTTTCGAGAAATGATTCGATACAAACTGTTTAATGATGTTTATAAGAAAAAACATTTCATCTCTTCTTATTAGAAACTTCAAGAGCGTACGGTGTTATTATTTAGCCTCTTTATGATAGAAAACTGTTTGATTTATAAATTATATATTTTAAAATAAACATTATAACCTTTTTGATTTTTCTTTTCATTTCCAATTTGTAAATTATCGGTAAAAATAAAGCATCTGTTTAGGTTGTAGTCATACACTTAAATGAAGCGGTATGGCTGGCGTTATTCATCATTTATCGTTATGTTCAGCCTGTCCTCACGTGGTCAAAGAAAACTCTCTGTAATGACAATTCCTATACACTCAAGAAGGAAAATCGATCTGTATCGTAGTTATATACGTTAAAGGGACGGCTTCAGTATCTAAATTTTAATGAAACTTTCCGTGAATTCTTTACAAGTAGTCACGCACTTCTACTATGGAGCAGTTCTTGTATTTATTTGATCAGATTATTACCAGATAATGTACAGTGTTGATGTTACTTCCAATGCTATACCTATAATATCAATTTACATGCAAAGGTATGAATTAATGGGGGTTATATCTACTTCTTCTTTTGCAGACTGAAAAATTGAAAATGTCAAGGAGCTGTAAGAATTCTTGAAGACTTTGATAATTCCATTTTATCGCTTGGAAAAATTGCAAATCTGAGATTTTTATTTAATCTAATGATTTAAAAAACAGAAATTTACATGATAACGAAATGAAAAGATGCGGAACAAATCTTAAATTGATTTGATTAAAATAATTGGAAAACTGGAATCTTATAAATCATACAATGGTTTCACTAGATGGAAGAAATTCTGGAAATGTGTTTTGGTGGTACATTATTGTGTTTTCGATGTCGTCCTATGCAATAGGAAAAATTGTTAATTATACTGCTCAAGTCGCACCTTCATTTCAAGATTTTGAAAATATTTCTATAACCGGATTTTCTTCAACGCCAAGATCAGATGACAAGGATAGAGACATTGTTGCAGAATTTTTGGATCAAGTAGAAAAACACGAACAACACAAAGAAAACTGTACACCGGGAACAAAGTTTAATCTTGGAGAAGGAGTAATTCAGCAATATGGTATAAACAAATTCAAGCGACAGGCTCTTGTAGCTGTGAACAGAGCAAACTTACTTACCCGCCTTTGGAAAGAAGCACCTAAAGAAGTGCTTGATTCCGAATACTTACTTTATGCTCAAGTCCGAAATTTCGTAGAAGGTGACCCTGAGATATTTGCTGCAGGAAACTGTTATGATTATATGGAGTATAAAAATTATTACTTATTTTGTCCTTATGCACATAGAACTGAAGATGGTGCAATAAATGTAAAGGATTTGTCAATAGAATACGACTATTTAGGTAACGATTCTGAGTGGTTTTACACAGCAAGGATGAAGGCTAGCAAACTTGAGAATTTTAACTACACAATCGGTAAGTAACACAATTTTACTATAAATATACGCTTTATGTGATATTTTATAAACATTAACAGGATTTTGATCTTTTAAGTATCTTTAGCAGCATACTAAGACCAATTAAAAACTTGCTATGTATGTTGTCAGCAGACGTAAAATAATTAGCCTTTTTTTTAAATCTGAACACATTTATCCGAGCAACTCCAATTAATGTTAGGTCTTTAACGAATGCTTATGCCATAAACTGTAAGTAAATGACCAATTGTTTCGAACACTAAACAATATATTGTTGGTTTTAGACCGAAAGCGTTTAATTTAAGAATAAAGCATCATTTTTAAATCAAATTTATTAATAATTGCAAATCTTTAGCCTCTCTTTTTGACACTTGCACCGTCACATGCACTTTCAGGAACTGTAAAAAAAAAATCAAAAGCTTCCAGTGGCTGCAACATTGCTATACGTCTTTACAGCACGTATACTCGGTATTACTTACTATATTCCTTTTTACAAAACAGAGACTGATTTCATTATTCATTATGTCTAGCACTGTTCCAGCTCTGTAATATGTAGTTGTGTGGATCATCAAGCTCCTTGTAACGAGGTATTTAATTATGTTCTTTGAATGTATAAAGTCCTTACTACAATGATCGAGTAAGGCCTGCCATCGTCGAGAGAAACCTATATTAACGGAATGATTAATGACCAAATAGAAACAGAAATAAATTGGAAATAGTATTTTATGATCAGTGTTTTGATGTTCATCAAACATAATAATTATAAAGTGGTTTTAAATGTCTGAAGAGAGACTAGTCATATTGCTTTAAAGGTGTTTTACGGTTCAATTAAATCAATAAGTGTAATATGAAATACTGAATTAGCATCCCCTTTTTCACATATGCGACAAAAATAATGCAAAATATCTTCAGATTTAAGTTTTCTAAACCATTGGTGTTAATATTTGGTAGAAATGTAATAGTACAAAGTAATGAAGTTCTATACAGAGTCTTGACTGGAGTCTCCTTGGCGTTTTGGCCTTTTCGTCCTTGGTAGGCAATAACAGATTCGTCCTACACTCGTGACAAGAAATTATTACAATCTGGTTACATTGCCGGTATGTAGCCGCGTGTACAAATAGTTAATCTCATAAACGTGGTATAAGACACCCCTATAACAATCACAAAAATTTGTCTCCTATGCTTTTATAGTTAACCCATTATGAAAAAGATTTTCCTTGTCAAGTTTATCACAATAAAATGACCACATGTATAGCTTGTGATCTTCAAGTGCAGCCAGTATTCAAGCAACGTATTTCTCTCAAAATGTTATCTCTATGAAATCGTAGAAAACAAATTACATTGAAAAACTTTAACCAAAATCGTAATTATTTGAAGGTTTTTCTTAATCTCCAGACAATTAAAAGCAAATGTTACCTTTGTGAAAATAAATGCTTCGTCACAAAAATAGCAACTTGCGGTTAATATATTAAACATTCATTTCAAATACTAGTATTTTGACCTGTATATAAATAACTTACTGTTTGCGCAGTGTTAGTGTTCTAAAGTATATATGGGTTCTATTCCAGTAAAAGTTGTTGTAAATTTTAAAAAATGATCGCTCATTATTTTCAACCATTCAAAATCTTAGAATTACTGGTTTTTAAAGAAAACGTTTGAAATGATGGGCTTGTTTAGATGAACAAAGAATACCTAAATCACAACCGAAAATCGCATCATTAGCCTTATCCGTTCAATTGTTTCATTTTAATATGCGGGATATATATTATACCTAACTGTGTGGAGATTAAATTAAATATATAAATTAGCCCTGAATATTAAATTTGACAGTTACACACGTTTATAACCCAGTAATTGTTTTTTGACGTGTTAGTTTGAAGAAAATTAATCATCAGTATATCAATATTGCAAATTTGATTCATGCCGCAACACTCACAGCCCAAGAGCAATGCTTTATTTTGTGTTTGTACTATTGATCGTATAAAATATACAGAAACTACTCCTTTACGTAATAATAGACCAACACAACCAAGAACACATCACAACAAAACAATTAAATAAGACAAAGGATAAATATATAATTGGGACAAAAAAATAGGTAAAAATGAATGTTTTCTCTTACATTCTTATTATTGATAAACAAAAATAAAATTAAAAAAAACAAATGAAAATAAATAAAACAAAATTAATAATAATATAACTAAGGTTCAGGTACTTTAGCAGAGCCTTAGCTATTTTTACTATCGGTAGTAGCTTGATTTTAAAATGACTTGGTTTTAGAAAACGATTTTAAAACTTTAAAATGTTATTCATCGATAAGTTTACCAGTAACCTTATATGCTTGTACTTTAAATGTTAAGCTCCCAAATTAGTTCCTAGAAATTCAAATTTAATATATACTAAAATTCAATATTGCTCAATCGCACAGAAGATAATATAATTAGTTTTAAGGTATCGAATTATCTTTTGATCCGTCTCTTTATAATTAGCTTCTGGCTCGATTTTATATTGCTGCGACGCAACACTATCAAGATAATTGAATTTATAAATGAATATAATTTATAACAAATACAGTGTGTGCATTTCTAAACACAAACTACAAATAATCATGATAAATTAAATTTGGTAAGCCATACACAATAATGTATTAAGAATTTACCATGGTTTTAAATAAGAGATAAGTGCCAAAAAGTTACGATATCAGAACAGAAGACTTCAGTCTAAATCATGGAATTGTATTTTCAAAAAGGAAAAATGCGAAAAATAAAATAACTAAATTAAATATATAATACAAATACCAGTTAAATTTTAGATGTGCCAGATGTGCACATTTCGGAAATTCATTCCTCATCACTGACACTAAGACCGAAAAGTTTGATACATAAAAAATATAAGCCTAACAGTTGAAAATAATGAATCTAAGGTTTCAAAATTATATAAATCCAAATCCAGCTAAGGAATGCTTTGCATGAGGGAACAAGCCTTAGTTTTAAATAAATTTAAAATAAGACCAACTGCCAAAGGGAAGTAATCGATCTTAGATAAACAACACCAAGACAGTTTTTTTGTACATGATTTTAAGCATTCCAATCCCATGATACTGCTCTGTCTGTTCGTTAAATTGTTTAATGTTGATATACAAATTAAAAGTCTCTTCCACTAAATGTTTACGTATGAATTTTAGCAAGATGTCTGGTGACCAAGGCAATTTGTGCCTGGATCTCTAAATCTATATTCCACAGATTTACTGTTAGTGATCAACTGTTTAAACAGGCGTTTTCTTCATTATCAACAAAACACTTAAATCTATGCTTTCTATATACAGTATATATAGGGTTTTTCACACTTTCGATTTTTTTCGAAAGGAAGAGTTCCATGTTCACATATAAGTGTTAATGCTTATTGCTAATATACAGTTTATAAACGGGTTTTTACACTTTCGATTTTTCTTTTCGGAAGGACGAGTTCCATGTTAACATATACGTTTTGATGCTTACAATTGCTAATATATCTCAATGGTTAAGTTATGTGTCTACAAAGGCTTCATAGAAACATGAAATGCAAAAGTCGATTTTTGAACAAACTCGTAGCTAAAGAAATTGTCAGATTTAAGCTGGTTAACAGAGAGCATCAATATTAAAACTATATTATTTGTTTAATTTCTGTAATTTTAAACCTCATCCGTTGAACAACCCATCAGATACGAAAAGCGAATGAAGATAATTTTAATTGCTGATTAATTTTGATTCCAATGTGTGTGGGTACGCCCACATAAACTGTATATGCTTTAAGATATAAATGAATATTCTGTCATTGCAGTATATGAATCAGAGTTTTGCATAGCTATTACGGTTAAATTATTTTAACAATGATTTTATTTTCATTTCATTGAACCTAGAGAAATTGAGAAATTGTTTTTCGCTAAAGTTGTTTCCTATTTGTTACTAATTAGTGAACTACTTAACAAATTTCTGACAATTTTTTTCGCTAAAAGATACTTTTAAAAGTTTAGGATATCCGTTTTAACAGTTTAAGGATATCCGTTTTTAAGCCAATTTCCATAACGATTAAAAGAAAGGAAAGCGACGTGAATTATTCAGCGTTAAAGAGAATTACAACATAATTCATCATTTGGTTAATTAGCTTAATGCTACACAGGAAAATTTGAAACAAAAACTTTTCCTGTTTATTTTAAATTCTTATTGATGCAAAGTGAATAAATATTCATGTACTTTTTAGCTATTGTTTTAGTTTTTAAATTGGTGATAATTCCTACAACAATTTGTAACCTGGTGTATGTCAATGATAAGCTACCTAGGAGTGAGTGAGTAACGGTGTTTTACGACCAAGTCAAGAATTTTCATTCATATCGAGGCGGTCAGTTCTGGGTTGATGGAGGCAACCGAATGTCCCGGAAAAAAAAACACCTCCGACAAGCGAACTGATAAATTTTCTTGCACTTTTATGTCCCGTATTCACACCTGTGTCTCAGGTAAGAAAAGATTACAGTATAAACCTGGCTTAGGAAAATGGGGTTTTAAATCACAGGTGAGTAGAAATCACACATATTTTAACCGTGTTTCACACTGAAAATAAGACAGGATTTACCTGATCCTAGGTTCAAGTGGTTCACCAAACAAATATTCCAGAAAATGGCTGGTAGGAAAGGACCAAATTTTAGCGAACTGGAGAAATGTATTTTAGTAGAATTGATTGGAAGCAGAAGAGACATTATTGAAAGCAAAACGAGTGATGCTAAAATGATTCTGAAGAAAAATAAGGAATGGGATGACTTAGCAGCAGAGTTTAATTCGAGACATGGCGTAAATAAAAGAACCACAGCACAACTTAAGTCCCTTTGGAAAAATTTAAAATCGAAAACAAAGTCTGCTGTCGCAAAAGAACGAAGAGATCAAACCAAAACTGGTGGAGGTGTTTCAGAAGTCACTACAGATAAAATCTCGTCTGCAGTGAGGGAAATAATACCTCAACAAATTACAAGTTGTATAAATGCTTATGATGATGATGCTGAACTTCATGGACATACAGAAACATGTAATAAATCGGTAAGCCAAACCCAATTCCTATTTTGATATTTATTTATTTTTATCGATAAATATATTGCTATATCTTTTATGAACATAAAACTGATGAAACAAGCAGACAAATTGTTATTACGTTATTGTAATTTACTATTTTAGTACTGCTGTTAGGGTAAACAATTACCACATTAAGCGGATGAAGGTTGAATAAGCATAAGTTAAAATTCTGCCAAGCTGTCGGAAGAATAAAGTCAGAATATAAATATAAAACCAAAAATAATTTTACTTTCATGTAACCGATTTATTTTCAGTTTATAGAATAAATTTATTTTCAGCTTGTACATCATATTTTTTTCAGTCTGATATTGTTCCTGGTACTAGCAGCACACAATCACCGCCTGCAACTGCAACCCAAGCATCATCACCGATAAAGAATACGATAACGGATTGTGTAAATCATGAAAATGTGAAAACGTCGTTTAGTGGTAAAACTGTTTTAAAACGGAAAGTAATGGTCCAGGACGATACCAAACAACGGATGTTGGAAATGGCTAAAAAAGAACACGAACTGAAAATGGAAGTTTTACAACTAAAAAAGGATTATATTGAAATGAAAAAAAGGAAATTAATGGGAGAATGTATACGTAAAGACGACAATAACAACTGTGTTACAGAATCAAGCAGTTCAGGTGCTCATTCTAAAATTTGGCAACCATTTTAGTACAGGGTCACACGTAAAAGTAATTAATAAAACACAAATATATATGTAGTTTCTTCATTTATTTCCATCACTGAAAATGTCTAATAAGGAATGTCCTATACGCCTGACCTCCCTGATTTCTGTTTTGGGGCATTTGTGCTGGTACATCTTCTCTTTCTGTACCATTTTCACATCCATTATTGCTAACAGTAAATTCCATCGCTTGCGTAAATTATACAGTATTGAACATGATACAATTTTGTGTAAAGTCACTTGTACTTTCACAGCAAGCTTTTTGCTTAGACACGGAAAAGTCCTCTTTAAAATTCCAAAAGCGTTTTCAATTTTTACACGTGTATGACAGTGTGCATTATTGTATCTTTGTTCTGCTCTTGTGGTACAGTGGAGAAGGGGTGTCATCAAATATTGGCGTAGAGGGTAACCATTATCACCAAGTAAAACACCGTTGATACGCCGTTCCTCAAACTTGGCACATATGTTGCTGTTATCAAATATCCTACTGTCATGGGTGCTTCCTGGCCATCTTGCAACAATGTTTGTGAAATTGCATTGATGGTCACAAATTGCTTGCACATTTATAGAATAGAAACCCTTTCGGTTTCTATATAACTCTGCATTCATACCTCCAGATACTGAATAGGTATATGTGTACAGTCAATTGCACCTACAATACCTGGAATACCTCCGATATCCATGAAACCCCTTTGTACATGAAGGAGGGCGTTGCCCTGAGGAAAACGAATAACTTCATTATAGTGTGAAGCAATTACTCCCGAAACTCTTTTTACAATCCTAGAAATCGTTGGTTGTGACACACCAAATAATTCACCATCAACTAATTGGAATGTTCCTGTTGTATAAAATCGTAATGTTATCAAAAGTTGTTGAAGGGGAGAAACTGACACCGTTTTTTGTTGTTTTGGTACTAGTGCATTTCCTAAAATTTGCAAAATATCCAAAACGTTGTGCTTGTGGAAACGGAATCTATTGAAAAAGTCATCATCATCATATAAAATTAAAGGGTCTGTTCTATCACGAAAAACCTGTGGTCTTTTGTTTATCAGATCAATCATATCAAGCCTCTCATTTGCATCGATGTAATCTTCCATTGCGATTCTTGTGGTAAATCAGTATGTAAACTTACCTCATACCAGGTTTAGATTTACCTTGAAATTTGAGATGAGCTCACACTTAAGAAACAGGTGTGAAACACGTTTAAAAAATTTGAGCTGTTCTTAAAGGTAAACCTGGCTTATATACAGGTGTGAATACGGGCATTATCTTCTCAAATAGGATTCGAACTTTGGTGGTAAGAGGTATTGTAATCCGTAGACTACTCGACCTCCTAAGCCCCTCTATACTACCAAGGGTTGCTATACACTTGTAATAACTTTTTATCAAATGATTAAAAATAGCCTCGTTGGTTGATAAAGGTTTTCAATATAACTACATGTATATTTATATAAATTTTTTGTTTAAATTAGTTTCCTTCCATGAAAATGCTTTTAATTTACTACAAATAAACATATGAGCCAATATATGCCCACAGCCAAAAATAAAATAAGCGATATCCCAATTATTTTTTTTAGCTAATCTGGTTTATTTTTAAACATGTATTTTATTTGTTCGTCCTTTTTCCTGAGCATTTTGACTTTGACCAAGTACACGTTTTTAAGTCACAAATTACTTAATTATATTTCTAAGATGGTATGATTAGTCTGAGCCTACATCAATCGACAATATGTTACCTGTGGCAGTTAACAAGTTCCATTTGTGATTTAATGACAGGAACTGTCAACACATAAAAGAAAACTATTTGTTATTGATTTTTTTAATTGTATAATACATGTTGTAGAAAGATAAAACACAGAAGTGACAGAATTTTTGGTCTTTTATTCAAACATGAATGATTAACATAGTAGCACAGCCTTATGGGTTTCGTCACAATCAGATATACCATGTACATATAGGTTTCAAAACAGAACGTAGGTGCGAGTAATTCACACTTTTTGCTGCTATTAAAGCATGCCAGATATTTGAATAAGTTAAATTCTGAATTTGGACAAAAGTCTAACAAACTTGTAAATTACATGTATTAGACTGGTGTTAAAGCGTATCAATATTTTCAGATCAAACTTATTTTTATATTCAAATTATATAATTGTACAACTGCTAAATTAACATACATACATACATACATACAAACAAACATACATACATACATACAGACGCGTGTGGGTGTGTGTTTTTAGACATACTTTATAGCAACAATATTACTAATTATTGTACATTGAACTGATGACCGGTCACAAAGCAAGTGGGAATAAATATATATAAATGATAATTTAATGTAATTTTTACAGCACCCAAAAGAGTGTTACATATTAAAAGGACCATAAACTTTATTAACAAGGTGATTTACTAACGATACGTTTTTCGTTTTACTAATATGTCTCTTTTACTGTATTCTTTGTTGTTAAATAACCATTGTTTCTCGTATTATTTTATCGTGAAGTTGTATAATGTTTTCCTTCCTCTTCTCATATTTGTTAAACCGAAGATCTGTGCTTTGTATGAGTAACCCTGTTTCACATACTCGTTTTACTGTAAATCTGTACGTACTTCGGTTACAGTGATCCGTAAGCAAGTATAGTAGACCTTTTGGTAATCGCTGTCTCTAAAGCACATAAAGAGAACAAGAGACAGACTCGGTTCAAATTATTTGTTTATTTTGCAATACTAATTACAGCATTCAAGTTCTTCAATATCTAAACAATTCCCTATTTATTTTTTTATGTCTGTAAGCTTTGAAATATTACTGGATATGACATTTACTGATTATATCTGTATTGAATGTCACCAAAGCATCTCGCCTAGTCAGTACACACAAAAGGATTCATGGCTGCATTTACAAACGGTGTAATGTATCGTTTTTGTCTGTAGACAACGGGTGTATAAAGCTAAATATGTTTGACAAATTAGATAAAAAAAAAATAGCCATTAGTATATAAGAAAATGTAAAACATTCTGTCTGCAGCGAAGAATCAACGCTAAATGAAATCAAAATACGATCACATATAGAGGTGCAGAAAAGTATACTTAACTAGTTCAGCACTAAATAAGACATGTTTTCAGAAACGACTATAACACTATCGGCTAAAATATACACTGATTATTAGAGAAATATTGTCCAGTGCTTACGTAGTTCAATTAATGTTGAACCCTAACCATCTAAAATCATTATGATGACCAAATGCTGTGAGATTTGTGTTGAAAATAACAACTCTAACAAAGCAAGAAAAAAGAATATAAAATGTTATTATAGTTCTGTTGATTTTTTGTTGTTTATTGTTTTCTGAGCAAACGTAGAACAATCAAACAATAAATGCATTTACTACCATTCACCTAATCACGTGTAATTGACTGGACATGATTTTGTTATGAAATCAATGTCTTTTTAATTTCGTGACAAACATCAGTTGTCAAAATATATGTTTTGTCTTTTTCTGGTGCATTAAGTTTTTTTCTCTGATTTGATAAACGTGTATTTATTTGTGGTCTTGGATATATAAGTTATAAATGTCAATAAATTACAAATCGATTTTTATATATAAATGTAAATTAGTTTTTCAAAGTTTTATTTTCAGTTAAAAATTATGATTTTGTGTTTCAAGGGTTTAATTAATCTGGAATTCAATGAGGCATTTTTCCATACTATTATTGATTTGCGTTGAAACTTGTCTTGGATATATTTGACATCTCACAATTCAATAATCCTTTTATTATCGATAAATTATTTTTTGCACGTGTTGGATATAGCTAGCTTAGATAGGAGGTGCTTACCTTTCCGGAGCACCCAGTCTCACTTCTCTGGCGGAAGTCTACGTGTTTACATGCATTAGCCAAATGTCAGTTTTTTCTTTGTTTTCGGGATTGTTATTTGAACATTGACCGGAATGTTTGAAATCAACAGTGAATTTTACTTATTTATTAAAATGTTATTCATGTGCTCCTTACATCCTTAAATTTAAATAATGCTTAAAAGAACTTACCAAGATTTTATTCAGTGTCTGGAGTTTTATAATCAGTGATCTCAATTTCTTTTCCTGTCTTTTTTATTAGAATTTATTTATTTAGAAGGTTTTTATTCCTTTTTTGCCTCCTTATTTCTTTAAAATTTATTTTTATTTACTTTTTTGTGACTCGACAAATTTCGAAACAACATATATCAGTATCCATACCTTTAAAAATATGTATACTGAATGTAGAACATATTTCTGATAGTTTTGTCATGAGATTAGAATTAAATCACGCAAGTAAATACTATTTTATTCAATTTACCCGCTCTATTTCGATAAACCCCATATATTCCCGTCATCTTTAAACGAACTCATTTAATTTTAATACTGACATATAGTTCAAAATGATTGATGAAGCGGATTTCATATTCGACCGAGAAAAACTGAAAATATTAAGAGCAAGTCATGGATTGTATATTTAGGATATGCTAATTAAATAGAATTCAATCTTCTGCAACGAAAAATAATTCAAATTCATGTATTTTGAAATTACTTTAAGTTTAACGAAGAATGGTTTTGTATAAAGTCTAAGCACTCCCAGTGCATTGCAATGACTAACCCGCAAAAACGTCACGGACATAAACAGAATATAAAAGATTGTGTTGATTGATGACGAGATCTCGTTTAATTGTATTTAAGATGTTTTCGTAGAAATCCTAGTTCTGTAGTTAGATGAAGTTAATGTTAAAAGCTTGTCTTTTCCTGTTTGGTTTTGATTGGCTTTTTCTGTCATTTACTTGTATTGTGTGGTATATTTTTCCACATATGTTTTTCAGTTTCATTTTGCTTTCTTCACGTTATAGATATATTTCTTTAACTTACCTATATCAATTAACACATAAATAACTGCATGTCTTCATTTCTGCAATACAAGTGCAGATAGAATGTGATAGTAAGAAAATCTTAAAGCCAAAACATTAAAAGTTAAAGATACATATCTGTTGAACATGTTATAAAAACCAAGTATATAAATAAAAATATACCACGAGCAAAATTTATAAAACTTAAAATGTGCAATACATTCTACTACAACTATGTTTTATTCTATTGGTAATTTTTAATCATGCGTTATTTCGGTCAACTACAAAAACATATAAAAACGACTTTATTCGCTGGCCTTCTTTTGTTTTTAAAATGGCCTCGATACTTTTCAGTTAAGTTGAGTTTTTTTACCATTTTTTTTGCAAAACATTTAAAAAAATTGTATCTAGGTTGTTGCCTGGTTATGCAACAGTTCAGAAACTTTGCGAATCTTCTGTTGTGAGACAGAACAAGATCATGTAAAATATGTTGTCTTAATTTGTAAATGGCAAACACTCATCCATCAATGATGTAGCCTTCATATTAAGCATTTTAAGGTACTCGACAATTTTGGAACCAATCATGCTCCCTACCTTTTTGCGAAAACAATCGTTGGGCAGTAGGCATAGTTAATATTTTATTTCCAGGTATAACTTTTGCGTCATCGTAAATATTTTATTTTCAGGTATTTTATATAATGCCTACTATATTACACTGATAAATATTGTTTTGATACTTCAACGTAATTTTTCAGACGATGTATATTAGATTTAATTCTGACTGCCATGGTTTTGTGAAATATCAACTATGTGTAAAATTTTTCGATTCCTCTCTTAAATCCGAACATACCAAACGTTCAGTTAATGTTACGTGTCGGTTTTGATACAAAGTATGAGGAATATGTAGTATAATATTTTACCAATATTTTCTCTTGTCTGTAATGATACAGTTTTCGCAGATTGTGTTAATTTATGATCCGCAACAGATAATAAAACAGCACATATCAGTAATAAAACAGTACGTTGATTGGAAAAAAAATATTTGATAAAGCAATTTTATTTGATCTAGCAATATAGTTATCGAAAGAAATTTAATGCTTGATGACACGGCTAGATAAACTTTCCTTGATGTAAATAAATGAAAGTTATCTCTTATAGGTGCAATTTAAATTCTTCAAATGAATATTTTCTAAAATAGATTGTTGTTGTCGACATAGGACATATTAGAGAAACTGTTTTTTTCTTTGAAAAACAGTTAAAACAATGTGCGATGTAGCATTCTGTTCATATTGCAGATGCATTATTATTTTTATACAAATGTCTCCATAAGGACAAATAAAGTTGAAAGTTAAGGATTGCATCATGGGTAACGGGATAGCCATCTCGAATCACAACGGAGTTTTTAAAAGTTTTGATATATATATTGTTGCAAGTTCTGATAAGTTCATTTTTCCAATTTTTTTTAATATACGAGAAAGAAACATGCTATAATAACTAATACATGTACTAACATTTCATCAACATCAACATGGAATAGGCTTTAATTTCTTCGGGTAACCAAATCATAATTCTTTTGATATTATACCTCAATGTTACAAGAATCGACATTTTGACAATTTTTGACAATGCCTTAATATTTTTTCGTTTCTTATTGCTTGTGCATGATTAAGAAGCATATATACGAGAAGGACAACGTAAACGTGTATCAATTAACTTTTTGCAGAGCTGAAATAATGAATTTTTCCACTTATTTGAGTGTTAAATCAATTTTTGAAACAAATGTTGACAAAGTAATCCAAGACGTTGATTGTCAAGCTTGAATTATTTTGTCTACACGAGTGTTCACAAAAATCACAAATAGCAATATAAATTTGTTTTCCTCACTAAAACATGGCCTTTAAATCTTTAAATGTTCAATGAAAGCGATACTTGTCCAAGTAAACTTAAAGTATTTTCCCCAAAATGACGTAATGAAGCCAAATCCATTACGGAAAATTCCACGTTTAATTTTGAAATATTGTGTTAAATAAAAACTTGTAAAGTACAGTTATTCTTGCAAACATATTTGTAATTATTAATATTAAAACCCGGCTTTTAGCCCGAGCAATCGCAACCTTATTCATTAGTGCTTAAGTCTACTTCCTGTAGCAATAAGAAATTTCAATGTTATCCTATAACCAATGTTATAAAACTTAACCGAAGAAATCTTCGGTTTAGTTTTTGTGAAATATTTTGATTTACAGATATAATAATGATTTTAAAAAGAATTTTGCATCTTTAGATTAAAATTATCTTTTAATATCAATTGCTCTCTCAATAGTTTTCTTCATAACTTTCTATAAACCAACATGATATAACATTTCCCTTTACCTTCTCTGATACCGAAAACGTATCTTTCACCAAAATAAACATAAAAGGTATGAGTTATACTTAATATATGGGTTTTTAAATTATGTTATGGATTTTTTATGCCATTTAATGCAATATTTTGTATTAATATGACTGATTCCTTTTTATATGACCAATAAATATTGCACTTACTTTCAATATTTATAGTTAAGCGTTTTAAATCACGTACGGAAGATATATATCAAATTCCATGCTCATTGATTACTATAAGATGTCTGAAAACCTTATTATTTATCTGTGGGCTTAAAATACTTTTAAATACGTTAGAATAATTTTACACTGATCTTGCTGGACCTAATCAATATTCAGAAGATTAAATGATACGTCATAAGTCATGTTTGTT
This sequence comes from Tegillarca granosa, assembly GCA_029721355.1. Classification (NCBI taxonomy): domain Eukaryota; kingdom Metazoa; phylum Mollusca; class Bivalvia; order Arcoida; family Arcidae; genus Tegillarca; species Tegillarca granosa. The sequence goes on along the minus strand of CM056603.1, from coordinate 12,975,055 downwards.
GAAATAATTTATAACTCTCATGAATTGATGATGAACGTATTCCAATTGATTTTCAAATACTGTTCTTGGGGTATGTTTTTGTTCATTACAAGACTAAAGATTAAAATTACAAATGAAAAAAAACAATTATATAAAATTGATAATTGTCTCAAAGGTAATTAAATTTTTGTAGGGAATAGCAAAAAAAAAAAAAAAAAAAAAAAAAAAAAAAAAAAAAAAAAAAAAAATATATATATATATATATATATATATTATATATATATATATTATATATATATATATATATATATATATATATATATATATATATATATATATATATAAAACAATTCGCACCCCATCTTCAGTGTGATTAGAGAAGTAAATCGAGTCAGTCAATATTCATCCTAATTGATGTAATTGCATTTCAAAGCCAACAAAAAGACAGCCCTTGCCCAACCCTCGCAAGATAAGAAGATATTATTGAAGATATTATTAATGATAAAAGACATGCTTTGAAGCTTTCTAAACACTTCCGTAGGTAGTAAAAAAGAAAAAATTCGGATTAACTACAGTTCTAACAAACAAAAGACATCAAAATATTGAGTAATAACAAGCTTCTAGAAAGAAAAAAATTGTACATACGAAACGGGATTTTTTATCTATCGCAAAGATTTAATGTTTAGAGTACTTACGATTTTTTTTTGCTTGCACAGGGAACACGACAAGTTAAATATATTGTCGTGATCACCAGACATGACAATATGTGACAATCTATTTTGAATGTGACTTTATTTTCTAAACGATCAAACAGTTTGAATAATGTTGCATTTTGTTTACCTTAGAACCGTTAAAAACAACTACACCCATTCTAATGATGATGTGACCTCACAGTAATATATTTATATCATATCAGTCCGTTTGACTATTAGCAATGACTATACAAGCAATGATATATATAAAATGAGTTTTTAAAATAATTACATTTATGTCCAATTCTATCTTCATAAATTTGAGGTAATTTCATATACTTTATTAAATAGACCACAAATTATCAATTCAAAAAAATAAATCAAAAAAAAAAAAAAAAAAAGTAAAATAAATAGATAAATAAATAAAAATAAATAAAACGTATTCCAAACATGTTAAGCTCCTAAGCACCGCTTAAGGGAGTTTACTGACTAAAAGTCTATAATTTCAGTTTAGCAAATAAAATGGTTAATGTGTCACTGTGCATTATTAATTTTCCTCCATTTCTTTAGAAAGACAACTCTGTTGTTAATCCTATAAATATAATTATAGATAATGGTAATTGCTTACATATAAGTGTCTAATATATCGAAGATACTTACCAAGGATTTGCTTTCACTATTCTCTTTATCTATCACGGACAAAGTGCATAATTTGCGCAAGCACGAATCTATTAGTCTTACTTAACATTGTATTCCAGTTAATCCGCAATAAATTCTTTTGAAAATCAATTGATCAAAAGGTTTGATGCCGACTTAACAAACATGAAAAGTATTAAATTGTTTCTTGAGAACGATTATTCTACTATTAAAATATCAATTTGACACGTATTTTGTCTCTTTAAAGATAAAGTGTAAGAAACTCATTCAAATTGACCATTGATGATAAAACTATTTTGTTTAAGTGGAAATTAAGGAATATTAATGTTTTCACACAAAGTTAAGACAACACTTTGTTTCGTCAAATTAATGATGATTTGCGCTTGTGTTTCGTCTGTTTCTTTGCACAATAAACAGATTGCCAACACATTTTTTTTCAAGATTCTGTAAGTATAACGGTATTGCAAATTCATTGGTTTTGTAATTGTCAGCAATTCTTTTGTTTTGTCTTCAAATCTTTGTTTAATTTGAAATGATTTATAAACAGATAATACAAAATTAAACTATAATTTATTATAAAATTATTTCTAAAAAGTATTGAATGTCGTTAGTAGTGCTATATTTACATATTTGTGTTAACTAGTTGTACACAGCAATAAATAACCTTCTTTCTTGAATCTGGATTCGTCAAAATATCTAAGGGTTATTACAGTATGCTAAACCATCCTTTCAAACGTTTGTATTAACTTTCTATATGGTAATATTATACGGTACGTTATCGTGAACTGCCTTGTATTCAGTCTGGAATTTTAACTTTTTATCATTATACCAATAACTTATAACAGCTAACTATTATTAATTTATAATCTGTATCGATTGTTTCATAACACAGCAGAAATGAGTGACACTTTATATTGTTTAATAACGTCTTACATGCAATTTATATCTGTATTATCATATGATGTAACCATTTATCGACATTTTAAAACTCATTACATAAATCTGAATATTACACATTCCGCACTTAAAAACATTTAAAATTTAAAATTTTATAGTACTATTTAGATTCACAGGCATTAACTTATCAGTTCTTTAGTTGCATGCGAAGATAATGTAAAGTCACATCAATCAACTGTGCATCCATAGCGTGATGTGAGTTTATTTCTAGACCTGCACTGTAAATATTGGGAAATTTTGATTTAGTGTCATACATTTAACATACTCTTAAATTCAAATATTACTTTTTTTAAACAATGTTATAAGTATTTCATGAATACGTTAACATATAAAAGCAGAAATATGTTTTTTATGTTGCAATTTTCTTGTGTTAAATAATCTCCATTTAGACAATTTTCGGAATGAAAGAATATTGTCAAATCAATTCAGTAATACAATATTAACATTAAATCAAGTTTATCACGAAATCTTAAAAGACGATACTATTTGAACACTGAAAATTGACAATATATATATATATATATATATATATATATATATATATATATATATATATATATATATATATATATATTGTGTTTTAAGTAGTAGAAATAAGAAAAAAAAACTTATTTGAAACTTTTCCCATAGACAAAATGAGAGACAACATATTATTGAAAATTTAATTTTTTAAATCAAAGGTCTGCAACCAAAATGAAATCATTTTGATTTAAACACATATCAAAATTATCAATTCGTTTCATTTTCCGTCGTGTTTCGAGTGATCGGCCCTAAAATGTCATTCGTTAGAAAGGTCTAGTTTAACCTCAATCAAGTCAACTTGTTTAAAGCACTCTATTATTAGACGTGCGATCCATATTAAAAAAAGAAACTGAAAAAATATAGAACAGGATCAGTGAACGTTAATAAATATATATAAAACTTGCATAATTCTGATGTGCCTTATGTGCACATTCCTGAAAGTCATTCCGCATCAGGCCCCACAATAGGGGCTAAAACGTTTGATAGATAAAAAAGCCAAACAGTTCAACAAGTTAATAAATCTTAAGTTCCAAAATAAATGAATTAGTACTCAGCTTAGGAATGCTTTGCATTAGAGAACAAACCTTAGTTTTAAATAAATTTTAAAAATTAAGAAGGGTGAAATTTTGCTACAAGGTACATTTTATGACAGCACAAAATACTGTCTTCTCAGATATGGATACCATTGAAGAGTTTTACTGCACCAACAACGATACTCAGTGGAGTTAATATATAACAATACAAGAAACACTAAAGGGTACAACAAATTTTAAGAAAATTCTGTCTTTGGATTGGCACTTTAGCGAATGATTGATAATATAACACGCTTTAATTCTTATTTTTGTGTAAATATATAACAAATACCTGCTGAATTGTAATGTGCCATATGTGCACATTTCGGAAAAACATTCCTCATCAGTGACAAAAGTATTAACTAGAATGGTTTTAATTGGTAACAGTGGAGTCATCATGCGTATGATAAATAATGTTGGAATCAAAAGATGTTTTTTCTATGCTTATGATATGATGCCCGATATATTATTTTGTATAAAGTAATTTTTCAAATAACAGTCACAAATCCTGTGTTCTGAAAAAAAAACTAAGATATAAATTGCAGTTGAAGTTCTGTAAAACTTGAACCAGAGTATTTGAACACTGCGTTATATGTTTTTAAGTCCTTTTTGCCGATCTGCTGTTTACTAGGAAGAAAATTTGTCTTACGAAATGGACAATTTGCAAAGATTAAAACCTACAAATGGTGTATTTATTTCTTTTTACATAACTGCAATATCAAAATTTTATTATTTTCGAAAACTAGAAATGCTTAATAAAACAAATCATGTAAACATAAAGAAAGCATTGCATGATATGTCAATTTATTTCAGTCCGCATTGATAGCGTGACGTAGTTTTGTTCAAGCAAACAAATTCTTTTAATTTACATGTAACAGTAATTTAATTAGTGTTAATGTAACACGTTTTAGTTCTTTGGATATATTAAGCAATATAACACAATCATTCGTGCGAGATCATTTTTCATACTTTGACGGCATAACAATGAATATCCCTATTTGTTCATCAATATTATACTTAAAAATGCGGTTACACAATTTTAAGTGCGCAGCGGTAAAGAGTTTTGTTCGGTATGGGATAGTTTTTTAATGAGATGTGACGTTTAATTTCAATAATTTTCCCTTATCGGTTTTTCTCATGCTTCACAACAATTATGTTCATATTTATATAACACACTCAACATCTTTACAAACTGGTTTATTAAAGGTTGATTAAACCTACGGCAGTCAGAATTAAATGTCACTCTTACTATGCATTAGCATACATGTCACTTTTTAAATTATCTTGATTATTTTTATGTTTTAAAATTTTTATTTATTCATTATTTATGATATAATGAATTCGTTTATTGCTTTTTTTTATCATATGACTTATGACATACAACACAAGTCTGCAACAAAGAAAAAAATAGGATTTGAAATTGTATAGTCATGCTTTTATTTATCTTCTAGATCACTTACGATAAAAAAATAAGTGCATGTATGTAAGAAAAAAAAATTATATGGTCTGCATTAAGAGATTGACTTAACTGTTCAAGGAAATATTATATATGTACAAGACAATAATATTGGATGTAACCTTATTGTAGTTTTTGATGGCTATTCTTGATATCAATTGAAAATTGCTTGTGTAGGATTATCTTTTTAAATTGCAAAACATTGCAATGAGTATAGCTGGTTTACTTAAGGCATATGTTAGTATGAAGATAAATGCACAGGAGTGAGAGATAAATCCTTATCGTTGTGCATGTTTTGTTTCCATCATCAAATGTATAAAAGTTTTCAATTTCTGTAACACGAACTGAAATATGTTTAAATTTGCATACTAATAAAAATGTATTTACTGATTTTTTTTAAAAAAGAATTTTCAATCAGTAATGTGTATAAATGATTCAAAAATGGCCTTAAATATTTGATGTTATCCTTATTATAGGAATATGATTTGAGAAGAAGACAAGGAAAGAGAAAGGGTTGAACGATTATAAATATAGTTTTCACAGTGTGTGTGTGTGTGTGTGTGTGTGTGTGTGTGTGTTTTGAATTGCCACAGAGATAGATTAAGTTGATGAGCAAACTTAAAAAGGAGTATTCAAAAGAAAATAAATTATTAAGCAGAAACTTCACTTTTTTGTATGAAAAATGATGTTTGTTTTACAATATTTATTACGTAAAACAATTTTAAAAAAAATCCATCTGTATGTATGATTATATCATCAAAATTTGAAAGAAAAATAATGAAAAATAAAACTTATTTCAAATTTACTTATCATGATTAAATCAATAGACTTGGTCAGTTTGAAGATATAAGTGTGTACTTGGCAAAAGTCAATGCAATAAAAATCACGAAACAACAAACAGCATAAAAGTGAGAAAAAAAACAAAGTTGCTTACTTATTAAAAGATGAAAGAAACTTTGCCATTTCATTTTAATACAGATTTATTTTTTTTGTAAATGCATTGTTTTTTATTATCCACGTTTTATCCCGTAAAAAAAACAACAACATTTGAAATGAAATAACTTTTTAAACATTTGAAATGAAATAACTTTTCACTTATCACCTACAAGGTACTGGAATCTTAATTAGAAAGATATCCATTACAGTTAATGTGCTTGGCCATAAAATGTTTCTACATATCTAACAGAATTTCAAACGCTACCCTTACATTACCACTGTTGACAATAAACTAATCATCACATAGGGAAAGCAGCTTCTAAAGTTTGATTTATTTTTTGAAGAAAATCAACTGATTATGAGATTGTGATGATTTAATAACATGCTTCAATAAAAAAAAAAGTTATAAAATATAAATGTTTTTTGTACTACATTTTCCGTACCTATATTACTAGTATTTTATACCATTCCCTTGAGCTTTGAGAAAAGGGTCAATTATTTCTAAGTTGGATGCGATTTTAAATCAATAAATCAAACTGTAAAAAGGATTACATACAATGTAGTGATTTGTTGCTATTTTTATCATAATTCATCTGACGCAAAGCTTGTGAGATATCAGAGTAAATGCAGTCATGAAAATAATTACACCTTAAGTTGGGAATGTTGGTTGCAATCAGCATCTGGCGTTTCCATAATGATAACGTTAATTGAATCACTTTTTTCACATCATCAGATCGAAAAACCTCATATGGCCAAGGACTGGTATGTTTGTATTATTGTTTTAATATTTTCATTGCGATTACGCATTTAACAGTTATATGAATTTATGGAATATAGACATCATGTCTTAAAGACTCAAGTTGTTATGTTGTTGTATGTTTTGTATTTTTGCTCGTTATTTTAACAGAACAAACGTGGTGAATTAAGAAGATACATGAGCATGAGCGTTGTGTGTAGTCATTAGTTTTTATCAAGTTCTTAAAGCTTTTTTCAAGAACTTCAATGGTTTGACTTCATTCCAAAGAACCTCATCAATCAACTTTTTTGCAACCATGTCATAACTATTCAAGTTGATCATTCCTTTTGTTTTCGATACTTCAAATGACAAATTGACAGGAAACCTGTCAATATAACGAATTTTTTGTACGATGCTCCTATACAACCCGTAATACCGTAACCTTTGGTTCATTAAACAGACAATGTTCATAATTAAGTAACTGGTAACAGAAAACCTGATGAGATCATTTGGAATACTAAAGGTAAAGAGTGTTCAATGAAATTGATTAGATATTGGAATCAAAGGAAAATAGGAATTGTGTTCGGAAGTTGGGTTCTATGTATTGCACTAATTAGACATGCTTTTATCAATCGATTTCATTGTTATAAAGCAGATGCTTCCGAACAAATGCAATCTAGAGTATGTCAATCGAAAGCTGAAAGAAACAAAAAATACTAATATCATTACAATATATGGCTTAACAAGACCGTTTTAACAGTTGCAAAACAAATTATATCCACTTGGTAGTTTACCATTTCAATAAGAAATTAGTATGTTTAAATAATAAGTTTGAATGTCAAACAAAAAAAAAGAAAACCAAACAAGTCATAAATATATTTAAATTTTCAGAGTTTTAAATGTAACAAGGTAAGTATTTCACAATGATTTACAGTAACATAAGTCATGTTTGCTGGACATAATAATGTTAACTGTGATTAACTCTTAAGTTATGCTGTCCAATCGGTAGCACCTTAATTTCGCTAACATTTGACAGTTCTAGAACAAAAACGTAAATGTTAGCGTGTCTTCTATGACATTTTAATGCTAAAGTAGCTATGATCAGACATTTAAATCGTCAATTCAAACGTCATATCAAAACGCTGTCTATAGTTTCGCGTTCTGGTCCCAGTTTCACAATAATTCACAAATTCGGAAATATTTCAATGCCAAATTTTTAAGATAGTACAGAGGTAAAATTGAATATCTAATGTTATATCTAAATTGTTTACTGCAGTTTTGGTGAAAAAACCCAAAATATTGTTTCATAAAACTTTTTTTTTTAAAATATCAAAATAAGGCAATATTTGAGTTGAGTGTACACTCAGTGGAGTGAATGATTCTGAAACTGGGGCCTGTGCTATATATGTTTTCATAACATACATTTTTCAGCTTAAAAAGGCTTTATTTTGTCCTAAGAATTACTTTGTCATTAAGAAATCGATGATGATGTGTTGATGATAAATTAAAAACATACAAAAATAAACAAGAGCTGAATAATGAACTAGAAATCTCCAAAATTGTGTAAATAATTATTGGTTGATTTATATATCGGTCTCTGATCGGTCGGTTGGTTAGAGACCTATCATTGCTATTAAATCTATTCCCCCATTTCCTTAGTTATAGTTTTCACGCTCTTAAAAGATCCATCAATGATGAGAATTATAAACGCCCTTAACTGATATTCTTCATTAAACAGGTCGTAAGTTTATTTCTTTGTTGCTCTGATAATGTGCTTTCTAGATTGGATTTTGTCCTAAGGAGATTTTTACATTTACATATACTACAAGTAAAAATTCCTAACCAGGATCATATGTTTTAGGAGATATAAACTATATCTTAAATCGGATAGATATTCCAAGGTCACATCCTGTAGAAAACCATTAATATATATTATCGTAATTGAATAGTTTCATCTCGCTGAAAAACAGCAGTTCCTAGTAAACACACTATAGCTATCGATCTTTACCATATTTTTTTTCAAAATGAAAAGCCTAATTGTAATTCAAACCATAGGAAATTTTATTGAATTTGAAATTTTTTAAGAGGAAAAGTTTCCTAGCCCATTGGAAAAGTGACAAGATCCCTTTTTTTCAACCAGCCGTTGGATTATAGATAAAATGAGTATTAATATTTTATTTTCATTAAATTTAACTTTTACACTTGATGCTATTTTTGTCATTGTGCTATAATTCAGAATAATTATAGATAATGGTATGATATAAAAAAAATGTTGTAATATGTAACTGTTAAATTTTGAAGGTGTCATATGTGCACATTTCGGAAAATCATTCCTCATCAGTGAAACTAGGGGCCGAAAAGTTTAAAAAATAAAAAAATAAATCAAACAGTTGAAAATTAATGAATCCAAAGTTCCAAAATTATATGAACTCAAATGCAGCTAAGAAATGCTTTGCATGAGGAAACAGTCCCTAGTTTTGAAAAAAAAATCATAAATTTCGACGGTTGAAAATTTTGAAATGAGTTATGAATAGTAAACGTTATAGTTTGAACGCCGATTTCTAAAATTTTATGGATTTATAAAGGCTTTGTTTAACTAGAACTTTTTAAAAGGTCAGAATCATAACCGCTAAAATATGCCACGAAGTATTATTAACATAAATTTGTAAATGTTGAACTTTATGAGTTAAATTTTGTTTCTCCCCCCCCCCCCAAAAAAAAAAGAGCTTTCTGAACATATCGGGAAGATGTGTCAGGAAGATGTGATTTTAATTTTTTAAAAATTTTACATACAATTGGCAACGATGTAATGCGAACAAATTCTTGCTGCTTTTTGAAGAAAAACCCTTTCGCCATGATCTAACTTAATCAACAGCTGGTGACGTTTTCGAAAAAAAGCACCAGCACGTGTTCGATTGAGATATCTTGAAATGGTTCCGTCGGTAGATTTGATTTTAACTTGCTTGGTTACAACTGATATCAGTTTAAATTGATCAAAAATTATTTTTTACCAGTTGAAAAGCCAGTCTAAAATAGGATGTTTATCTTTTTTGTCATATTAGAAATGAGATCGCATTGTTTTGATAGTGAATCGCCAAATCCCCACTTACAATTGCTGACAGCAAATACTCATGTCGCCATCATAATATAATATATACAAAACATGAAAAACAGAAAAATAAACAATTGTTATATTAAAAAATGAAATTTGAATATTACAAACATTTACATTTTTAGCAATTTTAAACAAATACTGCAAGTATGGATAATTTTTATGCACTGATATTTAATATATTTAATTATGCATTAAATCTACTAAAGGAAACGACAAAAATTGTGCTATAACACACTTAACTATGTTTTCCAGTAGTTAGCCGTTCCAGATAAAAAATATTTATTTAAATTAGCATAAATTTACATAAGAACGATTACTTTTGGAAATGAAGAAATAATAAAGCTATGAAGTTATAATATAACAATACAATTAGAATTCGCGATAATGAATACTCATATAAAGAAAGATTAATAGAGTAGTACATGAAAGTAATTAACATAGAGCACTGAACGCGAAAAATGACTTCGTTTTGAATTCAAGGAAATATTGTGGTTTGAAATTAACGTGATTTTAGAACCATAACAACAAACACTACCTAACCAACTATCTTAAACCAACCATTAAAGATATGCATCTTAACTGTTGTTTCATCGGCGTTCAGTCGTGACTCTCGCATGATTAATGATTTGATTACATACTATCTTGATAAATCAAATGGTGCTTAACACATATTTTTGTCGACTGTCGCGACAAAAACAATTGTATTAATCCCCAAGGATTATTCTCTCAAACAAGATACATATGGTTTGGTTTTCATTTTTGACAATCAATTCAGCAAGGTGCTTATAAATGCTTATTTGCAATAGACATATGAAACTTAGCCAAACCTTTGTCATGAATTACCTGCTATGCTTGAGCAAAATCAGTGCATTTCGTTTGAAAGTTTGATTTCGATGTGTTAGATAAAATTTTAATTAAATATTAAAATTACAGAAAAATGTTTAATGTTGCATAATTTTTTTTTCCAAAAATAAGATTTTCTGGTTGTTATGGAAAAAATTAATACAAAAGTGTAATTAAAGTTTGTCCTTCCGAATGACACCCAGCGTTTTTTCTACGAATTTTGTTAAAAAGTAAACTGTTTTAATGACAATCTCGCGTTTTATCTAGAAAAATATGATAAATTATGAGTAAGGCATATATATTGAAAAGTAAAGCAATATACCTTACAATTTTTAAATGTATTTACGTTTTTGTTAAGATTTATAACAATTTATATCCTACTTATATATATATATATATATATTCTAGTAGTGTTGAGCGTTTCATATGTGAAGTAGTTGTTATCAAAAGTAATACTAAAGAAAAGAAAATCCAACTTACATTAAAAAAATCTTTCCTTGATAGAAATACAATCCATATCACAATTTATCACAAACACAACAAATGATAATAATAAATATAACATCCAGAATCACTACAAGCATTACCCAAACTTTCGACCTCGTGCAACTACGCACGGCTTATCCATGCACTATAACTCAGTGCTTAAGCACTTACAAGGCTGTTTGGTATCTCTCTCTCTCTCTCTCTCTCTCTCTCTCTCTCTCTCTCTCTCTCTCTCTCTCTCTCTCTCTCACACACACACACATACACACGCGCGCGCGCCGTTCTAAGTCTGATGACAGTGTTTATATCGGGTCAACTTTATTATTAAAACGTTATGTAAAATAAAGCGCTAGAAGGCGTGAATATACAGTATTATAAAAGCGGTTATTGCGTGTTCGTGTTGTTTGAATCGCCCGCGTATATAATCAATGTCATCAGTCCGTGAACTACCTCAACCTACAGACATGACTACATACATACATACATAGGTACACATGCACCATGTTTTTTCTATAGAATTATATTTATGTTTGAACGATATAATTTTGTATTATGTCATTTGTAAGATAATTTATTTGTTATATTAATAAATATTGTTTGTATTATATACTCACACGTAAGGGTGAAGGTATGTGAATTTCTATAGAATAAAGCACAAAAAAAAATTAAAATGCAACTTCAAAGTAAAAAACAACAGTTATACGAACGTCGCCGACAACGAACCCGTCAGTCTTATAAAATCTATAGGGATGGGGAACTTGTAATATGATTGTTTAAAGTAGATTTATCGGTAGACATCTCGGGATTAAGGTATTGTTAAATCCCTTTAAACCAAGTTGCCATCTAATAGGAGTTATTGTAAAATTCCCTAGCCAAGAATAAAGGTCAACAACATCAAGATGAAAATATAATATATTTAGAGATCTTTCTAACAAAAACATGCAATACGAAACCCTAGATACTGCCACTAAAATTATTAATTCCGCACAAAACTTTTACATTTAAATACGTATTAGATAATCATACTACAGAGTTTGCTATAGAGGATATAAAAATGAACATAGGTCTGACTAAGGGTTAAGATGATTTATAAAAATCTTATCAACGTTTTCCAGTTGACATCCGCCAGTTCTTTATTAATATTGTATATATATATATATATATATATATATATATATATATATATATATATATATATATATATATAGTTAGTTAGTTTGTTACACAGTCATTTCACAAAAACTGCAAAATTTCATGATGGCTGTTTATGCATTCAGATGTTTTGTATAACAATAAGAATTTGCACTATACATCTAGCATTTAGATATGAATCAGCAAAACAATGCCTTGCATCAATTTTTATAAATGAGAAATTTTATTACATTTTGTGATTTCCCTGAATCTTTGCGAGGCATTTATGGAAAGAGTAAATGCGGCAGGTTATTAAATCGGGAGTATTAAATCACTAGTGCTGTTATTACTGTCTAGTTATTTAAAGTTCGTATCGAGATATAGAGATAATTGCCTGTTATTACCCAGTTATTTTGTGCTTAACTGAATAGAACGAAATAATAATTCATAAATCTTGCACCACTTAAAAGAATATGCCATTTTACCATCAACAGATAATTCAATAATGCGTACAATTCTCATAAAGACGGCAATGTACGTCATTTAGAATTCATGATTCGCCTAAAGTTATAGTCGGAACGGCATCGGTTCGTATTCATAACCATAATAACTATATACTGTTTACTACTAATAGGAGATATATTAAATATTTGACACATTACGTCTGTAGTTGGTTTTGGTGATTTAAACGTTATGTGAAGTTAACGGCAAAAAGAGTCTATTTTTAGAAATTCTAAGATTACAATTACACCTTTAGAGAGCCAAAGTACCAGAGTTATTCTAATCAAGACAGATAATACTGATAAAAACTGGCTTTCAAAGTTTTCGTTATCTCCACATACAAAGATAAATGCATTTAACCTCTTATAAGCAAAACCTTCGTTGAACAAAATAGATACATCAAATAAAAGCAACATTGGCGAGCTGATGTATTGTGAATCGTGATCTTTTATTCTAGTACTAGCTGCGTGGATAAAAACTATCCAAACAGACTTTATAAATATACTATCCAAAAATTTCCATAGCCGTAATTATAACATCGTACGGCTAAAACAAGACATCACTAGAATTAAGTTATATAAACTTCATAGTTCCTAGAATCTATAATCTCTTGAAATTGAAAATAAACGTCATAGCCGCTAGAGTCACCGGAATAAAACCAGGTGATATTGATATTAAACAAACTCTTGTCTTTTTATTTTCTAGCAAGTGTATTTTTTGCTCAGTTTAACAGCATTTGGACCCTTTCTTTAAGAGATTTAAAAAATTATACCATATGTGTTTTAAGAACGCCTTGGAAATCGAGTTTAGATTATTTTTGTATTTGTCTGTATAACGCTTAGTGCAGTATTCTACAGTGGTCAGTTGAAGCCACTTTATCACTGCAAAACAATTTTAACAAGACACAAACAGCTTTTGTTAGTAGCTAAAGTAGACGCTGAAAAACTAGTATTTGTAACTAGCAAACTAACCAAGAACACGATTGAAGAAATGGAAATGACACAGAACAAATAATATAAATCGATGCTCGGCAGTGTTGTTGTATTATCGAAGAGCCCTAAATAAATTCCCTATATTTTATCTCCATCTAGCACAATCAACTTATAAAGTAAATTTACTTAAAATCATTTTTTTAGTTTCCCTATTAAGTTTGAATACCCGAGTTTGTAATTGCAATCTACCCTTGGATGAAAACATAAATGATTTTTCAGATTTTTTGCAGTTGTTATGGTTGTAATTGCAATTAACATTTATTTCAAGTAAATTAAGTGTGTCTAAAACTTATTTCGGTTATTAAATTTTAATTCAGATTCGTATAGAAAAAATGTATATTAAATAACAATAAGAGAAGTAAATCAAATATTTCAAGTTTCAGGAGTACTGGTAAGTGGAACAAAATCGATAGGCATGAATAAACCACTATTTAACATGACAGACTTCGACTGTAATAACAAAACTGTTTTCTTTTTTTTTTTTTTGTATTGTGATTCGTCATATATTGCAAAGACTATAAATTATTGTCCAACAGTAAGATCATAATAAACTTATACCGTGATTGGTAAAAAAAATTATATGTTTAATGGAAGTGACTACTCGTTCCTCATGAAAAAGTATTTTTTTAAATTATCGTTTTCCTGCATTTTACTTACAAAATATACCAGTAAATGGAAATTGGAAATCTTTATCTTAGATGCCTATATTCTATTGCTTACAGCGAAAAATAATTTTACTTTTGCTTTTATTTCTTGCATCTTATATCCATTTTTAAAGCTTCCGGCCAAGCCTGGGGAATTGACATACACTACAAATCCAGATCATTCATTATGAAAATTCAAATGCTTTTAAAAGTTAAAACCACAAGTTTCGATTTCTCCAAGCGAAAGGTTTCTTCATGCAGTTATATATTTTATATGCAATGATTTGTTTACTTTTTAGCACCATTAAAAGGTAAGCGACAAGTAATTGATATTTTAACTAACATAGGTGCCTCAATGAAGACTTACAGTTTTCACAGTAAGACTTAGAAAGGTAGCCTTTAAAAATATCTGGTTTATTTTCAAACTCCGTCGATCAAAAAGCCTGTAAGCAAATAATAACCAATAAAAAATAACAGAATACGTTAAAATTTATTTTTTAACGTTAAAAACGAAGAGCATGGCAAACTTTATGTGAACGTTAATGAAACGCTCATTCTAAGCTTGTGAAATGATGAAGTCAACCATTGAAATATTTTACCAAAAAAGCACACTCTGTAAAAGAAAAACTTTGTTTCTTTAAAACTAGTAAAATTCCTTTATCCTACAATTTATCGTGAAAATCCTGTTTTACTTTTGACATAACTTTAAACCTTCATAGCTCGAACACATTATACGATAACCTTTTTGTAATCGGATATATTTTATATTAATTTTTCTCGTTTAAAAAGCGCGTGGGATATCACATTTATAAACTGTTTTGTATTTAAACAATATGAAGAAGATTTGCACTCGTGTTTATTCTTTAAATAATATGCACTGGTAAAAATACATGTAATTCATGTCATAAATCATTGAAGACAATAAAAAAAGAGAGGAAAACTGTTAAATTATACAATTACTAACGATGTGTAGCTAAAGGGCAATACTACAAACAAAACGCAAACGTGATAAACACATTGAATCACGGTTGCTTAAGTACATCTCATAGGCATGTTCTAGTCTGACAGCATGTGATTTGTTGTAAATCTTGTCTGAAAGAAGAAATATAGCAAGACAGAAACTTAAAAAGATAATCTTAAGAGAATTCTAGGATTGACCAAGACAGAAATTAGTTTCTCTTTGCGGTAATTTTTGCAATGATCGTTTTCCTGTTATGGTAGACGTGGGTTTTATTACATACCAGCTTTATGACTAAATGATAGCCGATAATTTCTGTTTTATTTCCGAATATTCTATTGCTCTAGAATAGTATACTTCTGATGCTTTTACTTTGTAAGCATCAAGATAGCAAATTTTAAATTAATGACATACATCGGACCTCGCCTTGGGAATTACCTTAATGAGAAAATATTACAAATACAGCATTCAAACGATTTTAAGTTTCATGTTTGTGTTACGGTTTAGTTCATATTTAAACCTTCACCATTACACTCGAAGTTTATATTTTGTTACCACTAGAGAGATGGCGGTTTGTTATTTGTAATCAAAAAGGTTTAACCACGAACCATTACGTCGTTCTAGACCATTATCACCAAAAAATTAAGCTAAAGATGGAGAGACGTATTCTCTTTATCTGTTATCTTGACTGTTGTAAGACTTTTGAGCAAATATATTCACAGTCTGCTCATGCTTGATATTCTTTTTTGTCATATATAGAATACAGCATATTTAATGATGTGAATCATTAAATTTGACAAAAAAAACCTGTTTAATTTTGATGCGTCATGTGTGCATATTTCGAAAATTCATTTCTCATCAGAAACACTAGGGACCGAAAACGTTGATAGCTAAAAAATAAATACAAAAAACATTTATTATAATTTTCATATTTCTTATCATTTGCACCACTTAGAAGGTATGTCATTAATAATGTTTCTTGGTAGATACCTCAAAAATTGTTCGAAAGCTGAATAAAATTAAATATTTTTAATAGCATCCAGTAACAATAAGTAAATTGGAGAGATAGTTGACGTTTTTTATCTTTAATGATCCCTGATATAAACCTTTTTGGTTCGACTTTTTATAGCACAAAAATGTATCCGAAATATTAGAAACACACTGTCAATTAAAATTACATTTCTTTTCAAAATATAACCGACAATTATTTCATACTTTGTATAAAAATGTTCTAGAGAATTGGCCAGCTAATACAGTTCACTATTCCACGTACTTTTATTGTGTTTTAATTGACGGTAACAATAAATTCTTTATTTTCGTTTTTAGGTAAAATATTTAAAAAAAAAAAAAAAAAAAAAAAAAAAAAAAAAAAAAAAAAAAAAAAAAGAAAAAAACATTTGACCAAACTATTTTTATGAATACATTAAATGCGGAGTTAAAGTTTGCTATACTTCAGGTTAAAAATAAAAATAAGTATGAAAAAGAAATACCGTGGCAAATTTGGATTTAATAACCATTTAATACATTAATTCCGAGAATAGGACTCATTCGTAACGATAAAAGCAGAAGTGGGGTATTTTGTTTGTAAAAGCATGATAGGTCCTGTGACTTCAACAAACTTCTTGCAAATAGCTTAAATATCGCCTGTATAGTTTGTTGGTAACATTTACCCCACCTCCAAAAAATTATTTGTTCAATCATCGAAAAAAGGGTTCATTATACAACTAATGCAGCCCCATAACACTTTTTTGTGGTCCATAGTAAGAAACGGACTAATATTCTATTTATTGCAAATTTAGATGGATGTCAGCATTAAACCATTACGTTATTAAGGTTAAACAATCTTAAGATAATTTCTCATGAGATTGATGATTTTCAATTAAAATAAAATAACACAAGAGAAGTCCATAATTTGAAATTTAATCCTTGACGAAAATTAATTACGCTTTTCTATTTGAATATCAATGCCATGTTATGCAGTTAGGTTTAGGTTTCTATACATAATTTCTATTATCTATCAATTTAAAACACAAAAAGACATCATACTTAGATACACTATCCTTAATTAGGTAATTGAGACAGTGTCTAATGGACAGGACACTTAGTTAGTAAATCGTTATCTCTGCCAAGAAATTGGACATACTTTCCTTGACTAAAAACCCAATGTACTCTGCATCTGTAATGTGTTCTATAATTTTTATTATTTCTTGATTTGCCATTAATGATAGGTTGTTAAAATGTATTGGTAATTTTCTCTTTTTAGTGATGTAATTAGGAAGAATAATTTACTTTTACCAAGTTACGTATAACACAAGAATGTCTAATGGACACAAGAACATAAGACATATAGGAGGAATTTCTAACGAAGTCGTACTCCCTATATAGGAAGTAAAAACCTAACATTATATCTAATACGATAAACGATTGACATGTCATGTTTTTTCATTTTCATTTTACTTTCTGCTAATTACTACTTATGTTTAAGGTATTTTAGATTTACTTTGAGCGTTTAAACATATGTAAATATGCGATGTAAAAACAGATGCACGCCTGGGGATTTTTTATAGATTAAACAGGAAAATACTTACCAATGTAAGGCCTTCTGATACCAAACATCGACTTTTTGAAAGATATTGAGTCACGAAGAAAGCTGGCTGTTTGGAAAATAAGATTGTATAAGATCTTCTGATAAAAAACGAAAAATGAAATTATAAATCATAAATGTTTTATAAACTTTAATGTGACATCGTTATTCGGTTGTATATTTGTAATCAGAATTTTATTCCAGTGTTGAGAAAATCGTGATCATTGACATTTTGATTTATAGGAAGACCAAGTTTGAAGTATATGGTAGTGAAAATAGTACTTTGTGTAATGTTTACCGCGGAGGTAAATAACCCAAAAGATTTTTATCCTTGTTCAGAATTTTTCATTGGATTTACATAGCACGTGCATCTCTTTTTTACATTAACCAATCAGAATAATTATCTATAATCAGATAACCGTTCCCGAATAAAATCTGTTTCGCTTTATTATGTTTCCAGTATTTTTACGTCATAGTATTTAAAAATGAACTTGTATGAATTTATGCTTTAGAAGAGAGCAATTTGACGCTAAAGCATATTCCTGGCAATACTCAATGTCTTAGTAACAAAAAAAACAAAGAAAAAAAATAATAAGCATATTAAAACTGCTAATAATAAAGCTATATAACCTATAGTAAGAGCTTTACCAATGCAATTGTTTTTTAAAACATTTTATCCATAAAGACGCTAAATTATTAATCTGATTCAACTCTAGTTTATGTGTTCATTAAATTAACATCATTTTAAAGTATTTGGTAAATTCTTCATTATATTTAGTTTTTAAGCTTTGTGGTTAAATTTGCAATGATAAATCAAACCCACGTGCATTTTGTTTATAAAACTAATTTGAAGTTTTATATTTTATTAACGAGGAATAAGGAAATCTTCATAATTTGCTTTTAATTTACAATAATACGCATGTTCAAGTAATTCTTAACTATATATTAAAAAGTTAATTTTTCTTCCTGTTATTTTTGGACTCAAGTTTACTGACTGTTTTATGTGCTGCCTTGTGTGGTTTGAGATATGACCGTCTTTTGCTTGTAGAGTTTTCTAGATGTTACATAATTGTAACCCTAAATTTTTCCGAAAGGTATTATAGTGACGGACAATATATTATTTGTGTTTTACACGTATTAATCAAACTCGGTGACAAGTTTTCTCTATTACCAATTAGTATTTTTATATAAATGCACTTTCAAAAAAAAAATTATCAAGTGAAAAGATAAACAGGTTATTATATTACGATAAACTTATTTGTTTATTTTTATAATTCATTTCAGCGGCCTGTAGCAGTTAAAGTTTATTGCTTTTCCTCATTATTCTAGTATTTTGATAAGATCGCATTATTAAATCTAATAATCATTCTTATAGTAAGTTTAAAGGTATAAAGTCCAAATGACTATAAAAATTAAAGAATAAAACAATCGGCTAATTACATAGATTTGAGTAGAAGACCCAGGTTGCGTTCTTGGCTATTACTCAAATTATTGTATACACAATACATAAATAGCTGGTTAGATTGGAATAGCTGCAAAGACCTATGCGTCCTTGGAAAATCAAGACTTTATAATATTCCTTTTATTTATATTGGGTGTTAATATGTAGATAATATGCATCTTCTTGTACTTTGTCACATTAAATTGGAAGAAATTCCAAGTTTCCACTTCACAATTTCAAAATTTGTAGTTATTGTTCTTAAATGTGCCAATTAGATTCGAAAATGCATATTTTCAAAATTGAGGTGGAAAATGAGAATTTGAACTGAAATATGTACTTGATAATTTCCCGCAATAGTACAAAAGTCACATGAAACACGATTTTCGCAAAGTTTAATGATGTTGATAAACGACATGTCTTTAAAAATTGAATCATCACTTGCAAATTCTACGGATTGGCATTGTGTATGAATTGCAACAATAAATCTACTGAAAACTTAGATGAAATAAATTATCAACCAATAAACGCATCTTCCCACAATTTACAATAATTTTGTTAAGTTAGTTAATGAGGCCTTAACTAACTCACAAATTAATTACTTTTGATCTGACATCGGATATTTGCTAATAAAATAAGAATTAAACTGTGTATGGAATCGGAGCATTGCTAATAGGGTAATAAAATAAAGCAAAAACAAATAACATTTGAAACGCTTATCTCGCTTCCGATCGAGTTCACAAACTTGTTTCAATATTGAAGATTACAGTGAAATTTATACATTCAGTATTTTTGTATCCTCTCTCTAACTACGTTCAACATAATTAAAAATTATTGGTCATTTATTAAGCTTAAATCTGAACAGGAGTTCTTTATTTTTCCCGTATTACCAACAAAATACGTTGAAAAATATTGGTTTCATAAAGGACAAAGTTAATAATCTATTTTTGCATTTTTATTATCTCGTATAGCAGATACTATTATTTAAAACAAGAAAATTAATTAAACTTTTTAATCTCTAAGGATTAAAATTTTTTAATGGTATTTAATTTTGTAAAGTAATTAATTTTGCATTGTCATTACCGTAAAAAAGTCATTCCACTTAATGGAAATAAATTAAAAATTTGTCAATAAACCAATTTTATTTTGTTTTTTGTTTCATTATTATATCATTAATTTTTTAACACGACAACACTATAGAAAAGGGAATTTTATATAAAAAGGACTTTTCTTTTACGCAAAAATATTTTCTTTTAAACCTAATGTAACACGTCTGTTAACAAACCATGCGAACAATCATTATAAGCTTGAAATCAAGTGGTAGTTGTTTTAATCATTCATAAGGCAAAATGCCACGAATGGGATAGTCTCTAGCAAGTTGTAATTAACAATAATGTTTTGAAACACAATAAGCAAAACTTAACAATCATAATTACTCAAACCACGGTTCTCTAAGCATTTTCTACCTTCCTTTGAACCTACTGCCACGGAATTTTGTTTCAATTCTTGTCGACCCATCCAAAGTCTTTTATTCTTAACTATTTCTTCTAGATTTTTCTTTTTGTTTCACTTTTTCTATATTCGTCAGGTTTTTTGCATTTTGCAGCATCTACTTATTCATTTACAACTTATATTTTTGATTTGTTGCTTTTTCTTTTGTCGAATTTATTGTGATAAGTCTTGTTTGAACAAAACAAACGCCCAAGATCTTCTTTATCATATCCTCTCTTCTGTGCCTTTGTTACTTTCCTGATCGATGCTTTTTCTTCACTGTGCATAATATGAAAGCCCTGACTAAAATAAACTGTTACAGGTACAGTCAAAAGTTTAGGATTAACTCCAAACTTATGACAATCCTTCTTCACATTTTAAGTGGTAGCATTTTATCGATGTTTTCATGTTGCAGTATAATATCTATATTAAATTATCAACATTTTTGTTTAGTGGTAAACATGAATAAAATTTTTATAAAATTTGTTAGTTTTTGATATTAGAAGCAAGCACACCACTATCTATGATTTATGTTAAAAATATGCCAGGTTCAAGTGTCTAAGATATTAATTAACAAGCAGTATCTTGATAGCTATTAATTAACAAGCAGTATCTTGATAGCTATTAATTAACAAGCAGTATCTTGATAGCTATTAATTAACAAGCAGTATCTTGATAGATATTAATTAACAAGCAGTATCTTGATAGATATTAATTAACAAGCAGTATCTTGATTAGCTATTGATTAACAAGCAGTATCTTGATAGATATTAATTAACAAGCAGTATCTTGATAGATATTGATTTACAAGCAGTATCTTGATAGATATTGATTTACAAGCAGTATCTTGATAGATATTGATTAACAAGCAGTATCTTGATAGATATTAATTAACAAGCAGTATCTTGATGTTTATGTCAGACTTGTGAAAATTGGTCAACTAAAACGGAAGTTTATTATCTAAGAGACCTTCCTTATTCAAAATTAGTCATTATTACAGTATAAAGGAGAATTACGGGGCACATCATTTCATCGGTACTACTAGCATTAAATTGTACTAATTATTGTTAAAACTTTCAAGGTCTATTTTGTTTCATTTTACCGACTTGTGGAAATTGTTTAAACCTGAATTACCATTCATTTCATATCAAAACTACGAAAGATTTGAGTTTTCTTCTCGTTTCTGTATTTCAATTATTGGATTAGTTTATGCTGTGCTTAGAAACATATTCGGTAATCTTATATTCACTCATCCAGGTCCTTATTTCCAAAATTCACAATAATTAACTAAATAATCTCAATTTCATAAGACATATTACTACTCTACTGCGATGTATCTTCATCGTTAATTTCATTGTTTTCCGATGAAAGAAAGCTTTAATGTTAAACAATTGTGTGTATTCCTGTTATGTATCATTGTACATTGATTTCGTAATGTTGAAAGTTTTTAGGTTACAAAGGAATAACAAATTGCATGAAGAGCTATGTTTAATTTGTACCCGGAACACCCGGTATCATACTAGCATGAAGTGCCCCCAAAACAGTATCATTTCTTATATTTACAATTTATTTCTTACATCTAATCTGCTATGTGGACTTAAAACTATTACTGCATTTCATTTTTGTTAATTTACTACCTCCGTTTGTTTTAGTGCATCGTGGAACCCGTCTTTCACATCTCCATAAGTGATGACGTCATTGATAAGTGGTATGACAGGTGACCCCGCCTACTTCCATTGATGAAAAAATAACTTATCCGTTAAATGGAATACAATTGTTTGAATGACAGAATTAAACGATTAAATTTTAAAAAATATTTAAGTTACATTTGCATATTTAAATAAAAAGTACAGTTTGAAAAAGAAGAATTAGAAAATACATCAGAAGTGTGGGAACTTACTTGTCGTGTAAGGGTATGTGAAGTATTGGTGATTGCGCGGTACTGTTGGATCAGTTCAAAAAGGTCAAACATACGTTTTCATAGCCGTATGAAGCAAATTTTCGATAATGTTGAGAAATAGCTTTTATAGGCGGAAAGTGAGTGCTATTGTAAATATATAATAAAACAGTAATTATCTTCTATATTTGGAATATTTATTCTGTTGTTAAGGTTAAACACTTTTTACAATTAAGCATTTGATAAAATTACTTTTGTATGTTATAGTTCTTATTATCATAAATAACGATACGACATTGTCCTTTATAAATCACAAATTGTACAACGTAACGAACAGTTTAAAGCGTCACTTTTAAACCCAATTAGTAATTTTTAAATTTGGATCTTAAATGTAACAATTATATCAAAATGTTGACATTAATTCTCATTCTAAAATTAAAACCTGAAACAGCTTATTTTCATGATTTTTTAGAATAATAAATCAAAATTAATGATTCAATAAATGACAGTTTAAGAAATATAAACTGTTAATAGTATTCTCGTTATCACATATAAAGATTTATATAATCCATTAAAAGGAAGGATGCTGTTAAACCTTATTAACACCTTGATTAAAGAGAAAAACGTTCCATTCTTTTTCATGTTTTTTTTTATTACCTCAAAATAATTGGGTACTCATGATAATCGGAAGTAGTGCTGTCATTTGCAGAATAAAACATAAAGCATATTTCGGCATTTAACACCGATGCATAGCAATTGGTAATAAACTTATTAGCGCAATAAATTGTATTTGGGAATGAAAACTACATAACAACGCTTTTGTGATATTCAAAATAATTTGAACAGTAGAATATTAAAATTTTTCTCATTGCAGCACTGGCGATAAAGTACTCTGAATTATTTTAAAACAAAAATGCTTTTCTACCCAAACGAAGCAACACATAATTCTATTTTACAAAATATGTAGCAAACCATCACCGGCAACAATGAACAATGTTTGAATAGAAAAAAAAATTGTTTGTGAATATGAAGTTTTGGGCTTAAGTTATTGTTTACCTTAAAAAAGACTTATAAATGAGTTATTTAAGGTATGCGTAGTATATAACTAGGATAGTCAGCGCTTAAAACACTTATTTTACCACAGCACTGAATATAATTTTAGTATTTTATAAAGCGCTTGATTAGTATCAATGTGTTGATTTCTTGTTTCATTTGACGTTTTATCTTCTAAATAGTTTATTTTTGTTGTCTTCAGAAGAACATCACTCCAAGCTACACGTTTTCTATCATATAAACAGTGGAGGGACACTTTGTTAACTTCATAACGTGCTAACAAAGTTATAAATGAACAATCAATGAATCAAACAATATATAAAAACACAAAACAAAATGGCGTTTTTTTTAATGGAAAACTTCGAGAATTTGAAAACGCACTTGAGATATGTACAAAATTTTACTAAGTAGTGAAGTAACAAATTAATAAAGAGCCAGCTCGCAACCATATCATTTAT
Source organism: Tegillarca granosa (assembly GCA_029721355.1). Classification (NCBI taxonomy): domain Eukaryota; kingdom Metazoa; phylum Mollusca; class Bivalvia; order Arcoida; family Arcidae; genus Tegillarca; species Tegillarca granosa. The sequence goes on along the minus strand of CM056603.1, from coordinate 12,950,957 downwards.
TTGACAACCCGTTGTCAATAACAACATACAAAAATAGTTATGACATCTTCATGTCATCTTTAGTTGTCTATTATATCCGTACATTTGAGTAAAGTGTTGAAAAGATCCGTTTTAAGATATCTATATCAGAATCAAGACCACTTTTGTCTGCTTTATGGTGGTTTTCTGTCTGTTAAAACTCTAGGGTGCAGTAAATTAATCAAGTTATTTTTATAATTTGCTTTTGACTTCGATCTTATAATCAGTATTTTTATTTTATCAATAACAACTTTGCTGCGCAAAAGTTGCTGTGTTGATTTCCGCAAATTGCATGATATGGTGCTTAATGGTCAACCTACAATTTCAGTGACTCAGAATAGGTTGTGATTATTTTAAATTTCTCTCTTTTGATATTTATAGACTAGTATATGTTTGCATCAAAATAGTGTTTTCATTTGAAATTGATCAAATTGAAAATTATTTAGGCTGAAAAAATTAAGCAAGTTAATTGTCTTTTCTGTGAAATTGGAACATACATTTAATATTGGAAAATATTATACCTACAAATTAAATAATGCAAAACATGCATAAAACCATATTAATATTGTTCCGAAAAACATTAATTACCAACATCATTATAAGAATATTCTTCTAAAAAGCAGCAAGAAATTTCCCTTTTTTCAATTAAACACCTAACGGTACTTGCCTCTTCAAGATTTACGTTACATTTTAAATAAATATATACCTAATATTCCAGTGCCGTTCTTATGTTGTGCCAGGAGAACAAAATAATTTTAATCATACCCAACATTGATATGAATTTCGGTAATGTATTTCAGTCTTTCTTTTTAACTTTTTATAAAATAAAAGCAGTTTTAGTTTTTCAACGATTTATGCATTAATTTATTGTAATAAGATAGATATTGGAGCCTACCCTAAAATTTCTCTCTCTCTCTCTCTCTCTCTCTCTCTCTCTCTCTCTCTCTCTCTCTCTCTAAAAATTTAACAAATTACTTGATTAAACCAAAGACTACAATACTTTATTTGCTGTTCAAGTCAAACGTTTATGCAGTATTTTTCTTCAACCTTTTGGAAAAGCGAATATTTTACTCCAGAGAGAATAATGAGACAAGTAAATTTATGTTAAATTGTATTCAGTGATGCACTATAACAAGTATATAATGTTATTTTGATTATACTCAATTTCCATTGCAGCCTGATTGTCAAACATGAGCATAAGAATACTCGTTGAACAAATCTCAGGAGTATATAGTATTTCAACACGTCATGCAATCTTTGAATCGAACATTATTTATTTTAACTTTTTATTCCCAGTCGCTGTAATTGCAGAGATATATTAAGGGAATATCATCCTTCCTTTCATGTGATTTGTGCGAAATGTGGTATTTTCTTTCAACTCATCTAAGTTGATAAAGGCAATTTCTGTTCTGGCTTTTCATGCTTTTTCTTATCACAAGCAGCAGATAATATCGTGTTATTACGATTGTGATTTTTTTAAGTTACGCTCTTTTTAAGACCTTAGAATATACCAAAAGTGGAAACGGACTTGTAAATCGAATAAATTCCACATCGTGGTAATTTTTTTAAAAATCTTTTAACTTTTCTTCTTTATAATCTATTAAACCATTTCTGCAGATTGGGCAATAATTTTTTTGGAGAGCTTTGCCCTATAAGTATCTTTGTTCTAATTTGTTAAAATCTCAGAAGAAGCGATTTGGCGTCCATACATGTATGTGTCTTCTTGGAAGGAAAACAGAATCGTTGTCTTGATTTTATTTGATTTAAATACTTTCAACATTTTAAATGTAACATTTGTATTGAAATGTAAATACAACTTTTTCAGCTATTTCGTAAACCTTATAAACACGGCTGTGCGTGCAAAATACTATTTATAAGAATAATGTAAAATTATATTACAAACTGCTATACATAAGGTGTGATCAACCTATTAGGTGCATAATTGTTTTCTCTGAAAGCATTATCATTATTTATTACTTAAAGATTGTGTAGTGGTGTTAAGTAATAGTGTTTTATGCTTAAGCAATGAGTTTTTCGTTGATTTAGGTAGTCAATTCAATGAGTGGCAATAAATATTTAGAACAACTTCCGATTTAATTAAGAACTACTCAGAAAACTTACCATATATCCTTTTCATTGTTTTGTGTTTTTTGCGACCGATATAAATAAACATCCTAAACCAAACCGACAACTGTTGGCTATTTTGGTTTCCAGTATAAGCTGTAGTCTTTGTTCTTTTAACATTTTTATTAGTCCCCTACCGGCGAAAGCCGAAGGGGACTAAAGGTTTGCACTCTGCCTGTCCATCTGTCCGTCCGTCCGTCCGTCCGTCCGTCTGTCACACCTCAGTTTTCCACACTTTTTTTCCATCTGCTAATTTTAACCAGGGTTATGGTCCTTTGATCTTTAAAAAATTCACTGAAATTTCAGTTTTTCGCACTTTTTTTCTAAATGATTTTAGATAATGAACTGACTTTTGGTGTATGAGTCTACCATGATGAGTTACAGATCAAGTTCACGTTTCCTTTCCATCTGCTAATTTTTACCAGAGTTATGGCCCTTTGATCTTTGAAAATTCACTGAAATTTTAGTTTTAGGCACTTTTTTTCTACATGCTTGAAGAAATGGAACTAATGTTTTGTATGTGACTCTACCATGATGAGTTACAGATCAAGTTTATGTTTCGTTTCCATCTGCTAGTTTTTACGGAAGTTATGGCCTTTTGAACTTTGAAAATTCACTGAAATTTCAGTTTTCCGCTCTTTTTTTCTAAAAGGTTTTAGATGATGAACTGATTTTTGGTATATGAGTCTACCATGATGAGTTACAGATCAGGTTTATGTTTCGTTTTCATCTGCTAATTTTTACCGGAGTTATGGCCCTTTGATCTTTAAAAATTCAAAGAAATTTTAGTTTTTCGCACTTCTTTCTACACGCTTGCAGAAATGGAACTAATGTTTTGTATGTGACTCTACCATGATGTGCTACAGATCAAGTTTATGTTTCATTTCCATCTGCCATCTTGAACAACATGTATAATTTATAACTATAAATCTTTGTACCGTATAATAAGGTACATTTCACCTAAAACTTTGGGATTAGTGAAATATGCGACCGGTAGGGGACTATGTATTGTTTTGCAATAATGTCAGAATGCTTGTTTTTTTGTTTTGTTTTTTTTTTAATATTTGAAGCTAAATGGCATAAACTGCCTGCATGAGCCACATCAGGAATAAATATAGAAGATTGGTAGAATTTTGGTTGTTTTTTTTTTTTTTTTTTTTTTTTTTTTTGCGAGATGCTTGTAACGTCATTTGTTTGAATTTATTAATTTTATCTACACGCATTGAAATTGTTCAATTTTATGGTTTATAAAAACAAATTTGTTTCAACCTATTTTTGATAAAAAAATGTATTATAGGATTGACAATCTGTTTTCCAATACTGCATCAGTTATTCTTAGCTAAGCCCATTTAGATTTTGGACGGACTGTACCTTCATAGGTAATACTCGAAGGTAGTACGTCGTCTAACAAACCAACAGGAAATTTCTAAAAATAGTTCAACTGGTACAATATAGCGATGTATAAATCTTTTAATGAATCTTTCTTACTATTTGAATAATAAATAACAACAGGATAAGATATTTTTGTTTAAAAGTCCCTTTTTTTTTGGGAACGTCAACTTTTATTTTCGTCATTTCGATAAAGTATGTAAGAATTGTGTTATCTCGAGCCAGCCTAATGATCAGTTACACCTAAACAAACGTAAATATTTTCCACTTTGTATGCAGTATTCGTTGGTTTATGTTGTGTTATTTTGTCAAACACATTTAAGATATAACAATGTAACATCTACCACCAACGATTTCTTATTCAGCAGACATGCCCAGACTGTCATTAAAGATATTGATGTATTGTGGTAAATAATCAAGTTTTAAGCACTGGCGGCACAACAATATCGTCATACAACCCTTAACAAGTTATCGTATAGCATGGAAGCTCCTTCTTAACCAATGACGGATTTATACAAACACGTTAAGACGTGACCAAAACAATTGGAATGGATAACAATTACTCCTTGGTCGTCCAAATGACCACCAATATCAATTTATTGCTAACCAAAAAAACTTGTCTGGATTTTATCAACGCAATAAATATGTATTATAGGTCGAGTTATTTTTTTCCAAGTGTGTAATTTGACTGTCTGTGATTCTGAAATAATATCTTAAACATATCTTATTTTTGAAAAAAATAAAATCTAAAAAAAATAATAAGGCAGTAATGGGAAAACATGTACTTGAAAACAGACTACGAAATCAACAAAGCAATACAGTACAAGGTAATGACCAACAGCTAAATAAGACTTAAATAGACAATGGCATATAATGGCATTGGTTATAAAGCTCTTGTCTCAAATATGTCACTGGAGTTATATTATGTATGATAACAAAAACCGGAAATCAAAGATATTATTACTTATTTTAATTATGAAGCTATATAGTTAAAGTTCCATATTTTTATATGCATAATGATATTTAATTCCTATTAATTCGCTATATATGTTTCTGGCTGCAAGAAAGCGCATATTTACTATGAACTTGTACTGTTAACAAACTAGATATATTCATGTAAAACTCTATTAGAAACTCCTAAAATTACTGTAGAATTCAAGTATTATTTTTGAGAAAACATGCATATTATATATATATATATATATATATATATATATATATATATATATATATATATATATATATATATATATATATGTATGTATGTAAGTACTTCAAACTGAACACTATATGTTTCGGCAAGTTCATGTTATCAGTCAGTGTTTCATGACAAGCACTTGTTGTTTATGCCATTCTTGTCTATACGTATATTTATGAAGAAATCCAGCTTTAATTTTACCTGACGGTTGTTTAGTACATGTTTGTCGGTTACAGATTAATCATTTCTTTTATACAAAGTACTTTTTGTTTAATTTTATATTTGATATATGAAAACTTCAAGCGTTTCCTTACAACATCGTAAATTTTCATAATTTTTGCGAAATATTTTATACGGGCGTAATATATGTATTTAATAGTGCTACGATTTTTAATTTCTGTTTATGCTGTTTTACGATAAAACTTTTGGTAAGATTGTCTTCTCACATCACTTTTCAGTGGAATGGAATTGTCTGTGTCAATAACAATCTTTTATACTGATACAATTAATTTAAAACTAACCGCCTCAGTGGCCCCGTGGTAGAGCTTCCGCCACAAAAGCAATACGTCAGGTGATACATAAGTTTTAAAATTTTGAGATATTGTTTCTTTGTTTGGCGCTCGATATAAAAGGATGGATTATCGACTGATTCACCAGGTCCCAGGATAATGAAACTGTGGAGTGATATGCTTGTCTGTGGCATAGTGACTTTGTGAGCTTGCAGCTTACCAAAAAGTCGCCATGAGTACATGACAGGTCATAATACTCGAACTTGTTTTAAGAAATAAAGTAATTTTCCAATGTCTTTATGAACTTGCAAAGTATAATGGACTGTCTCAAATTGCATAAAAGGCGAAGACTCACATTTTTCATGTAATTTTTAAAACGGTTTGGAAATGCACTGCTGGTGCACCTTCTCAGAAAATTGGGTCGTCCCCTGTCATTCAAGAGCATTTGACATCTGACCCCGCCCACATGTACCTAGCATTTGACATCTGACCCCGCCCACTGATCAATCTAGATATGAATAATTTATTAAATTTGATAAAACAACAACAAATATGAATTACATTTTCAAGTGAAAATTGAAAGAACAATTATTAAAAGATGAATTTTTAAAAAAAGATGGATAAATGGATGCCATTGAAAATTCCATTTGTCAATTTAGAAAACGCTTTCCCGCAATCCGCTTTTAAAAGTCTATGACGTCACTGTTCGCACGTGGAGCATTGTCTTTATGAAGTTGCAAAGTATAGAAGACGTCAAATACTTTATGAAACAAAAATAATGTAATTATTGAAAAGCTGAAAAATTACTGATGCGACGTTAAACAACATTACAGCAATAACAACAGTTCATGTCTATGGTTAAATAAGGGAACGTTGGGTCTGCCTCTACATCGGCATTGTAAGGTCATTAGATAAAACTATCAAGTGGTAAAGTATAAATAATCTTTATAAATCCTGATTTTTGAACTTGTTTGTTCAGCTTTTTTTCAATAATGATTATTGTTCTAAAAATAATATGTGTTTTTCTGTAAACCAATGATTAAAAATATTTGATGGATCTAAACATGGAGGTCTTGGAGTATTCATCAATGATATTATCAGGTGTTCGTTCTAAGTCAGATGATAAATAAACAGTCTTGTAACTCATCTTGCATTTTTTCGTATGTTTACGTGGATTTTAATAAACGCTGAATTTGAATAATTTTTTTCCTAGAAACGCATTCAAAAAGAAAGTAAAATGAAATAAAATTAATGTATAAAAGATTGCCAAATTTCATATATATGTATTGAATAAAGCTGACTACAAACTTTTTATTGTCACAGTGCAAAATGTTATGTTCTATTACTTTTACATGCTCTTTTATAGTAATTAAAATAAAAATATGGGGCCTCGGTTGCCAGGCCAAGTAGTCTCAAGTTCGTGCTTACGGACCACAGCGCCTCTAGCCGCCTGGGTTCGAATCCCAATCGGGAAAGATCCTAGTGTGAGAAAGTTTGTCAGTTCGCTTGCCGAAGGTCGGTGGTTTTTTCCGGATACTCCGGTTTCCTCCACAATCCCAGAACTGACCGCCTCGAAATTAGTGAAAGAATATTAATTTGGGCGTAAAACACACTAACTCCATTCCACTCTCTATTTTATAGTATTAATGGGTGTACTATCCAAAATGAATTGTTTTCATATATGGATTTAAATTTATGTATATTTAAGAGTTTGTATTAGTTCATATTTTAGGTATCAGTGGCTTTTACGAAATTAACCTGTTTTCCGTTTTCCGCTATATGTTTCTCTTTAGACATCCTTGTTATCAATGTAAATCATGTCTGATCATATTACTGAATATATATATTATCCTAATAACATAATTATCGCCTACATGTAGCCTTGAATACAAAATATTAGTTTTATTTGATATTCAATATATTATAATATCTTGTCAGTCCATAATAATCACATTGCGAGTCAGCTTAACACCGTAATTAAATAAATTAGTTTTGTTCTCAAACTTTTGGGAAGATGAGTCAAGGTCATTTGTTTTTAATGCAAATAGGCAACATATAAATGATCAATTATATCAAATTTAGGAGAGACATATTGTATTATAGTTGTCTCCCCTTACAGTCATTGTTCAATACTTATTTTATTCAATACTCAATATAATACATTTTTATTCTTTAATTTCCATATTTTAAGTCAGTTTATCACCGTTATAACGCAAATTTTTGTTTTTGTTCCAAAACTTCAGGAAAGATATGTCAAGCTCATTTATTTTCATGCAATAAGACAACATATAAACAAAGGTGTATATTGGAAGAAGTGTCATTTCACTTATGATGCTTTATTGTAGTAAAAAAGATGTTTTTGGAAATTGATTGTTTAAAAGAAATATCAGTTAATTGAAAAAAAAAACCTGTTAATCTCGTTATTATATGTTTGACTCATCTAGTGTTGTCAATGTTAATAAGGTAGCAACCGAGATAAAATAAAAAGAGACCAAAACACATTAATAGCACAATATCACAGATAATAAAGGTCACTAAATCCAATTAGAGTTCTTCTTTTCCAAAGTTGCTTCTCCTTACGGCCAACTACGGCAAAACGCCTACAGCGTTTTGTGACATGCTGATAGCGAGACCGATTGTGACCCGATAATGGTAATATAATTTAACCATCGAGATAAAATGGCAATATGTTGTAAAAATTATCGACTCCAAAAATACCATACAGCGCATCTCTAACAATGCCGCACAAGTCCAAAGTATGCATGCATCGATTATAAGAAAAGTTTGATATTTTATACAATTTTGTTTTATTGAAATCAACATTAAACAACCAAGTAAACTATTTAATAAGATCAAACTTGTTTCGATTTTTACTATGCGAGATATTTTTGTCAAAATAAACATTGTTTCCGGAACGTTCGATAGCATTTGCTCTAACATGACGTAATCTGGATAGAAGTTTACGTCACAATAACTTCCTGTCACGTACCGTCAGTTGTTACTTTATCTTGCTTTTCGTTTGCATTTCTATGTTTATTTCTTAACAAATAGGAACAATAAAAGCTACAAATCTCTTTATATTGATATATGAGTTTGTAAAGGGAAAAGACTTAATTTTACATTTGATAAAGTTAAATATAAATTTTGTTTTTTTAAATGCGGAGCGAAGTTGTAAAATAAATGATCTGAATACTTGTTTTATAACGATAACATTTCCATCTTTTACATGTTCTGTAACAATAAATTGTAAAGTTAATATATCTTTTTGAAGTAAATGTGAAATGTAACTACCATTGACACATTGAGATATTGAAATTTAGAAAAAACTCGATTACATGCTTTAAAGATTGATTTCGTTTCACAGAAACGACTATTAAAAGTCGTTCAAAGAATACAAATTGAGACGATATCCAACAGTGAAATTTGGATGCATAGAGGCTATAAAAGGGCATCTGTATATAAACAATAAATATGGAACGTTATACCTGGAAAAATCATACTCGCGAGAAAATGGTATGGCTAATAAATAATAATAACGTGACAATTAAATATGTAGTGTGGCAGAGGAAATGGAACTGTTTTGCAACTTGGGACAAAATCACTAAATTAAAGATGTCAAATAAATAAATTGTTTAAGATATACAAATGCAATTTTTAAAAAATTAAAAAATTCATGTATCCTGTGGTCATATTGCTTGGGACCGGTCTTCAAGTAGTACTTTAACCACCACGTCATGTGTCAGTTCGACCGAAGATTGTTTTTTTTTATTATTATTATCAGTGACCCCATCATGCTTTATATTCCTGTTTTATTGTTTCTTTCATTATTTTTATTATTATGCGTCTTTTTGAGGCTGTTGCCAAGTATAAATATTTCATTTATGCAATAAATCAGTAAGTATGTTATAGTTATGAAATTAACATTGGCTTGCATCGAGTTTAATGGATACATTGACCTTTTTCGCACCATGCATTTAAGGGCCAGTGTAATAATCATTACATGTCTAGATATCATAGTAAATCAATATTTCAGATAGCTCAACATGGATTTTGTCTGTGTGTATAATTGGATATATTAAATGGTATAGCCTAATATTACCAAACCATAAAAAATTGTTATTTGTTCCAGTTTGTGGTACAAGTTTCACAACTAACTCTAGGTTTGAGCTTGCATATTAAAGTTCTTAATATCTAAGTTAGCTGTAGAGAGTGTTTAGAGTTATTTCTGTGTTACCATAAGTAGAACATAGCAGATATAATAAGCAACTAGAAGGGTCCCTAAATTTAGATTATAGACATTTAAACTTCATTATGATATTGTTACAATGGAGGTAATAATTCAAGTGTGATCTAAAATACCTCAATGTTCACCTTGCTGTATGACGGACGTAAATAAAAATAATAATAATAATAATAATAAAAATAATAATAATATTTAAAATGATGATAACAACGCCATAAAAATAACGCATTTTTATTTAGTATTTCAAAAACTGTGCAAATGTTTCCCTAGCTTGTTTACCAGCATTTTCTTCCAAAATAGAACATATTTACTGTTAATTACGTCATTATGATGTCATACATAATATATATTTAGATATCAATTACTTTTGCTAAAAAGTATATCATCTTTGTGATACGTTATACATGGCTGAGAGCAGTATCAATCAAAATTTACAAACTTGAAACATCTATAGCATTATAGCGGATTAGTATATACGACGTTGCTGGAGACGTCATAGCAATCATTTTAAATGCTTTTAAATGCTTCGTAATGAACAATTGTATTACAAGAACTCTTCTGTTTTTTATTTTTATTTTAAGAATTTAATGAAGACAAATCACAAAGTTTTACCATTTGTTTTGAGCAATTAAATTTTAAGCTGCAGAAGATGCAATCTTAAGAAAATACATATTCGCGAGAGAAATGTTTTTTATGGAAACACGCCAACTTCAAACAAATTTGAGTAATTTACAAAGATAATAAAATTTTACTTGGAAATTATAAACTTGCTATTCAATTGATTTATTTTATATCAGGAAACATGACATCACAAAATTATCACTGCCATTTAATTCTTAAAGGGGAATGGTTTTTTTCCATTGGTTAATATCCAATTACTCAAATAACGCTGGAGAGGAAATTGGACTATTTTATTTTATTTTTTTTCCAATAAAAAAACTTAAGGAAATTGATAATTGTTTCGATACATTTGTCTTGTTTTGTAGTTTAATGGATTCCGAACAAGATTCCTTCGATAAAACTCGTAAACCATTCAAGAAAAATTTACAATTACCTAACATGTTTAAAAACTCTACTTTTACATACATCAAAAGAAAATAGCTTTTTTTTATACGTGATGATTGAAAATTGATTATGCAGTCACAAATCATTGGAAAGGCATACACACATTTTTATTTTGGGTAATTGATTTACCGGAAATAACCCGTTTTTTATTAAGTACACGATTTCTTTCGAATTGTGTAAGTATTCTAAGCCTATCTTTTCGACTAGTTTCGACATAAACTACTTTTTTTGGATTCGTTATTTAATGTTTTTTTCGATAATTATTGCTTTTATTAACTTCACACAACCATTTTAAAATATTTTCATTAAATTACCTTTATAAATTGTTCTTATTTTTTCTATATTTATTTCATTTTATGGAAAATTTTTTACTGAAAAATAGTTTCTAAAGAACACACAACGGATGTCAAAAATGAGATCACATTTTGTTTTTTAATTGTTGTCATTTTAGAAAACATTAAACAAAATTCTATTTGCTTCAAATCCTTGAAGTGGAATGATTATTGAAATGTTTATTATTTAATTATCAACATAACGACATAACGTTTAAAAGAAAATTGAAAGCACGGAAGAAAGCTGACTCGTGTTTCATCACATTTGACAGACAAATGTAAATTATATGCCGAAATAAAAAACTTTTTATAAATCTTTTACAAAATTAAAAAATCAATTGTTTAAGGAAAGAAAAGACACAAACAAATTTTCTTACCTTAATAAAAGTGTTAATTATTATTCAGTATCAATTTTAATTTTGCATATTTTTGAATGAGGTTGTAAAATAACAGGGTCTGCTTTGGTGCACTCAGACAGCAATGTAACAATATCACAACACTCCATGCTGGTGATTGTTCAAAAGCCAGAGATCTTTTATCATTAACCTATTTATGTGTTGTTTTTGTCGTCTTGTTTGAATGTCTCTTCGATTAGCTGTATTATCCATTTTTGGTTTTGTAGGCTTAATTCATGTTTTTGTTTAATATTCCATTTTTCTATTTTAACACTTCTATCGAGTGCATGATTGAGTAAGAGAAATGAAGGAATTCATAAACCTCCTTTGCTAGGCGTTGTTGGCTTATTTATCGACTGTGACTACAATGTTTAATGTTTACCTCAGATAAGACAAGTCATTGAAATACCTGTACTAAATACCCTTGTCTGAAAAACCGACGGTCCAAAAATTCTCAGTGGTGACTATACTGCTTAAAGTCATTTGAAAAAATAGCGAGTCAGTTTTTTTTTACTAATATCTACTATATACTGTCATATCTACTTTATCAATTGTTTTAACAATATAAAAAGCAATTTTTAGGTAAATGCAAATAGCGAATTAAAAAAAAACATAAAACGAAAAACAAACATAATAAAAAGATAAAACGAACACATAAAGGAAATAACACTGTAGATAGTCCTGCTTCCTTAACTCGTTTCAATCAAAATCAAGATTCGTTAATTCTATGTTGTCTTTTCAACGTAGTTAGACAAACACATAAAATGTTTATCGACAAGTTACAAAGATACTTTTTTTAAAAAAAAAGAAATACTGATTGTTGCTAGTCACAAGGTTATAAAACCACGAGTGCTATTGTGGAACAAGCAAGCGAAAGTATTCTTTTATTGTGTAAAAACAAATTACAAGAAGTTTGTGAAAAATTTATTATCCTTTTTACTATATAATTGTAAAACACTGATTTGATCTTGTACATTTCACTTTGAAAACACGAAATCATGAGAAAAGTGATACTAAAACTTTATTACTCAATTTTTGACATGCGTTCATTTATTGTATGTTATTTAAGGTAGCATGACAAAATAGAAATGTAATTTTCTTTGTAATACAAGTTTACGTGTTATTTTCTATTTTGATGTTATAAACAATTATTGAAGTGAACTGAACAGCAGAATTTGTTTTAAATCATTGAGCATATTTCTTCCGTAAACACCATTATAAATGAGAAAAAATTTAAAAGCATTTATCACAAACAAACATTTTCTTAAACAAGTGAAAATCAATGCTGTTTTTGTTACTTTAAATGAACAGTTATTAAAAGAGATGATGAGCAAAGTGTTTAGAACAATAATAAAATGGCAACAACCACATGACGATTTAAAACACATGCATTTCAAATATCAACATACCTTTTCATTATGTCAAAGTTCCTATAGTTGTTTACGAACCTATTTATTATGTCTAAAAGCATAAAAAAGTTGATGTTGCCATATTCAAAACTTCTGAATTTCTATTTAATAAATAATGCTGTAATATGCTATATTTATGAATATTTCATTCAGAAAATCCAAGAATTTTTTTTGAAAAAAATGACAATATTATATTAAGCACAAAATCGGCTGTTCTTCTCTTTCTTTTTTCTTTCCAAAGTGTTAAAAATACTAGAAGATTACAGAAAACCTTCAACTACAACGTAAAACCTGATTTTGTCTGTCTCAGAACAATAGGGAAATAATAGTTCTGGTGTCCTGATAACCTTCATATACGACTTCAATAACATACATGCTTATGCAATTACATTAAAGCTACTGCTGTTGCTACTGTTGTTATGTCTGCGTATCAGCAGACATCTTGTTGTTACTCAAAACAGATTTTTTTTTCAGAGACATCTCCTCCTACGTTTCTTATCCGATCAGGTAGAAATTTTGTCAATTGGTAGGGATTGGCCATGGGGAGATCACTCTCTCACCGTTTTTCGGAATTCGGAAGGACTTCGGGGAAATCCGGTTAAAACCACGGAATTCCAGAATTTTTCTCTTTCTTGGAATTTCCTCCGCTATTTGGAGCACCACCTTAGAGAGCTGATACGGAGACATATACTTGCTCGCAAGTATACATTTTAGTTGTTGTTGTTGTTGTTGTAAATTATGATGATGATTATTATAATGATTATGATCATGATGATAACTTATCTTTTGTAGGTACAACACAAATGCGACTGAATCAAACGTTACATGCAGAGACAACTATAGATAAAGTTATCACTGTAACATATAACGATGGACACTGGAGTAAGCCATATTTTGACTGCGGAGGGGGGTTCATTTGGATGATGACATATACTGTACCTTTCTTTGGAACCACATATAACGGACTGAATTACACTTTTAAGTTCAAGTAAGTTAATATATTTTATTCTCATCCATACTTAATTTTACATAACCTTTACGCCACAGACTCCAAGTATCATTAATTTAAAGACAATCTAAAATTGCTGTATTGATTTGCGGTTAGTTTAAGGGATAGAATCTGAAGACTGCTGTTATGTTTCTAAACTATTCTCTTAATGTTCTTTAACAGAGATCATCAATTGTTGCATAATGTTAAGATCACGGCAATTTACAACAACCAACAGAGATCTACAATTTTCCAGATTGCAATAGTGTAAAGTATTCAAAGTACTGCGCTGTCAAAGGAAATTCTAAATGAAGAAACGATAAGCAAAACTTGAAATGCCTTACATTTTATGTGGTTGCTTTTTCTATGAATTATCACTGACAGTTCTAAATGTGTTTGAGCACATGAGCAGTAACAACTATAAAATGAACTTGATTTTGCTTCAAGACATAAATCCAGATTTAATCATTAGGTTTATGAAGGTGCAAGAAAAAGTATGGACAAAAAATACTACAAAACGTTTCAATATACATGTATATTCGAACTTGTGCAATAGCAATTGTTTTATTTTAAACAATATTTTTTTGAACTAATTAAACACATATTTTTGTTAAATATACATTTAATTCGGGGAAAAGCTTTTGTCTTATACCTAAAATAGCGGAAATAATAAGTCTCTAAAATGATAAAGATTATAGATTTAATTTATACTTCATTGTAAGGACTTTTTCAAACATGGTTTCCTTTTAGTTTAAGATTTTACTTTCTCATTCGACACAAAAAACTTATAAATTGCATAAAGAATCATATCAGACTTTGTCAAGCCTGAAGAAGGTCTGTTTACTAATGGTAAGTGTGATTTACATGAACACAAATCAATCTTGATATTTTTATTGAACATAAAAATTCCAATCAATTACATAAATGTACAGCAGATACTAGTTTTATGTCACATTACATATTTGTCTCAAGTGAACAGAATTTAAGAGCATCATAATGAATATGATACTATAACATCTCTTATATAATGATAGAAATAAAATTAGATACAACACATAAATCTAACGGTAAAATGCAGAGACGTATAAATAAAATAAGATTGTGTTCAATAAAGTATGACGAAAGGCCGTAGGCAACAATTACGATATTTTGAACATTAAAAACAAAATTATAACGCTAACGGAAAGTAAACAGAAACTATGTTAGAACTAGGTGTCATTTTAATCGTTTCTCGATACCTGATAATTGAAAACTGATGCTTCTTGAAATTATTGTCATAAAATTAAAAATAAAATCAAGCAATTTGTTGCAAAAAGTGCGCACCTGACACTACACAATGACTCATAGAACAGACAAAACAATAAAAATATGTTTAAAGGCAAAGGAAAACAGAAATTCCGACTGGCGCAAAATAAATATATATATGTTAGGTTCAAAACTTCCGACTTTTGACGGGCTCTAGATATTCTTTTGAGTTTAACAATAATTTTTTAAAACTTTACTAATCACTTAATATGAAATTTTACAGACGTTTGGTTTTAAGGTCTTAAATGATGATTTTAAACACAGGAGTTTTCAATCAGTTGTTAACACGTGTTTCCCGAAGGTATTTTCAAGAAAGTTTAAGCTAAAGTGAACTATTTTTGAGTGTTAGATGCAAAAGTCAATATTTTCGTTTGATTTAAAACTTAGATCATTTTTTATGTGAGCACATTAAGAAATTTCTTGGCCTAGATATAGATTTAGACCTGAGTTAAAACTTTGGAAAACCCAATGCGAATAAAACACAAAACAAACATCAACTGGACAAGACTGAATCCTTATTGGAACCATATTTCTAGCTGTGTAGTTGCAGTATGATTTTGGACATTATCCTACTTTTGTTAAAACCAGAGTTCACTAACCACAATAATAAATGTACAATAATGCTTTTAAGTCTAAATAGTAAAGAACACTAATGCCTTCTAAGCAGCTCAACAATTTTATCGGCATGCGAATGTAAACCCCGTTATTACCTTTTTCAACTCAGTCATTAAATGCTTAAACATAACATTTGATGTTCACGAAATGAGTTCCGTTTGGTGCATGATACCGTTTAAAGTTTTCATTGGAAAAGCAGTAATAACGAACCGTACAGATCTAAAGTATAAAGGTACAAATCAAATATTTAATAAGAATCAAAATGTCAAAAAGAAAGTTCATTTGGTCCTGACAAAATTTAAAGGTTAAAATTTAATAAACTTTAAGGAAGAATGTATGAAATAAAAGGTAAATAAATCACAGAAAGTTTATGAAATTAAGTACGAAATAGAAGTGCTTACTACAGTAACCTATGGAATCATGGTACTTAGTCCGAAAAAGAACAATGTTTTTAGTAATGTGGAATGACAAACAATCACGCAATATATTAGAAGAGGAAAACCGTGTACATTACGTGGAAAAGCAATTACAACTGAGAAAATACAATACAAGTAATTACAAGGCAAAGAGAAGCACATAATGGGATAATGGTTTTAAAATCCACGATCATTACGGGCAGTGATGTAAATACTAGTATCTAGTTGTGTTGTTACACTTATATTTGGATCTCCGACTTTCACGCCTATTTTACCACTAGTGGTTCATGTTAACAAATCTAAACAAGAGGCCCAATAGGGCCTATATTGCTCAAATGGTGCACAAATACTTGATTTGCCAATTAAAATTCCGACCGAAATATGAATCGGTTTTCTATTAAGATTTTACAACTTGAACGGACAGTTCTCGGGGTTTTTCGTTACATAAAACATGACTTCTCTTGGCAAACAAAAAGCTAAAAATAAGATTTTCATCTTTTAAACCATTTTATTTTGCATATAATGTCTCAAATGTATTTAGCCTTGTCTGGTAAACTTTTTAAATAAAATGACAACATAGAAATTGCACTTGGTAAAATCAGTGCTTTTGTACGAAAAAAACCCCAAAAATTCAGAGGTTTTGTCCCCCGTCATTGTTATATCTAAATAGGAAAATGATTCACGATGACTCGGAACATTTAATTGGCAAATGGTCTATTGCATCACGTTTTGTGAAAAGTGGGGCAACCAAATATTATTTAGAAGAAGAGGTCTAGTGGGCTTTAATGGTCATTTCAAGACATCAGAACTGTGGTTGGTGCTTTTAATTGAAGCAGACATGGTCTTGAAATTAGTAATGGAGGGAAAGTAAGCAAAGATGTTGTTTATGCAAGCCAATGAATATTCATTGTATGACAAAAAAGAACGGTTAACACATTATTATTTATGAAATATTGTTTATTATTATGCATATTTAGGACAAACAAAACATCTGAGCATTAAATTCAATATACATTGTGTACAAGATCTTGTATTATAAACCATGTTCATAAGGATTGACATTGATTCAACTGTATCCTACATGGATATTCAATGGATATATGGGATCAGTACAGTAGTGAGAAGTACATAAATAAAATCTGGAATCCGTGATAATAAACTGGATAAAGTAAATAGCAGAGTACATTACTTGTTAATTCTGAACAAGTATTTATTATACAAATAAACAACATATCACAGCTGTAACACTTATACATCTTGGGACGCCTGGTAAAAACTTTAGTCTACCCCACCTAGGGACCTTTCACACCCAATACTGTTCCAGTTGGACCAGTGGTTTCAGTGGAGAAGATTTTCGAAGAATTGATTAAATATTACCCCTCATTTGCATAAATCGTGAAAATCGGGGCAACGAAAATTTCTCAGAAAAACCCGTTATATATGTTGAATGCCCCGCTATCTACTCTTTACATTTCAAATTTGACGGAAACAGTTAAAAATGATTCAACAATGGATATATATGTGTTTTTGCTATTTATAGTAACAAAGGCCATCTTGGATGTCAGGCGGGATCGCCTGGTACAAACTTTAGTCTACCCATCCTAAGGATCTTCCATACCGAATTTGGTCCCAATTGGCCCAGTAGTTTCAGAGGAGAAGATTAAATTTCACGCATGCACGCACGGACGAACGCAAAACCATGCCATAAACTCATATGGTTATAGTCAGTTGAGCTTAAAAGCCTAACAACGAATTCGAACCGACACCCTTAGATATATTATCTTATCATATGTTATTAATTTTAAATAAAGAAAACATATAGTTTTTAGCTCACCTGACCGAAAGGTCATGTGAGCTTATGTGTATGTGCGTGCGTGCGTGCCTGCGTGTGTGCGTGCGTGCGTGCGTGAGTGCGTGCGTGGGTGTGTGCGTGCGTGCGTGCGTCGTTAACACCTATTTTTGACTTCTCCTCCAAAACTGCTGGACAGATTTCAATGATACTTGGTCAGAAGCATATATGGGCCGGTGCAATTCAGTTTTGTTCATGGCGATGCCATGGCTACCAAAACTAGGTCAAGGTGACCTAGGGGTCCAAAAATCTTAAAAAATCTTCTTCTCCAAAACCGATGATGGGAGAAAAAATCTGATGTGATATTTGGCTTCTCTAGGGTCTTAAGCCCATAGTTTGTTCATTTCATGAAATTTGGTCGAAAAATGGGTTACGCATTTTTGCGTTTAATTTTAAAAATTTCGTAAAATGGCTTCAAATTGTTATAACTTGACTATTTAAACAGATAATGACATGGGGTTTTCAGCTTTGACTTTTTCTTGAAATGACCTTTAAATTAGGGTCAAGGTCAAAAATCAAGGTCATGACCTAATTTGTGATTTATGCAGTTTTAGGCAATTTTCTTGCAAATATTAAGAGATACATGACATCAAATCATTGTTAAAATGTTCAGCATGACAAAATTTAAAAAAAGTAACTATATGATAATCCATGTAGGAGTTGTTGCCCCTGAAATGTTATTTTTGGCTTTTAAATACCAAAATTGTGCATTAGCTTGAAAACTATAATTTTTTTTGTATAGGCATGTATATTAGAATATTGTAGGTATTGTGACAATGATCATTTTGATATATGGTTCAAGTTAATATGATCAAAGGTCAAGGTCACAGATGCAGAAGAAGACATAAATTGCTAATTGTTTCGAAAACAATTAAGTTTTTGTATAGGCATGTATATTAGAATATTTTAGAAATTGATATGGCGATCATTTTGCTATATGGTTCAAGGTCATATGTTTAAAGGTCAAGGTCACAGCTGCAAAAGAAGACATAAATTGCTAATTATCTTGAAAACTGTGAACTTTTTGTATAGGCATGTATTTTAAAATATTGTAGGAATTGATATGGCGATCATTTTGATATATGGTTCACGGTCATATGTTTAAAGGTCAAGGTCACAGCTGCAAAAGAAGACATAAATTGCTAATTATCTTGATAACTGTGAACTTTTTGTATAGGCATGTATATTAAAATATTGTAGGAATTGATATGGCGATCATTTTGATATATGGTTCACGGTCATATGTTTAAAGGTCAAGGTCACAGCTGCAAAAGAAGACATAAATTGCTAATTATCTTGAAAACTGTGAACTTTTTGTATAGGCATGTATATTAAAATATTGTAGGAATTGATATGGCGATCATTTTGATATATGGTTCACGGTCATATGTTTAAAGGTCAAGGTCACAGCTGCAAAAGAAGACATAAATTGCTAATTATCTTGAAAACTGTGAACTTTTTGTATAGGCATGTATATTAATATATTGTAGGAATTGATATGGCGATCATTTTGATATATGGTTCACGGTCATATGTTTAAAGGTCAAGGTCAAAGCTGCAAAAGAAGACATAAATTGCTAATTATCTTGAAAAGTATTAACTTTTTGTATAGGCCCTTATATTAAAATATTGTAGGAATTGATATGGCGATCATTTTGATATTTGGTTCACGGTCATATGTTTAAAGGTCAAGTTCACAGCTGCAAAAGAAGACTTAAATTGTTAATTATCTTGAAAAGTATTAACTTTTTGCAAAGGCATGTATATTAGAATATCTTAGATATTGCGACAATTATCATTTTGATATATGGTTCACGGTCATATGTTGAAAGGTCAAGGTCACAGCTGCAAAAGGAGACATAAATTGCTTATTATCTTGAAGACTTTAACTTTTTGTATAGTCATGTATATTAGAATATTGTAGGAATTGATATGGTGATCATTTTGATATATGGTTCAAGGTCATATGTTCAAAGGTCAAGGTCACAGCTGCAAAATAAGGCTTTAATTGCTAATTATCTTGAAAACTTTAACGTTTTGTATAGGCATGTATATTAGAATATTGTAGGTATTGACATGGTGATCATATATGGTTCAAGGTCATATATGGTCAAAGGTCAAGGACATAGCTGTATAAGTATACTAAAATTTGTTAATTAGGCCATAAAAAATTAATCCCTAAATTTTCATCCCCGCCGCCCCCTTTTTTAACACCTGCACCGATTTATTTTATTTTCGGATTTTGAACTTGTTTCCGGTTTTGATTCCGGCTTTTATAACAAATCTGCTCGCTCCATGAGCCATAAGGTAATATATAAAAGCTGACTGGTTTCCGATCGAGTTGTTCGTTATAACAACGAAAGCAGAGTGTTTTGTGCTCCGTGAGCCATAGGATTATACGTAGAAGTTTACTGGTGTCCGATCAAGTTGCAGTCGGATTTTCAAAAACGAAAGTAGCGCATTTTGCATATTGGTGGTAGCATGGTATTTATTATTGTCACTGTAAAACCGGGCTTAAAACAATCAAAAACTGGTATGGCTGCCAAGTTCTAGACACCATGACATTAATGGAATTATATAAGGACTTTGTAGGTGGTAAACCCGATCATCGGATGTCCGTTGCTGACGCATTGAATTCAAGAATCATGGTTCTTGTTTGTCGCACAAAACACGAGTTGACAGAGTGTATCCAAAAAAATTAAAAAATAAATAAATAAAAGCCGTCCCCCCCGCCCCCGTTTTGAAAAAAAATTGGATGAAAATCTAGGTATTAATTTATTATGGCCTTATTTGGAAATTATTCATTGCATTACAGTAACTTCATGCATATTTTATATGCTACTTATAAATGAAATGTGACTGGATATATTTCTGATTAAGTTTTGTGGGAGTTCTTAACCTGAGAAAACTTGTAAAGTTTCTGTACCTAATATATTGTCTTTTGCGCTGGACGTATCCTCAGTTGAGCTTTAAGGCCCATGGGCCTCTTGTTTATTCTATTATGATAAAATAAAGTACAAAATGGCTTACAGATTAAGAAAATCACTGGCTTAGTAGAAAATATTGACTTAAGTACAAAAGTGCCGATGCATGCACCAGAAATCACTCAGCTCATTTGATTAAATGTTTAAGAGCAATAAACTTTATCATTTGCCTTGAAGCTCTAGTTTAAAAATTAGTATTCATTTATTCATATATCATAAGAGTTATTAATAAATTCTAATCGCAATTAAACTTCTAGATAAACAACATTTTGGAAAATTAGGAAACAGATTTTTTTGTTGTATGATTTCTCTTAAAGCTTTTCATTGATGTAATTAAATTGTCATGAACGATGCTTCGGTGATGTTATATTAATATTGTTCTATGAATTTGACGAGATTGCGATCGGTCTCGTTTAATTTAATTTCCGTTCTTGTCAGCGTTTTTATCACTTCTTAACAATTAAAGCACAAACAATTTATAAGATTTTTTCTCATTTTCTCAAATTTTCTGCAAAATATCCAGAAGCTATCGAAGGAATTCAGTTCTCCCTTTTTTTACCAATACAAACACACATACTTGGTGATGGCTAATCGCGTAACTATTTTAAAGCACAGAAATTACCATGCATCACCGAACGATTTTTTAATAAACAATCACTCAAAGTTAACTAAACTGAAACAAACCTGAACAACATTCTGTATGAGGTGGTTTATTCTCCTATTTTTTCTGTTTTTCATCTGACCGTTTCAGGACGAATTAATGAAGGATTTAATTATCAATGCAGTGCTCTCTTTAAGCTTCAACAAAATACGTTAGCCCCGTCTCATATGTTATCAGGTACCACAACTGGTTTTAGTAAACATTTTTGATTTAAAGAATTTTAAATTTGACCGGTTTTTTTCTTTTCTTTTTTTTTTTTTTTTTTTTTTTATTTATTATTATTATTTTTTTTTAATTTTTTTTTTTTGGGTCGGTTTGTCCGTTTAAATTTGAATAAAGACAAATTATGCTTGAAAATACAGACCAAAGAATTCCCTTTGTTCGTTGCTGTGTTATAGTCAAATTTCAATTACTTTTATGGTCTTGAATCAGTCTTAGATCATTGTGATTCATTGTGAAAAGGGGCATCTTAATGCCAGATAAGCATGATCATGTCATCGACAATTCTCTCTCTCTCTCTCTCTCTCTCTCTCTCTCTCTCTCTCTCTCTCTCTCTCTCTCTCTCTCTCACACACACACACACACACACACGCAAGCGCACACATGAACGCACGCAAACACACATACATACGTGTACATCTCAACATTTATTTTTGTTACAATAGAATATGTATACATTCTATGCGCGTATTAATATGGTTTCATGGCAAATCAATTAAAATGGTTGTCTAACAAAAATTATTTCGATAGATTGCTTAATTCATTTGCAAAAATCGATAAAAATGGACATTTACCAAGTAACAGACCGTCCATAACAGAAATAGTTATACACTGTTAACAAGATTGCATTAACAAGATTACAAAGAATTATTATGAAATAATACAACATTACCTATATAGCCATTTCAATTTCATTACACCAATATCGCCCTAAAGTAAATATAGCTATTTAATTGTAGATTAGAACTTGTCCGGCTGTTCCCAATGCAGCCAGGAACATATATAAGAAACAACACCTTATCAGGTCCAGTTTTTTCTGGCAAATTTGTAATCTTAAAAACTTTACTAATTGTTTAAATATATAGGAATTTAAATATCACATCAATCGTAAATCATCTGAATTTAGGATTTTGTCAAAAACTGTTAATCATATTTTCAAAATAGATTGCCATATTTGCCAATAATAAGTTAAGGAAAATCTTAGTTGATGAATAATTCTGAAACGGGGACAGGGCCAGTGAATATAAAGCCATCTACTTTGTACTAGTGACCTAAAGCAGGCTCATATTAATCACAGAACGTTTCATTTCGTAGGTTCGAATCCCGCTCTGGTAGATACCAGAGTGAGAATGTTTGTTTGTTCCCTTGCCGAAGGTCGGTGGTTTTATGAGGCTATTCCAGTTTTCCCTACCATCCCAGAACATTTTGACATAAGTGAAAAAGCTTGACTGGGACGTAAAACATAATTACTCCAATCCATCCTTCCTTAGACTAATATATAAAAAAAGATATCCTTTTGTGTGGTACTTTATAGAGCGGTATTCGTCGTGCAGCCACATCATTACGTTGATAGTTTTAAGCATTTTAAGCATATTCCTTATCAGTACACCAAAACCTAGTATATGTATGTGTTAGCGTTCTTAACAGTTTCAACAATTTGGTACTAACAAGTTTTAGTTAATGACAACACGACTTATGATTTAGAAAGAATATTTTAAAACTCTAGAGGTCTTCACTTAAGAAGGGATAAAGCAAACGATTTAGTTTTATTTAAAACAAGTGAGAATGACGCACAATGTATAACTGCATTAGCATTGTATAAAGTTAACATCAGCTAAATGTAAGAAAACTATTGACTTATCACGGTCTCTGTAGGGATTCTTATTCATTTTCTTAGTAAAAATCTTTACAAGGTTAAAATTAAGCCTCATCAAAAGTTGTCATTAGATGTTAACCTTACAACGACTTTATCTGATTGCTGAGACCCAGAAGCACAAATCTAAAATTACCTCACGGCACATAGAAAATAATAACCAGACAGTTTACAAACTATGAACTTCACAATTAACGTTTGAATACCTGATTCACTCCGGTAAAGCCCTTTTTGGAGATATTGGGAAAATAGTAGCCTTTGTAAAGCTATATTAGAGTGGACGCTAGTCGGTTTATGGTAACACTGACCTTAATTTATTTTTTCTTTTATTTTTGTTACGTTTGTCTAGTATTACATTTTCTTGGCCAAAGTACTTCAGCTACAAATAATTTATCCCTTATCAATGAGCACGTAATAAAATCACCAATGTAAGTTCGACAACGTATTAGATTTAGCTAAAAGCAGGTTTTTAATTGTTTGATATAAGCACTAATGAAATGTTTTAGTTACCTTTTCTGTGTTAAGTTATTACTGGGCTTGGCAATTTTTTCGTTTGCCGACTTAGTACGTTATTTTTGACTTGGTTAATTGATCATACTGCCGATCGATACCAAAACCGTTTTATTTAATGTTTTTCACAATAAAGTAAAGGACTTACATTAGTGTTTGATTTAAAAAATGTTGTTATGGAAACATCTACAATGCCTTGTCAGTTTAATTATTTAATAAAAAAACTTGTGATTATGTCGATAACAGTAGTATTTTATTGACTAAGAGTACAAGTTGTCAGTACAGAATCTACAACTGTCACCACGCACTTTCCACCGTTTATGATTTTTATGATGTTAATACTTTACTGTTTACTAAAATAAATGTAAAAAGGGAAATTCTAATGTATGAGAAAATGTTCTTTGTTTTCTCTAAAGAATTCCATTTCCTGGAAGTTTAATCATATTTTTAGATATATGTAGCAAAATGACATTTAATGACCCTACACTATTATTATCTGGTTTATTCTGTCCCTAGTGAAAATTATTACAGCAATGCTGTTAAATTGACACTGGGCTTGTATTGTATACTGATCGATACGATCGCTTTAATGAAAACGGTTCTCTCACAATATATGAACTCATAATGTTCTTTAGATTGTCAATCTATGTAATACTCGAACCAAAACCCAAACATTTGATGAATAGCAGAGTTTAAGGAGAAAGGTTAGCGATATTCTAATGTTTTTCCACTTGTAAAGTTTTTTGTATAACATTACATTTGTCGTGTCTGCAATTTATCATTTGTTTCTAAGCCCATTATTGCTCCTTAAATTTGCTGTTTACAAAAAGTACCTTCATGTAACATCCCATTACGTAATTGTATCACACGCGTCTAAAGAGTTTTGAAGGTTCTTGATTAATAATTTTACAGAAAATATTGTTCCGAAAAATTTATTTCATTTCTGAAACTTTTAAATCATATCTTCCCATCGATCGACACAAAAGAGAATGTCTGTTAAATATCAAAATGAAATTATTGATTAAAAAGCTTTCGGATCGAGTTTTGCTAATGTAAAACTACATATATCAGAGAAACTATCAAAGATAATTGTCTCAACTTTCTATTTTGTAAGTTTCTTTTTTCGACTATATATAAAGTATTTGTCATATTATCTTACGCCTAAAATGTCTATTTGTATTTACAAAAAATTACAAAATATGTAGCTTAAACAAATATCAAGAAATGTTTGTAACTAAAATTGTATCAGCTGTTATGATCCGTTTGGAGAGGTAAGCATTTCCTTTTTCCGGACAGAACAGTACCAAGTCGGAGAAGCAAGTTCGTTAAGGTACAATAGCTAACCACGCCACTAAACAATAAGAGACTAAATAAAGGTTTGTAATAACCAACAGCACAATGCCGAAAAGACAAAACAAAAGCAAATGTTACACAGTTTTTGACAACGACATCCGTAACCAAACATCTATGGACATTTTGGACTGTTCCAGATGTGATATTGGTTGTACTTAATGGCTACTTGGTTAAAGTACTTTTTTAAACCTAAACATTCAACTGGTCTTTAAAAATGAACAATGAATACGTGAATGTATGTACGAAGCTTATTGTTTATTAAATTACAGGAATTGGTTTTAAGGAAGGTTAAACGATCTTTTCATGCTGGCTGAAATCCAATAACATAACGTCTTTCGTCCCGTGTGTTTCATCTCTATTTAATTAATTTGTACGTTATAACCTTTATTTATGTATTTTTATACATATTTATGTTTTATAAATACAAAATGTATATTGAATTAGGTAATACAAATAAACGATTAATATTTCCCATCTATTACTGGGCTGTTTTATCTTATGTGTTATATTGTTCTTTCATTAATACTTATACTTGGAGAAGTTAAAAGGTCAAAAAGGTCAAATCATCAAAAGTCGGCTGCCTAAGTGGTAAAGAAATATTGGCCCTTAAACTTTAAACAAGAATTCCACGGAATTAAATTTTTCGCCTAGTTAGTTTTGTATCAAGTAGAAAATACATTTTTAAGATTCCCTTTTTTCTGTAAAAATGCAAGTTTTTACCCCAAAAAATAGTTGAAACATAAACTTATATACTCATGTAAGCATAATTAAACGGCATTATTAAAACGATTTGTTGCAATTTTCATTGAAATAACAGTATTAGTTTAAGAAATATGGACTTTAACATAAAAATTCACATTTTGCCACGCCGCCGCCGACGAAACCGGAAAAGTAAACGCCTAAGTCTCGCCTTTTGGCAATGCCAAGCTCGACAAATAGTAAATATTCTTCTATTAGTTACTATTTTGCTTTAATTTTTAAAGAGCAAATGTACAGAAGCAGTTTTTTTTCGAAATTTTAGAGCTATATCAGTTTTAGGTAGCGTTTGATTTGTTAATCGTTACTCGGATTTGATCTGACCTGATCGTTGCAGATGGTCAGTGATCGTCATTATAAATTAACATTCTGTATAAAGTCTTGAATGTAATCTAAAGGGTTAACTGTCTTGTTACTTTCGATTTACAGACGTATATCAATGGTTTTATTCTCACAAATTGAATTTATATTGGTGAAACGAAACTGTAATTTGTATATCGCTAAGGAGTGTATACGGTTAAAACTGTATTTTGACGGTAGTTTTTGCGTAGTTTTTTTTTGTAGTTTGAACATTATTTTAATGTTAAAATTTTGGATCTAAGATAAGATAAATTAAAGATTAAGGCCATAGATATGATGTAAAAATGTATTTTGTAAATGCATGATTAAGAGGTATCGGGTACTTTACATTACCACGAGCAAAGTTAATGATGTAACACTAAGGATTGGCGTTAGACAAAGCCAATGAATATCAAAAATGGTAAAATTTAACCGTTAAACCATGTTTGATTTCCTTATTTCTTAAAAAAGTCATTTTTATACCTATTACTTTACAAGGTTTTTATTTGGAAAATTTAATCGTTTCATTTTATATTGAAAAAATGTAGTATTAAAAAAAGCATTACTTTTTTAAAAATCAAGGGAGGTAATTTCAATATCCGGATTTTCATCGTGATTTGTGTTTTCATTTGTTTTGTGCTAATAAAGTTATTTTGTTTTTACCTGATAGAATTTGTTTATACAAAAAATAGAAAGAGCAAAATTATACCAGGTATATGTTAAATGTAGGAACCGATATTTTCCAAGTTGTAAAGCTACCAAGCTGCGTACTGAACTAAACTTGACAAGTAACATTTGCGTTATCGGAGTAAAACATTAATTATGTAGTCCCTGGTCAGTAGTAACTTTTATCAATTTTTATTAACCCATTTGTAGAGATTACAGTTACAGAATTATATTACCGTTAAAGTTTGTCCTACAAAAGAATCACTTTCAGATTTATTATCAAAGATGACAACGTCCTCTATTTTATATATTTTGATATTTAAAAGCATAAGAGTCACTTAAATATATTAATGTTCATAAATAAGAACTTGTTATGAGCTTAATGCTTCGACTATTAATAAAAGTTTAATTAGCAATACGCATAAATCATATAAATGTTAATTTGAACCTTGAATACGTTCGACATTTTCAGGGGTTTAATCAGAAATACTCGAGAATGAGGTCATGTATTTTTATTCAGTTTCACTGTTTCAGATGACAATAAGTTGATAAGAAAAAATGTAATAAATTCTATATGTTTTGAACATGCAGATATTGATGCAACCATACCACTATTTCAAGTCATTTTTGATAGTCAATATCGTACTTAATCCTTTAGAAGTAACCATTGGAAATCCACGTTGTGTTTAAAACAATTACATTATCTAAAGCTTGAAATATAACACATACACAATGCATTTAAATGGTATGATTAACACACATTTAGGTACATATTGATACATCTATTAGTGATGATTTGTCGATATTACTGACATTTTCATTATTTTTATTTTAGACAACTAGATGATATTATACAATAAAAACATTACATTATCAGCGCAATAAAAACATCACATTATCAGCGGAAGTTACAAATTTGTCAAAAAATCGTGGATAACGTGCTCTCTCTCTCTCTCTCTCTCTCTCTCTCTCTCTCTCTCTCTCTCTCCATAAATGCACACACATACACACACACACACACACAAGATATATATATATATATATATATATATATATATATATATATATATATATATATATATATATATGTGTGTGTGTGTGTGTGTGTGTGTGTGTGTGTGTGTGTGTGTGTGTTGACAACTTTTGCTTTTTTTTTACATATGAAGTCTAAAAATCAAATAAAAATCAAATGTAAATGATTCAAAGTAAAATGCTGTTCGTCAATAATTTATCATTTATGAAAACATACTGACTATATTCCTCAACAAACTTTTTTACAGATAAATTTTAATAAAATTTAAAACAAAAATATAAAAAAGTTTAAAAAATTATAGAAAAATACTTATAACTATAATTACTTTCTCCTAAAAATGATTAAATTACATTGGGTTTGTTCTCTGTTAGTTTTGCATTGCCATAAAATAAAATTCGTAAATCTTGCGTAAAACATTTTGATATATCAATGAAAACTATTTTATGAGAAACAAATGTAACATTATCCTGCATTTTGAAAATCTAGAAAGAATTGGCGTATTTGAGCATTTTATAAGTGTCTATTTCAAAATAGATTTATACAAGCAGTGGTGGAAACCATGTTCCTAATCGGGATTTCATTGCTTCCTGAATAAATGACTTATTAATCAATTTAAAACAGTTTTCCTCGAGTCTTGTATTGTGCATTTGAGGAGCTAATTGTTTCAACAATATCTTTATTAAACGCTTCAACGAAAGATAATGAGGAATTAAAATAGTATGCACTGCAATTTAGTGTAGAAAGATGAAACTATGAAGAAAACGCGAGAAAAAATTTATCTGAGCTGCATGAACCTTCCCTAAGTCATAATCATAAATAACAGCACAGTTAAGCCACTTGCCATAAACATGAAGAAATCGCCGGAATATGAGAAATATGTACGTGCTTATAACCATCGTCATTAGGAAAGCTCCGCAATATGAACGCCACTGCGCCCCGTGCCTGTGCTTAAAGCCAATAACATCGAAATAAGGTCACAGATAAGCAATTTGAACGCAAATGAGCAACGTGCCTTTGCTTATAGCAAAAGTCATTATTGACACGCAGAAAACAGAAAGAGGAATATATGGAATAATTAGATATAAACGTGTATAGCTGGATTTATCACGAACACGCTAAAATACGGACAAATAAATAGCCAAATTCAACAAAAAACATGTCAACAAAACGCAGGAAATGAGGACCCTGACTAACAATTTGTACATGTATTGGCAAAAACAATACATTTTTAAAAAAGCAATAGAAAGAGCAACTATTTACATTTGGTAATTTGTCAAGTGGCATGATTCCAAATTACTTTTGTATAAAATTAACGATCACAATTATCAAACTTAATGTCCTTGTTAGTTCAACGACGAGCAAGTTTCATAGAGTTTCTAAAAATTAAAAGTATCGATCGTCAATTGGTACATTTTATATAACTTATTTTTAAAAAGTTAAGCTATTAAAATGACATATAACATAGAGACAATATTAATGGGTATTATGAAAACACAGAATAATATACGAGACAAAGTTCTCCAGAGATTATATAAAGTTACAAATTGTCGCCTGAGAAATGTCTATTTGCCATCATTTATGATATAAAATAAATGTTCGGATTAAGTCTTATATCAAAGCTGATGGAAATATGTAAGAGTTTTGATTCATATATAAGTTTTTGATTAGTTATTATTAATTTTTCATGGTCCCTGTTCGATGCTAAATTTTGTTATTTTGATCTCTGAAATTACCCATATATTGTTCTTTTGACGCAGAGTGACACAGAGTAGGTCAAAGGTACCGTTGAGAATCATTAATCTCTATAGTAACATGTTATTCTGTATCATTGTTAAAAATTTATTAAATAAATACATGATTTATAATATCATTATGTTTTCTAGAGGGACAAGTGGTATAGATATAGCGTTACAGAAAGTAGATATTGATCAATGTCCACTTCCAGAGGGATCAACAGAAACCAATGTGTTTGCAGGGTCAGCAAGGTGTAAAGAGGCAACAACCAAGGTATTCAGTTTTCTATTTATATAGTTATCTAGTTATGTGCCCTATAAATACGGAGGAAGATTAAATTATAATCGGCGTTATGTTTAATTGGGTCTAGTTAGCCAAACTAGTTGAACAATAAAACAGAAATCCAATTAGTTCTTTAGATTTTAAAGAGCACATACTATGACTTTTGTGATCCAATTCATCAAGTATTTTAAGTATTTCAGCAGTTCATGTAAATACGTCCTATTTTTCATAACAATTCAGTTAGAGGTGAGGTACAAAATTCATTTATCAGAGTATATGTTTAAAAAATAATTGAACGTTTTAGTCTTAGCAACATTTCTTTAAACGGCTCTTCAATAAACCCTATTCATGCATGCGAACGCATTCGTAACCAATATGTATAATAATGCCCGGTGCTTTGGAAAAGATATTTTTTTAATCAATTTTGTTATTACGTCTGGTAATAAATTTGTACCGATGCATAATTATTAATGACTTTCAATTTGTAAATTTACTCAAAAATACCTTTCCAAATTAGATGGCAAGCATTTATTAAAAAGTTTGCTAAATACCCCGATATCAGATAATACAAAAATTAAAAAACTGCATGACAAGCTACTGAATACACACAAAAACACCAACCCAAAAGTAAATTTGCATTCGTTCGATCGCAACTTTTTTGTTTGTGTTGCTTTTAAGCTTTGACTTTTAACCACAACGATTCTATACTTATGCTAATCGCTTTTGTTTCTGACAAATATTAAGCGTACTTCGTTTCATGATTCTTAGAATAACAACTTATTCCGGATACCTGTCTATCTTTTATCCTTTCAGTGTGTACCAATACCCGGCCTTGGATTCCGTAGAGGATCGTATAAATGTGTTTGTAAAGACGGGTTTTATTTTCCATACACAAATTCATTTAACAAATACTTTAATGGAACAGATGTTGAAAACGAATACGCTAAATTCAGAAGGGTAAGTCATTGATTTAATATAGTGAACCTAGTCTTATTTATGGATATTACTGCTTTACTGCCTGAAAGACGAACAGAGAGGTGTCTAAGGGCAATGTACGTGCTATTTTTAGTTTAAAATTTAATATAGTAAGCTTCGTTATTTAATTAGAACACTTAATTTCAAAATTAGATTTATTTAATAGAAATCTACTAAGTACCCAGAAATAAACTAGAGGATACTACCATCTAATCCATCTAATGGACGTTATATATGTTTGTACGTTGTTTTGTGAGAATATGGATTGTAGATTGTAAAATTAATAGATTAGATATGATTTTGTCACGTTTAATACTGTTAAAAATCAGTAGCATTATTCTATATTATTTTTGTCTTCGATGAGTTTCTACACAGTCCTAGTGTTTTCCCGAGATGATGATATTATCTTTCATCATATTTTTATTGCGCCTACGGTGTGTCATCGTAATTTTTATCAACTAACATTTCGGTTTGAACTAAAATTATTTAATGAAACATGTTATATATTGTAACATCTATATAACACAAATGACATTAAGACCATATCAGTTTTAAATCTCTGTAAGTAATCTGACTTTCAATGTGTTTTAAATGCATTTTTAACTTTTCAAACAATCTTAGAGGATAATGTAAATAAAAGTCAATCTTGATCACATAAGATATAAAAATCTATCTTGATTACATAAGATTTTCTTTGTTTTGAAAGATTCGAGTCATGTAAGAAATACAGTAGATTTTTTTCGTAAAAACATTATTCATGATAATCATCATTAAACTTACATAATCGCAAAAAAAAATCCTAGAACTAAGCAACTGCAAACCCAACAATAACTACACTCATGGGGCCAATGTACTCAATTATGGCAACAAGTATAATACACCGTGATTAACGATTTAGATCTATCATTTTCTGTATAAATCCACTGCTTCGATCTATATACAATCAGAGTTTTAGAGATTTAAGGCAAACGATAAGCATTGATTTATATGAACGAACGTTCACATGATGACGATAGCATGATATTCTACATGTCGATCGTGTCATACCGTATCTGATGTTTTTTATTTAATTTGTGGTAAACTTGCTCTTAACCTAGAAATATCTGAAGTTTTTTAAATTAAGATGGCATTTAACAAGGGTGTCATTAATATCATTTACACTCCCCGAATTGAGTAGACACTTTTAATTCTGTTCAGATATATAACTTTGGGCCAGTATTGTACTGCCGCGAAAACATTTTCGTAGTAAAGAATTTCTAAAAATCATTATCAAGATTAAAATGAAAATTGTATATTTTATATTTCTGTTTTACCTGCAATCTTAACTTAAATGAAATCTGTAAATTTTACATAAAGTGCACAGTCTTCATTCAAGTTATTTTTCAATAGATCGAACAAAAATAAAAAGCAATGCTAATAATTGATTTTCATAATTAAAAACTAACAAAAAGTCGAATGCAAAATATTGAATGTTTATCAAACAAATTATTTCTTAAATGCGAACAACAATGAAATGTACGCATGAAGTGAGGGCTTTTTTTTCATATAATGGTATAAAGCACCCTATGATCAAAGCATTTGTTGGAAAAAGACTATTTATTACCCAAAATAAATCACAAAAGAATTTAATATATTTAATATTACGAATAGTCCAGTAATTACGTTTTATTAGGCACTTGATATTTTTTAAGATCTTGAAATATTTTTTTTACTAAAGTAAAGAAAAACATTCATGGCAAGTATAGACTTCTACTCCGAAAGGAAACAGATGAACCAGTCTTCAACGCTGTGAAATAATTCTATCAGGTTTGATCGCAAGTGGAGAGTGATTTGACATTCATATGAAAACAAACAACAATAAATAGATTTTTTCAACACTTACTTTGAAATATCAGTATATGAGTAGGTCAATGAAACAGAGACGGACATTATGTAATTGCGCGCTCCAAGGTTAGTCATAGGGCTTCACTGACATGCACATTGTATAGATGTTTTCTGATAAATACAAGCCTTTGTGTTCCATGTATGAACAATGCAATGGAGCCGGTACTGAGTTTATTGGCATTCCTTATGTATTTTTAGCATTATAATTTCTAATAAATTGTCTCAATTAAACATTTTGAAATTACTGTATCATATCATAGTATTGGACTAAAGTTTAAAGTTTTAAATTCCTGTTTAGTAAACAACATTTTTAAAGAACATTAAATCGATCATATAAAACTATAGAAAAAATAACTGAGTATTAGTGTCTTTTCTTAAAGATAAAGGCTTCCGATTACCGGGTACGTCTAGATCTTTTTGTAGATCTGCTTGTTTGAACACAGTTGCATGTCATATAAATTGTTGCATAATTTACTCCAGTTAAAGTTAAGTTGCTCTTTTGAAAAAAAAACCAATACTGTTCTTTGTGTTATGTTATTAGGGTGAAGTCAACTATTATACAGAGTCGTTTGAATGTTTGCCGTGTGCCCCTGGTTGTGATACTTGTGAAGATAGAAGTCCCTGTATACTGACATTAAACTGGATACAGAGAAGTTTAACACTAGGTGTGTCCTGTCTGATAATGTGTTGTATTCCACTTCTGATCTTGTTTACTTATCAGTATAAGAACGTTAAGGTGAGTATGTCATATGTAGATAAGATAGATAGAAAATCCCTTGTTGCAATGCCTTTTAATACTGTTGTAAACCCCTCCCCCATTGACAGCCTTATTTAATTAATCTTTTATATGTCTCTTTTATATGTATATCAATTTAACAATTCTTATGAATCTTATACGAATAAAATACCTACCGTCTTAAATTTGAAATATGTTGAATTATCATTATAAAACGTTACTGAAGATTTTAACTCTTAGACTTTATATTAACATGTTGTTGTTGCTGTTGTTGTTATTGTTGTTGATACTGTTGTTCTGGTTGTTGTTCTGACTCAGCAGAAAAAGGAGACTAAACTGTTGGTTTAAGTTGAAGTTAAAAAAATAACAATTGAGCGACACAACTGGGTTATTCTCAAATTTATTGCGATGTAGTTTCATTACTTGTGGAAATAAAATTATATTTTGTTATGCATTTACAATCTTTTAATTATTAAAAATAACTTACTCCGAATTGAGAGTTTTACAATAACATATATATATATATATATATATATATATATATATATATATATATATATATATATATATATATATATATAGTATATGTAGATACATATATTTGACTATTCATAAAAAAAAATTGTTATTCACCTGCTATATTGAAATATCGAAAATACTAGTCCTTTAAAAGATTTTTTCTTTCAAATTCTTAAGCTACCTTTAAAACTTATACGCTGTTTTATTATGTCTTAGAGGTACCAAAACAATCTAATTGTTTAATTTGTTTTTATGAAAAACTTAAGATATATACAATTTTGAAAACAAATAAATGCGATGCAAAAATTAATTATAATTTACTGGAAAATGCAGTCTAAAATTAAATTCAGTTAAAGCTGCATTAAGTTTTCCAAAGAAAAAAATAAAACGGTGCTAATCTAATTAATGATGTTCCTAATGAACAATGTTACATTTGGTTCAACGATAAAAGCTCGAATAAATACAGAAATTACAGTATTTACCCAGCAAGATGCAGCATTTGGGATCTAATATTAGAACATGGTTACGTCATCAAAACCCGGGTCATTTAAACACAACTTTCAAAACGGTGAAATACGATAAATTAAACAGAACTTCGTTGAAATTTGTCATTTGTGACTTAGTAGGGGATACATAACACCATTTCAAATACATCTGGATATTAATGAAGGACAATTAATGCAATCTGTCATGTTTCATCTTCCATTCTAGGGTTTTCCGTACATCCGTGCGCATGCTCCAAGCTCATGATTACCATCGTAAAACACTGACCAACCGGTCAGAGGATTCCGTTTATTTACAGCTAAAAGAAATGAAATTTTAAAAATGAATGTCACGGATCGGGGTTAGAAGATATCTATTTTTAAAAGAATATATTTTTAGAAAATCAAAAAAAAATTCAGAAAATTGAAAAAACTTAATGCAGCTTTAAGTAGTATAAAATTGAAGTAAATGTTACTAATACAAGCAAAAAAAGTGCAATTTTTAAAATTTAAAATTTTCAATAAACTTTATTTACTTAGCTCAAGGTTGGTTGGCTGGATGTCGTTTAAATAACATCGTCTATTTTCCTTATCAATCACAGTTAAGTTCAGGTGGTGCATGCAATTGTACAAATATCACTGAATTGCTTTATTGTAATGACACTTTAGAGTGTTAGTACACTTAAACGCCACGTCTCTGACAAACATTACAGACAACTCAGTCAATTTTACTAGTAGCGAGCTTTCCGGTGAAGGATCGTGACAAATACTTATTTACTTAAGTTCGGCCGAAGTCAAACCCACAGCGTTTATACATCTTGGGTCTAAATGCTAACATCTGGACTACTGTGGCCTTTACAAACTCAGACGATGGGAAAAAAAAACATGTTTTTTTATTATATCGCTTTAATAATGCAATAGCAAATAATATGTTATAGCTATATTTAATAAGTATGTAGTCCCTTGTGATTTGTGATTTTGTAACTAAAATTACTTACATATTTGGATTTTATTATTATACTTAGATTGATATTCGTTTGTCCATTGATTAGTTATTGTCTTCTAATACGTCCGTCTACTTGAAAATCACTAGGGTATTTGTAGATATTAGATATATGAACCAATATTTAATTGGTGTTGTAATTAGCTGAATTAGATACTAATAGTCAGATTAGATTTTGAGTTATTTGAATAGTCCAGGTGTAAAGATTGTCTTGAAATCAGTTACAAGCCATTGGTAAGAGTATAAAATGGTGAACTTTCATTTGCTCAAACATCTTTCAATAAGAGGAAAAAAATCAGTTCTGTTTTGTGACTACAGACTTAATTATTTCTGTCTTAAGTTTTGTTCCTTGAAAAAAAATCTTTTATTTAATCTCATCGTGACTTAAAACACAAATTAGAACATACCGTTACATTCGGCAGATCTCTCCCCCTTTTTTTTTTTTTGTCATGTTTAGCATGTTTAGTTCAGAAAACAGTAAATAAGAAAGCTTCCTGAATTAGAATATAAACTTATCGAATTAAAAATCAATATCCTGTGACAAAGTTCGAAAATATAACGCGATAAAACATCAGATTGTTTAAAATGTTTCTAGAAAAGAGCATTCTTGTGCTGAACACATGAATTCAATGGTAGTTTAACGATTAACTATTCAGTTAAAACATGAGATTATTTTAATTGAAAACTGCGTTTTATCTTTTTTCAATACTCAATCCAAAAATAAAATAAATATCGCGTTTACTTGTAAACATCGAAAGTGAACTTTAATATTTGTAAATTGGTTGCGTGGTGTAAACTTTTTACAGTTTGATTGCTTACAATTTTCTCAATATCTTTCAATAATTCTCTTAATCAAATGCTTTAAATGTTAATAAATGATGTTTTTGTTCTGTTTAACAGCATTATGCAATCTATATTACTCTTCTGCGTCGTGAATACGCAATTACGAGTAAGTGGAAAAATGATATAAATCATTTATTACTATCAAAGTCACTACAGAAAAGCGTATTTTCAGTAAACTGTTTCTACAAATATCATCATTTGTATCCATAGGCTATGCTCTCCTCATTTACAAATTTATCAAATTAACTTTTTCTAAGGTAAACGTTACAATTTTGTTCATTCCGATGACGTCAGCATATCCCTTTGGCAGACCGTACGCAGATTGGGTTTGTATAGGTTTTTTTTTATTGCTGATAAAAGCATATGTAAGATTACTTGTGTTTGTTAATATCAATCTAAAGAGTTGTTTGCAGATTTCTAAGCACCTGAATATTTTTCAAAGGTCTGATTCTTTCAGTTGAAACGGGATGTATTTAACTATTTAATATAGCAGCAAAATATCCTTCAATGCCATGTTGGTTTATAACCCTCTTTTGGTAAGACAAAATTTGGTAAATAGTAAGTAATTGGCAGGAGTTGAACGGACTCACGTTCTATTAATGGTTTTAAGGAGTCAAAGACACATTATTTTACAACCAATTAGAGGACAATTTTGAAACAAGTATTTCCGGCAAAGTACATAAAGGTTAATGAATAAATAAAAGTATAAAAAGTTGAAGTTTTTTAAATTAACATTTTAACAAAAAGTTTGGGGAAAAAAGTGTTTTAAACTGACGATGAATAGCAACTCTATTGAAGAGTCCACAAGGTAATCTTAATTCATATCTTCATTATTTCTTTCCTCTATATGTCAAAAGCTTAAATCTCCCAAAGCTCTTTTACTTAATGCTCTTGATTAAATGCTTTTACGTTAATGAAAGTTGATTTTGTTCAGTAAAGAACATTATTTTCTATTTCTGCCTCTGTCTTTTGCGTAAATACATTTTAGGCACAAATAATGTTTAAATAGTGCACTAGCAATGTCAAATGCGGAGGTGAGCATGTCTTTTGTAATTAAAATGAGTGAAAAATTGAAAATCAGTAAGTGTTTGCAACATGCAATGCCACCAAGAACAAGACAATTACATATGGAACTACTGATTAAAATGGTTCTCGACTTTTGAAAAACACAGTAGAATTATTCAAATATCCAGTGACATGGTTACTTTGATTAAAAAAAAATGTGGCAAAAAAATCATGGAACCATTTGCCAAGGGATTAGATTAAAAGGTAAAAGAGTGTAGTTTATTAAAAAAAAGGTTGATGCTTTTTGACGGTTTTGATATAAAAGGAACAAGTACGACGCACACACGCGCGCGTGCAAGTACAGATTTGCAGATTGGGAATTAAGAATTGGGGCTTATGAGAAATTTTTTACTTGAGAATCTGTATATATGTAAAATATACATTTACATATGAGACTAAGATTTTCCTTAACCTAAATTTAGCCAATTTTGGCAACCTCTTTCTGAGTTACAAAAAAAAGTTAAATTACAGATGTTATAAGCTTGAAGTGATCTTTAAAACGACATCTTTAATTCCTAAATATCTCAACAATTAACAAAATTAATAAGGTTTCAAATTTGCCAGATTTAATTTAAAGAAAATTTTAGTTAAGGAATGATTGTGAAATCGGGGCAAGTACTTATTGGACCAGATTTGAAACGCATTTAAAAAAAAATAAAATGATAATAAAATAATCAATTTCTGACAAAATATTTAGAAACATAACTTAAATATTGTTATTTAAACCTTAAAAGATCAATTCTGAGATTATTATGAAAAGAGAAGAAAAAATACGAAAAACTATCTTCAAAAAGAGTTTCACAAAAGTCAGTTAAATTCTTTGCCATTACTGTTTTAATAAGGGCTGTTTATCACATGTTTTAAACAAATTACACAGTGATGTTTGTTACCTAAAAGCTCGATCATTTCCGATAATGCATATCATATTTTGTTTTGTATTTAAAATATCTGTATTTACACGATTAATCAATAATGTTCTTAACCAAAACTTTTAATGTTGATACCGCATGTATACAGTTGTATAATATCATATTGTCTATCCAAATTATTCATGTATACAGTTGTATAATATCATATGGTCTATCCGAATTTTTCATGTTTACAGTTGTATAATATCATATTGTCTATCCGAATTTTTTATGTGTACAGTTGTATAATATCATATTGTTTATCCGAATTTCCAATAATTTTTAGATTTTACATATCTTTTTTAAAATTTCTATAAGATAATAGCTTTTTATTTTTTATTTTAAAGCAGTAAATCAAAAAAAAAAAAAAAAAATCGTCTGACAATAACATGTGCTGATAGAACCCATTTACTTGACAATAGCTAGTGCAGCAAAAAACAATATAAAATAATGAAAAGAATCAAGAAAACAAGAAAAGTTGGCACTTCTTATCATAAAACTTTAGACTTAAAGCAGTGCATATAACTACAACTGTAGGACTTTTGTTGAGACATGTCCAGCAATCAGTCATACAGCAAAATAAAAATCATTTTGTAATTTTAAACAAAACTTATTCTTATTTATAAAATCAGTGAACAATTTCGTATGTATAACACTGGTTTCCTTTAAATTTACAAATTATTCTGACGGGAATACCGAAAACTTATTAGGTGTTGGTAATTCGTTGTTAAGACGGTCGAAGAGTTTTTTTTTCCCTATCTTTCGATAGCTGAAATAAGTTTAAATGACGAAAGGCGTGTGTTTTATTTCGGATGCATCTTTGGGTAATGCACTTACGCTTGTACATGTACCGCATGTTAAATTTGTATATTTTCCTTTCCACTTTAATTGCTTGAAATCATTCGATAATTCTCTTATCAAAATACAATTACAGTTAACAAATATTTCGTTTCATTTAACACGGAAGTTTTGCGTAATCTATCTGTATACTTTCACTTCGTGAATACAAATTATTGAACTGCCAGTGGTGTCTACAGACGTGAGCATGCATATTATATTTTGTATTTGCGCGTAAATAGAGCTTAGTGTTGCCAGTTTGTGCGTTATCCTGCGTGACTCTGATTCAAAAACTTTAAAATTGCCTTTAAATATTTTGGCAGTAAAAGTTGAAACTTGCACAAATGCATTTCTAGTCCAATTTGTTTTTCATACTTTTTTGTTCTTCAAATCACAATTCTTTGAGCAATTCCGATGCTTACTGGCATCAACTTTTTTGAGAGAGATTCCATCGTCGTTGTCTTCTACTTATTTTATTTACTTTTTTAAAGTTTTTTGTTGTTAAAATGTGTTTTAAACCTGAATACACTCATACATGCAGTGCTTGTTTTATATTGTTACTGCTACAACTTAAAACATTTCTATTTTGATCGTATTAATGTTTATTGACAGGCCTTAAAACGGAGAAAGGCATTATAGTCAAGTCACTATAGTCAAGTCAAATTTTTTTCTTCTCCTTCTCTTTTTCTTTTTTAATTTTTTTTTAAATTTGATTTTATTATTTTATTTATTTATTTATTTATTTTTGTTCATGTCCAATTATATATACCACAATAGTCTGTACTGGACCAAATTTGCAATTACAGTATTAGATGGTCTTTTAAAAAATTTGCAGTAAGTAGTTCTACATTAAGTACAGTTGAGATAATTCTGATTTTAAACTGGGATATTATGCTCGGTATTTCGGTTGAAATACTCTTCGAAAATTCCAAAACTCTTCGCAGTAAGTGATTAAATAGCATGCACAGTATTAAAATGTTTATTGTTTTCGGTATATTATTTACAATTATATTCAGATGGTTTGTTTTAACACATGGTACTTTTGTACTAGATACCTTGATAACGTTTCGTTTTTAATACAATAAGTTTTATGCAAAGATAAAAGCTTAACAATCATGCAGTTTTCCAGCCTACTGCCTATCTAAATTTCATATTTTCACAAGAACGGACTTCTATTTAGCAAACAGGATCTACTTTATCCAGTTCAATGACTTAAAACAATGATTCAATTATTTTCGGTTATTTTATCAAAGCCAAATGCGGCATTTATTTCATTCGGATGCACATATGTGACATTAAATAGTTGGCTCATTCCATTTTGTCTGATTTGATAACAATTGGAAGAAATAAATTTCAGAAAGTCTGTTATTTTGCATTTTGGTAAAACACATACATGTACACACACACACACACGCGCGCACGCGCGCGCGTTTTCAGAAAATAAAAATGCAGCTGTCACGGAAAATGGGGGGGGGGTGTTACCGTCTCTTAAAGGTCCAACTAAAATGATTAACTCAATACATCACAAAT
Source organism: Tegillarca granosa (assembly GCA_029721355.1). Classification (NCBI taxonomy): domain Eukaryota; kingdom Metazoa; phylum Mollusca; class Bivalvia; order Arcoida; family Arcidae; genus Tegillarca; species Tegillarca granosa. The sequence goes on along the minus strand of CM056603.1, from coordinate 12,910,129 downwards.
TAGCGGTTCATAAAAATTAGTAATTAATGAAATAATTTACTCTTTGTCGTTGGCAAATTGAATGTCTCGGGCCTGAGTACGAAACATCAGTTCTTTTCACTAATTCACAAAAACTACATGGTGATTCGTAATATGAAACGTCTGGAGCAGACATTATGTAATTACAACTGAAACATCTCGTTTTGCGAAATTAGAAATTGGTAGAATAAAAGCAAGACTAGATAATATATCAGTATATGGAATTCAAAGTTTACATACGTTATTAGTAATCACACACTATCATGTTATCTTGTCTGGTATTTTTCGTGTTATCATTAGTCAAAAAATGATTTTCTACATATTTACTACCTTGAAAAATAACATATTAAACATAATAAAGATTAATAAAGATTACTGGAAAACTTTCGATGTTAAACAAATTAAAACAAAGACTAAACTAAACCTACTTTTAATATGAACTTATTTGAATACTATTCATGACTATTTGACAAAATAAAGTTTACAATGAAAGTTAAACTGCTTTTGAAATATGTGTCACTTTTGATAACCTAAATTTAAAGATGCTAGAACTGGATGTTATGATAAATTCATTTAGGCAGAACAAACATTTTAACAACTTGATTCAAGTAAAAAAGACACGGGTTCAATTCCTAATTTGATGTGAATAATCCGGTGAAAATTGAAATTTTAGACTGTAACCTAATTCTCCAGCACACTGCAAATATATAGCGCCATGTGGAGCGCTGTTTAAATTAATTTTAGAAATTATCGAAAATTAAATGCTCAGCAGAGAAGTAATTTTACGATTGAAAATTAAATTTAAATAAGTGGTTGCGTGAAACGTATCGTGCATTCGCTCAAGAAAAATTTCTAGTGACATGTTTGTTATAAGTATAACACACGAAGAAATTGAATATGATGATCTTTCACCAAAGCCTGTGAATTACTATATATAGTTAAAGATTCGATTTCTACTGCAACTAATTTTAAACATAACTCATTACTATAGCAATTTAAATGCATAAGGAATTTATACAACTTATTAACCTTATGTTGCAATATATCCGTCAAGTAAAAGTAGGAGTTCAATTTTCATTTTGATTGTTCGCATTTACAGCAATCAATAGGATCACGTGTTTCCCACGTATTAAATAAAAATATCAAAAGAAAATCCCAAATATGGACTTACACAGCTAGGAAAACTATGTTATATTAAAACAAAACCGAAATAAAGAATATGATTTCAATTACTATTTAAAACTGAAGTTGGTAAAATGTTAATACGTTTACTTCTGAAATAAAGAACAAAAATGCTTAGTGCATAGCTGATGCCCGTATGCTGGCTGTATAGGTCTGAATTCCCTGTATTACCGTTTTGATTCAAATGTAACTCGACATTTTGAGTGTACGCAAGTTTGTCACTTTGTTTCTCAATGATTGCAAAATCTTATTAATATTTATTTATTTATTATTATTACTCATTCATTCATTTTATTTTATCTTTATTCGTTTCGAACTTCTATTACCTATTAAACATTTGTTATATATATAACTGTTACTATTTATTTGTAAAAGTGCAAATATTTAAAGAAACAATTATAGTTTTAAAAAGAGATCAAGTAATATCATTATTAAACACAGTCACTTTACCTTGAGAAATAAAGCAAATTAAAATGTTTTAAGATTAGTTTAATGTAAACCTGCGTTCGTTTAGATGACTTACTAGGAGACTGGCGTTGAATAAATATTAACTTGTAATAGATATGTGACATTGAAAACAATGTTGTTAATAGAACTGCTAAAAAGAACATAGCTTATATCTGCTTGCTTTGTCGAACTGTCAGCTATTACTAAGAAACAACCCGAAAATTACATTTAAAGCCAATAGAAAATCGATGTGTCACTTCTGTATAGAAACACATATTATCTGTTTTGAAAATCGAATTCTGTATTTCCCTTAATACGTCTACAATTTTGTAATGAGTACACTATATACGTGGTTACCTGTCACAATAACATTCGTTTTAATATTGTTCAATGTTAAATATCTCATCTAATTGATCACATAAAACTCACAAGAGCAGCACAATATCTTCTGTTTCTTCTTGTAACGAAGTTCATATGTGATGGTAAACGCATGATCACAGATCATTTTGTTACAAATGTAGATAAAAAAAAAATAATTTGTCGTAACTTATATTTTATATGTAATTTGTCTGCTTAAAATGTGTGATTTTCCTGTAATATTTTGGCGGAAATTCAATTAAGGAAAAGATGAAAAAAGAAATAAGACTAAATAGACTATAATTATAGTAATTAGGTTCTTTTTATATCGCTGAGATTATAAAGATAATTCTGCTGTACTTTGTAGGTATTTTTGAACAATTTTATATCGTCTAGTTAATCTGAAGTCACATGACACACATAAAGTACGTCTTCTATAAGAATAGTAAATATTACGATAGCCGATAGCGGCCAGGCTAAAATAAAACATTTAACCTATGTTTTTGTACCACGGTTCACTTTTTTATGGTTCACAAACATGACTATTTTGGTATGTTTGTGTACCAAAGTACACTTTTTATGGTACACAAGTAAACACTTTTGGTATGTCTGAGTACCATAATACAAATTTCAGGCTAAAATGAAGCATTTTACCTATGTTTGTGTACCACGCACACTTTTTATGGTACACAAACTCGACTCTTTTTATGTGTTTGTGTATCATAAAAATGTGTACCATGGTACACAAACATAGATAAAATGCTTCATTTTTGTCTGGCCGTTATCGGCCATCGTAAAATATACATGTAATTTCATTAATATAGAAGCGGGTCAGTTCTTGACTAACGTCAAATTAGAATAACAAAATTAGAATAACAATTAATGTGACAACTTAAAAACGCTTGATTTCGCAAACAAAACTGGTTGTTAGTAGGAAATAACCTTTCCTCAAAACGGTGGGAAAAACGTTAACAGTCTACAAAGAGGTTTCTTTACGGAAACAAACGTCAAATTATGTTATTCTATCCAACATAAAAATAATGAATAGTACAAATCATTCGTCATATGTTGGCAAAATTCGTATTATTGAAATATATGACTTTACAAAATTAGCAGGTTGTGAGGAGTGCTGAACAAACTTATGGGGTATTAAGTGGCTTATTAATGATATTAATTACAAAAAAACTCTTTATAATGGAATTTGCAGGGGTACTTTTGATAATTTATGTGCTGAGAGCAATATAAAAATCAATGAATTCTCTTACATTGCCATCGTAGAAGATTGATGCTGTTAAAGATTGAAATAAACAAAATGTTACGCTGTATCATCTTTCGCACAATTACAAAGTTTGTGGAAAAAAATGAAAGAAAAAAAATCAATTTTAGCCATCATCTTTAATTTGGACACGATGAGTTTCTTAATTTTTAAGTAAAAAATAAAAGATTTTACAGTAATTACAAAGACTAAAACAGAAAATGAATTCAATTTTAGCCACCGTCTTCAATTTCGGTCGATTGCTGTCTTATCATGTAAAAAACAAGAGTGTCATTGACTTGCTATTGATAATTAACCCTGAATTGCGGACGTTAAGTTGTTCTTAATCTATTGCTCTACAACAACCTAATGTAAAAAAAATTCTCAATACAAACGCTTCAATTATCTCGCAATTTTTTTTATATATAGTGGCATTTAAATACCATCTGAAATGTTTATTTCATTTGGAGCCAATATTTCTGTGTGAATTTTGTTACAATGTTTGTGATTAGCATTTATAACACATTTATATTAAAAAAAATCCTATTGTGAGCCTGGACAATTTCAAAGATATTTATATCAAATAATTGAATTATAATAAATTATTTAGTTTATTTTAAGGAATAACATTTCTCAAAATTTTAATGAAAAAACAAGCGTAGAACTTCAGTCAATGCTTGGCATCATGTTTGTCTTTTAAACAAAGTTCCTTTTTTACTGAGGCTGTTGGTTTGTTGTGTGTCTCCAGGAGCGAACGCGTGCTGATTTATTTTTCAGGCAGGTAAACCATTGAACACTTGGGTGTTTAGCGGTGTTAACAACAGATTCAAGACATGTTATGAAGAATAGGGTGTCTGGTCGTTTGGAATGGAATAGATGTAAAATGTATTAAATATTTATGATGAACCACTAGATAAACTTTTCATATTTTATTTAACCTATTTTTTTTTATTACTTGTAGGTACTCAAAGCTGCAAGTCCAGTACTTCTACGTATAATACTTCTTGGGGCATTTTTCCTGTACTGTCCAGTAAGTTACTAATACAAGAATTATAATTCTTTGTTTTTACCTAAACGGTGTCGGACTTATCTGTCATACACTTGCTGTTGGGTTTGGTCAAGTTAATTGTTTTCTTTTAATATAAAATCCCCTTTCTAAAACCATTGCAATAGCTTAAACTCTTGTGTAACATTATTTAGCTGTAGCAAAACTTATTTTCGTAAACAAATTTGAATTATTATATATATTTTGACAATCATAAAGATAATGCGCGAATAAGTAACTCATTTATGTATCTGAACAATAACACGTGTTTTATTCGACTGCATTCCACGAGTAGGTGTTATATATTTCTTAAGAATTCGTCTTAGAAAACCAACAATTGTAACTTTTTTTAAAATCAGTATTTCTGAAAAGTCGACTAACTAAGAAAGTATACGTATGACTTCTATGGTCCTGCAAATAAAGCTAATTAGAAAAGACGGTACTTTATTGAAATAAAAATATAAGTAAATGTGCAGATTTGAAATTTCGCCGTTTTTCATAAAAGTACCACACAATTAATAGATAGATATTCCGCAAGTAAAATAACGCTTTCTATTTGACGTTTCCTTTAAAGATTGAAATAAAAAGTATTACATGTACTAATGTTACTTATGACATTATGTTGCAATCCAGGGATCACTGTAATCACTGTAATCACATTACGTTGATTTTGAATCGTTGTTCTGAAATTTTGTCCATTGGCAAAGTATAAATCCTTTGAGACTGATACAAATAAAATAAATTTAATTGTATGTCCGGTTTTCCATTTACATTCAATATTAGCCAGCTAAGATGGTTCCTTAATAACGGTTATCTAATAAAAAAGAAAAAGTTGAACATGCAGTTGGAGACAAAGATTAGATATCAGGTTGAGAGAAAACATTACATGAAAAATCCTTAATTAGTCAATACTAGACAGTCACATGATCCGTTAATGCCAAAAGGTTTTTGTGATTGTCTCGTCTGGGATACAACCATATTAAGGCTTTTTCTATCATGCCAATGATTAAATGATTTTCGCTGTTGCTTGCTCATTGCTTGTCAGAATCCTTTAAAAGTTCCCATTCGTAAACCTAAATTCTTTAAAGTAATCGACTTACATGATGCGCATTTTATTTCTTTATGTCATATATTAACTTGGTACATAGCTTAAACATAACGTTGCATAACTTTTGTTATATGCAGGTTTTTATCAGTGTTTGTCATAACTAAATGAAATAATGAATGATTACCCATTGACATCTTATGACACGGTTCATGTACCCATTACAAATAACAAACTCCTAATTGAAGACGAAGCATTTTACCAGTTTTTTAATCATTTGACATAGCCTTTTAAGATTTTCTTATGACCAGCATTTTTTTCATCATAAGAATGGTATTATATATATCAAAACAAAAAAAAAGTCTCGTCGATGACATCAACGTTCTGTGTTACTGTTAATATTTGAATAAACGTATGTAAAATTGTAAAAATAATTAACCACCTGTGCATTATTTTATTATAAATTAAACTTTCTCCAATTATAAACTTAAAGTTAATAATAAAGTTTCGATGTTTTACCGCACCCCACAAAGATACCTTTGCATAACAGTTACACTTTAGTTTATAATACCGATATACTTTATTATGTGTTATAGACAAGGAGGTTGATCAAAATGAAATAGTTTCTTTTATAATGTATCCATTTAGCTTGTACGCCATTTAAAGCAGCTCTGTATACTCTCACCTGTTTGGTTTTGTACATGATACTCGTATATTTCTCTTTTTTCTAATTTGAGAAAATTTAATGATATAATTGACTAGTTGTGATGAAATAAAAAGATAGGGTAATCCAAGAAACCAAAAGTCATGGTTATTTTACTGTCAAAGGATTACCCCGAAATGAATTCCGGTGTTATTTAATGCGGTTACCTAATGGATACTCGTATGATTTATATTTTGAATCAAAGGTGTTCTCCCATCAAATCCAAACCAACCTTTTAGTGGTAAAAATAATTTCAAGATTTTATTTTGCACCCTCTCACTCCAGTATAGTCTTGACAAAATAAAGTTAAAATATTTATCAAAGTTCAACGAACGCTATTAATGAAATTTGTCGCATTAAACGCATGCTATTATTTTAACGAAAACTGCGAGATGAAAAGCAATTAAATTTCAACGATATTACAGAACTGATGCATTAAAGCAGCCTGATTAGGTTTTTCTAGAGCAAGTTATGAATTTGATGTTAAATTAGTGCATTAGCCTTATAATCAGGTTTTTTTATAGATTCGATTTTCTTTTGTTCTTTATCAATAAGTTAATTTGAAAGCTAACTTTTATACGTAAATAATACATTTTGTGAATATGTCAGCTTATTAATGATGCAATTTACACTTGTTTCAGCTAATTGTGGGTTATTTCAATGCCAGTGTTATTACGTGCATTCTAAGGTTTTGGTTCAGAGAAATAGGATTTTCAATATCGTATGGAGCCTTACTATTAAAAACATGGCGGTAAGTATTTTAATCAAACAATATAAAAAGAAATTTTCAATGTCATATGGCGCATAATTATTAAAAACTAGGTTTTAATCAAACAAAATGAAAATTAATCCCACTGTGAACACTGCTAGAGTTGATTTATCAAAATGACATTTTATTGATTGCGTTGTAAGCATTCATTACAATACTGATCGGGATGCTTTTGCAATAACTGGGCAATCACAAAACACATAAACCGATTTTACGTTACGTTTTGACAGAACTTTATTATATATCTCCAGTTAAGTGGTTTCTACTTTATCTTCCGTCGACAAATATCGGGAATAAAATGATTTTGAATATCTTTCATCGGGAATCAAATTTTGTTTGTAAGCCAAGGGTAATAGGATAAAACGTCCAAGTCAAAATACAAAAACAACAACCAAATATTATTCATTAAATCTAACTCGAATGCATTAAATGGCTAATATCCTTTTGAAGTTTTTATAGTTTTCAACTACCTCAAGACTTTTTTTTACATTCCTCAGCTGTAAGCTGTAGTGAAAAATTTATAAGTTACAGTTTATCAATTATATGTTCTATCACCGTTTGTCCAAAATAGCTTTCAGTAAATGCAATTTTTTTAAAATTCAGTAGCAAACTGTTAGATTTAAACTACCGTTATGGCAGGGCGCTTAATCGAATCCGGATTATGCTGTAGAAAATGCAACCTTAGATGAGTTAAAAAGATTGAAATAAAAACATATTTAAGATATTTGATATGCTTTAGAACCACACCATCAGTTAGATTGTTACGTAAAATGTTATATTTTCTGTTTTCATATCGGTCAATATGAATTTTATATTGATTGTAAATTGTTGGATGAATGTTCAAATTTTATGATTTTGTCTATCTTTCAACTGATTTCTATATCAATTGAATATTTAGGTGTCTTTAAGAATCTTTTGTTTTATGTTTTTTTCTCACTTTTTAGTATATCTGTAGTTTTCCGTGTACGTTCAGCACAGAGGGTAAAAATATCGGATACAGATCTTATAAAACGTTTGCTACTAGTCATATTTGTTTTTGTGGCGTATCTAACAGCTAGAACTATAGCAGGAACTCCGACAGTCATAGAAGGTATGTATTGATATCAAACGTAAAACAAATATTGATAATTGATTTAATTTCTTTAGACATATTCATGAGTAACGGATCAAACAAAAATGTATGGTGCTGAGTAAAACATTCATTTATAAACAAAGCAAGTTAAAAAAAGAGTCATAGAACGCATAATTGCAAAGGTTATAATTATGATTGCTTATAAACAATGACAATTAAAACACATAAGTTGTCACATAAGTTTTTACGTGATTGTTATTTTGATTGTTTTTTTTAAAATCATCTCAATATATTTTCAATGTACCTGGCCCTAGAATTTTTTCGTCGATTATTAGTGGTTGCATAAGATAAACAATAAAAACTATAAAATACTCAAGGTCTATCTTGCATGCATGAGAAAAGCACGTCTTGTTATACGCAATGATTTAGCGTCGTGGGATCAGTTATTTATATTGTACAAGATTGTTTTAATGTGTGTTTAACGTTGGTTGTAAATTAACTGAGATTTGAAACTTCTTTTTTACCAATAACAATAGATTTGATTTTGTAGGAAGCAACGCTTAACTACTAACTAAATAATACGGCCTGTAACGGATATATGCAGGTTTAAGTAAAAAAAATTACATTAAAACAATTTATGACATCTACCTCTTTTAAAAAAATTAACCGACATGAAATAGACGGTGACTATTTAATTAGTAGTCATATCGAATCAGCTATGTGTTTTATTTTTTGAATAGAAAATAAATTGTTACTTTTAATTTGCAAAAGATCTTACCTGAAACCTATTTAAGAACCCTTCCTCTTTCTAAGACACCTAATAAAATAATAGGAAGCATCCAACTTAAAACATTTATATAAGAAACATCTAACTTAAAACATTTATATACAATAAAAAAATATTAACGTTTATCAAACACAGTAGACATGATTGATTGATTCTCCTATACAGATTTTCAACTTAATTTTCATAAATTTTACAAACTTGCAAGCTTACTGTAAATTTTACACATTTTTCACATTTCTGTGATTGTTTTCATTATATTTTGTTATTTTGAAATTTCAAACTTAATAAAACTTTTGAAATGCAATACAAAAACTAATCTTAAAATCCAAATTACAGTTTTCAAAGAGAATCGTTTCAGTAATAATCGGTTTATATAAATCAAAAACGTAGAGAAGAATTTTTTTATTTTTGCTGGCTTTGAGATTAAATTATATTTTGTCTCTGTTTTTTCTTTGATCAAAGTCAAACATTTTTCCGAAATAATATCTAATTTTGGTAATAAAAATTTCGGAGTAAAATTAATATCTATCGTTTTCTTGGGTGACTTTGGTGTGTTGAAGATCTCCTCTGTTGCTGGGATTTTTTCTGCCATGCTTTGACTTCACAATGTATGATCTCGGCTTAAAGTGTTTGTCTAAAACAGTTTTTTTCTGAACATATCTGAACGTCGATAATCGATTAGTTTAAAATCCTTTTTGCGTCTAATTTATCGAAATGGGTTTTTTCTTGACGTTTGCGGAGACAATCCTGAATGTAAAATAATTTAAATAGCTTTACAAACAGAGGAATTATTGTTTTTAGACAGGGTATTAAAGATTTTAGCTTAAGAGAATCCAAAAGCAAATTCAGTAAATAGAGTTAGAATAAGTACTTATCGTTTGATTGATTCGAAGCCATTTTAAAGTTTCTCTCTTGTCATGATATAATTATGAAAGACCCAATTATTTTTTTATGACCCTGACTAATGGCCCCTTCTGTAGGATCATACATGTATTTGTATATTTACATTTTTCCTGCTTAATAGTTCGGTTTTTACTTCATCTGGCAATTTTACCGAGATTTGTCGCGGTGGTTCAAATACTTGCAAAATGTTTTAAGTGCATTGATAGTATGTTTACTAGGAGACAATGCCTTTGTCGCCATGTTGCGTTACCAATAACAAATGGCATATTCTAGGAAGCGACGCTTTTATAGTTATTTATCCAACTGACACTTAAACGATAACAACACATTTGGATAAAGTAAAAGTACATAAATACAATAATTTGACACACTCCAAAAGTTTATGGAAATGCAAAACAGGCTTGCTTTGTGATTTTTTTCTTTTTGAAATTGATTTGTCAATATGACCAAATTTGTTGAAAAAGAATCTTGTTTGACCTGATTAAAATTTGTCTGTCCATGTAAATCCAATATTGTCGCCGTTACTTATAATTATAAGAACGCAAAAGATCATTTTTGATACAACCACTGACCAAATATGTTAAAATTTTAAATATCCAAAATATTTTCTTGGAAAAGTTTTTTGTAAATTTTACAAATGAGGAATTATATTTAGTCAATTTTTGGTGTGGAAAATTCCTTGTTGGGCAAGATTTATATTTATACCAGGCAATCGGGTTCGACAACCAAGATGGTTGTCGTCAATATAGGTAGAAATAACCAAAAAGCCATAAATTTCATTTTTTTTATTAAGTCTTCATTTTATTTACCTTTTTTAAATTTGAAATTAACCAGTAGAAAGAGAACCATTAAGACAGACTTAAAATTTTACAAATAAGATATACGCTCGGAGAATCTTTTCCTTAAACAACGGATCATTGAGTACCAAGTTACGTGGAAAAGGAACCTAGGTGAACTTTTTATCAAGTTGTTCTGCCCTGCAATTAAGATAGCCAAATATCTAGAAATTGCAAAATGGCTATCGTAAATTCAATTTACCATTCTTGTTTTGAAAAAAAAATAGTACATATCATGCCATGTGAAATTTATAAAGAGTTATTTCAAGATTATTTTTCAAAATATCTAAATGAATGAATTGTTTTATCCCTTTATAATAAATTTCTAAAACCACTGTTTGTCTTGTTTGATGCGTTGTATTCTAATAATACTTATTATCAATGACATTAGAAACTATGTGGCCGTTAAACATTATAGCCCTTATTTGACCTCTTGCAAAATCAAAAGTATCATCCAATGATTTATTCGACCTTTGTTTGTATTGCATATTGAAAACAAAATCAGATCGATCACTCTTGATTTTTTTTCAAAACTAAACAAAAATGTAAATTTCATTAACATTTCTCTTGGGCTTTGAACACGACACATTTACACTTGAACACTCTCGTCGTCTTGTTGTATGATAGTACAAATAACAGATTAGATACACTCAGGGGATTTTGAAAATGATTTATTTTGCAATTGATATGACATTAGTTTTTGCCAATATTTTGCACTTTTTCAGATTGACTTTATATACTTTTACCAATTTAATCTGTTCTGCATGATTTTCAAATGTCGAATAATTCATTTATTATGTAAATATATGCAACATCATATATAAGTAACAAATTGCAAGTTTTCGAATCAACTCTTGTGGCACTGACATAATAGAATCGCTAATGTTTCTACAATGAATTTATTTGATCTTTATTATTTTTGTAGGAAAACACGTCAATGGATTAAAAGCATTCCAGTGTTCTTCTGACTGGTGGGATCATTCTTCAGCAATAGGTAAAAAATTAGGTTTTATTTTATGTAATGGAAAATAAATGTGTCCCCTATGACTCTTCTTTTTAAATGATTTGTCATATTATACTAATTTGTTCGTTATTTCGTGTTCTGCTGAAAAACAGTCTAGAGCCAAACAGATGTTTAAGATACTTATATATTTTTCATATTTCTCAGTATTTACATATAGTTTACATGTAAGTATGCTTCTAAATATGTTTAATAAAGGCTTCATTATTTCAATTACATTCTAACTAAGCATTTAGAGATCTATTTTTAATTATCCGTATTTTAAAAAATGTTAACTGCTGAGCAAAATGTGAATAAATTTCAAGGGTAATAATCATCGATTTTCATTTTTTTAACGATTTATGCTATTTGTTGGAATGTAAAGCGCACAAAACAAATAGTCATGAAGAAATATTTTTTTTATTTTTTAGCCGAACTCTTGTTTCTGTTTTGGGGTATAAGATTGTGTATAGTAGTTAGAAAAGCTCCATCAGAATTTAACGAGAGCCGGTTTATTAGCTGGGCAATATACAACGAGACACTTCTTTCCTTGTTTTTAAATGTGTCGATGTAAGTATAAATATTATAAACACGTGGTTCGATGTATAAATAAATACATAACCTTGACACAACTGTTAGGTTAACTGTCAACAACCTTTTTTGACATGATCTGAAGTATGCTAAATGATAAACATGTTTAACTTTCTTATTATGTATACTTAAACGTAAAAAAAGACTTTTAACCACAGTTTGCATTATAAATTATAAAAAACATATAATAGAACAAAATAAATTTACATTGTAGAATATAATTTATATGCTTACCTTATACCAATGTCATTAATTAATAAGAATAACTCTTCGACCAGAAACGATTATTCTTTCTGAAAAGCAAACACAAAGCTTCATAAAATTGAAAATATTCTATTTTTTTACCTTTTAATTATTAATGATTTTTTTCTGTATTTGAAATTACAGTAGGAATTTATTTCCGTTATTGTCAACTGCAGACATATTTTCAAAAATTACTTAACAAACAAAAACGGATATTTAAAAGGTAAAAAAAATCATGTTTAAAAAAATCGTTTGTATATACATTAAAACTATACAATAAAAAAGTGAACATTAAATATATACATAACGTTATAAAGGCACAAATCAATTGTTGTTTAGCTCAAGTAATGTATTTGTTACAATAGTTTTTGATATTTTTTCTGACATTCTTGCTTTACAAGAGCATTACAACATATTTATACAGTTAAAATAATCAAATACAATGTAATAAATTATGTATAATTATTTTAAAATGATAGTTAAAATCAAAAACCTTGATTTTATTTCCACAATGTTTTTGTGAAGCCAACGCTTTTCGTAATTATTGATAGTGGTGTTTCCTTGTCGTTTTTATAGCAATAAAACCAATTCAAATGTTTTAAGTAAAAAATGCTTCCAATATCTGTACATTTATGGTACAAATCACAGGAGTGAGTTGCGATAAGTTCAATAATTTCAAATAATTTCTAAAGTTTGCACGACATTTATAACTTTTGTGCGCTCTAATTTACGGTGGTTAACTCGATAAAAATATAGTGTATTTGAATTTCAAAAATAATATTTGCAATTTTGGTTTCCATTGTTCATTCTATGTTGGTCTTAAACAAATTGATTATAACAACTTTAACCCATTGATATATGTTGAAAAAAAATTAGTTGGAATCGAGAAAGTTCATAAACTTTTTATCAGTATTATTTTAATTAATTAATTGCACAAATCAAAATTTATTGTTTTAAAAAAATGTTTTCAAAAAAGTCTTGTTTAATTTAGACAACGAGATACACTTTTAACACTTTTTTTCACTTTTGAAGGCAGTTTTGAGGTCGAATAAATGCAGAGACAAACGAATTTTTATTAAATAAGAATATTAAAATGTTATTAAAATATGTCAATGCTTTTATTTTCAGGATTTTCCTTCAAGATCCGTTCCCAACAAACCCAGATTTAATGTATCTGGTTATTTTTATACATACACAATTAACTACAACTGTAACTTTAGCATTTTTATTTGGTAGCAAGGTAAGTGTGCTTAATATAAATTTCATAACTCACCTTGACCATAAAAAACGGAAAAAATTGAACATTTAATTGCGTATTTTTGTCCATAGTTAAGGGATTTATTTAACCCTCGAAATAACTAGAAAGCTTTTTAGTGCTATAACTTTCATTGCCGTACTAAGCAAACGTGCTTGATGATGTTTTTACATAGCAGATTTATTTTTGATGTAATACCTGATTTAACAGTTTGAATTTCTAAAAGTGCTATATACCAAGACATTGTGTCGTATTTACACTGATAAATCTTTATGGTAGAGATTACTTTTCGTCTACTAATTAATTATCAATGTTCTTAACTTTTTATAAACATGCTATAAACTAGGATATAAGTGAAAAATGTACTTTGTAATAATCAATCCAAATAAAAACCTACAAAAATAACAAGGAAAGACCTTTTTGAAGGACATAGGGTTTTCTGACAATGCTGGTACCATTAATGTGTTGTAGTTAGAGACTAATCTTAATGAATTTTTTAATCGTTGGTTTTTTCATATCAAGCTCTAAACAAGAGGTCCAAGATGGCCCTAATTTGCTCACCTGAGTTTAAATGTAACTGTTATGTCTTGATAATACCTGGTAAGTCATAACATGTTGCCTCAAAAGAAGTGGTTTCAGGGATCATTACTTTTATTGTTTTGGTATTTAGCTATGTAGGTCACTGTGACCTACTTTTGGTAGCCATAGCAACCAGAAACACAAATGTAAATGACAATGGTCATTAGATGCTGTTGACTAATATGAATGAAATGTGACCAGTAGTGTCAGAGAAGAAGTCTTTTGATGGATGGGTGGATGGATTGATGGATGGCAGAATGCCAATCCATAACAAAAGCTCACATGAGCAATTTTCAGATCCGGATTTAAGACTTTACAGATTTGACACATTAATTGAAATATTTTTTAAAAAATTGTAAAAGTCAACTGCAAATTATTTAAAAACATTTGTTCAATTAGTTTAAATTATGTCACATAACAGTGATTTTGTAAAACAAAAAAAATATTTCAAGGTTTTAGCTATATCTACATATAAGTCAGTATCACATGTATTTCAAAAATAATAATTACACTAAAAAGTAAAAATTCATAAAATCTCTTCCATGCACCATTGTAAGTCATAAAATTAAGAAGTTAAAAAAAAGAAAAAAAGTGGCCTTACTGGGATTTGAACCTTCGACCCTTGGGTTGCTAGAATTGAAAATGAAAAAGGTCGAAAAAGCGACTTGTACTTTACAGAATTTCATGAAAATTGTTAAACATATGTTTCTTCACATAAGAAAATGATGTTTGGAAAAAGAATTCACCTAAATTTATTCATTATAGTAATTTTGGTAAAAAAGTACTATTAACAATGTATTAAAAATAATCGCAAAAACGCGTAACCTAATTTTTCACAAAAACCATTGAAATTCACAAACTTGGTATATAAGTTGCTTTAGATGCCAAATATCACATCAGATTTTATCTCAGTAAAGTGGCTTTGGAGAAGAAGATTTTTTTAGGTTTTTAACTATGTAGGTCAATGTGACCTACATTTAGTAACTTTGGCAACCAAAAACACAAAACTGAAAGGCAATGTTCTACAGATGCTTTTGACCAAGTTTGAACAAAATGTGACCAGAAGTTTATGAGAAGAAGTCGTTTTAAGCAAATGTTGACGGACGGACTGACGACGGAGGTTCTTCCTCTATTGATAGTAATAGCTCACTTGGGCACTTTGTGCTCAGGTGAGCTAACAAGTGAATTTTTTAACAGTTGCAAATTTTCTGACTGTTAAATCCTTTTAACGAGTCTAAAATTGTTAAAAGTTAAAAAAATGTTTAGGACCAAAAAAATTTAAAATTTGTTACGTCTCGTCGAATAACAGGCTGTTGATTGGATACTATCGTGAGTACATACATGGATTTTAATTCACATATTTTAACAATTTCCATACAATTTGTGGTTGTCAATTAGGATTGGGTTTTTTTTTTTTTTTTTTTTTTTTTTTTTTTTTTTTTTTTTGTTTCAAAATAATGTTAATTTTTTCGTCTTGTCAAATAGGGAGCTGTTACCTACTTTGGTTACTGTGTTGTATAGATACATCAATTTGGGTTGGTTTTCTTCAGTTTAAATAAATTTCTGAAAAAGCAATTTGTAAACAATGCTTATCCAATTTGATGTGGCTAGTTTATTCTATGATTGATGTTTTAACTCTTTTTCTGTCATTGGCCATTCTTGTTTAGGCTAAGAAATATTGGACAGACAAACCCAGACTATGTTTTATTTACTTTATGTTAAGTCTCATATCAATTTGACATTTGATTCTTTTAGTTCTTGGATATAAAACTAAATTCAATTTCTATGTATGTGTTGAAAATCTAATATCAGTTGATGAAAATGAATCTGACAAATATTGTGACTATTTACACAGCTTTCGCAATCTCATTGTGTAGATATATTAGCAACCAGACGACTTGCTAATAATCAGACGACTTTTGTCAAATCTGTTCTTAACACGAAAGCTTAATTTCAAAAAGTATATAGAAATTTCCTTAGATTATTATAAATAAATTGAGAAATTTTTCACAATAAAAAATATGCCATTATTTTATCAAGATACAATTCAGATAGCGATACTGTTAATTCATTGTAGCCGTCATTTTTGCTTTCAATTTTTGCTTAAACCTTTTTAATCGTGTCAATTCTGATTATTAAGTTACTTTAATTCATAACATAAAACTTATATTAATAGTCAACTGAAACATAAACATAACAATGTTTTAGTGCAAGTTATTTTTATATCAGTCTCGTTTAACTCAATGAAACCATTTTGATAAATTACTTAAGACTCAAATGTTTAAATTTCTTTCGTACTTATTTTTTCTAACTTTGTCAGAAAAAAAAAAGAAAACTATCTAATGCACATGATATTTATTTCTTTCCCCTTTTCCGAAATATAAATTAACTCTTTTGTCGTCTTTACATTTGATAAGTGAAAAGCTATTGGTGTTATTTTTATAATTACCATTCGCTATGATATGATACAGGATTTTTGTATATTGCTTCATTTCATTTTCAAAATTGGCTTGCACGTGACGGGTGTAGCTAGCTAGACAGGAGGTGCTTATCCTTCCGAAGCACCTGACCTCACTTCCTTGATGGAAGTTCACGTGTATAACTAATTTTGAAAGCTTTCAAGGTTATAACTTTGTTTTTGGGATTGTGATCTGGACAAGGACAGGTGCCTTTGTTTTATTATGACTTTAATGAATTTTGCTTGTATTGTCAGGAAATGTACCTTTTAGCAAAATTTTCAGACGTCTAATTTGTTTTTTAAATTTATTTAAAACTAAGGTTTGTTCCGTCATGCAAAGCATTCCTTTGCTGAATTTGAATTTATATCATTTTCGAACATTGGATTCAATGAATTTCAAAAGTTTGGCTTATGTTTATCAAACTTCCTGCCCCTTAGTGTCACTGGTGAGGAATGCTTCTCCAAACTGTGCATATATGGCGCATGAAAATTTATTTTTGTTATATATTCAAGCTAAAAGTATTTGTCAAAACATGCTTATACAATCCTTTAATAGATTTTAGATATATTTTGGGCAAAACCATTCATCAATATGTTTCTGTAGGCTTTTTAACTTTTGTCGAATAATTCAATCAAAATTATAGCCTATGTAAAGACTCGATATGGAATTCAAACGACTTAAAACTCTCTATAGACAAACTGTTTTTTCTTTCAGAGTAAATTTTATATTTTGATTTGCTAGATGTCTGATGGGAATTGAAAGTAAAATATCAACTATCTAGTTGTGACAAGTAAATGACAAATGAATACACAAGATGACGACATTTGTAGAACTTGGTTTAAAAAGCGCTAAAATGTTGCATACAAACGTCACTTTTTCGTCACTTAATTCTAATTTCAATGTAATGATAGTATTATATGTTTAAGTATACAAAAATAAACAAATTCTATCAGTAATTTGATAGTTAACATTTGATAAAATGTTATCACGACAAAAATAAATGGTGTTTAATTTAAAAAAAACTAGTAATCAAGAGACAATGTAAAACAATTGATAAAGTTTACTGTTATGTGACTACGATAAAACATTTTGAAAGCCTCATACACACACAAACGCACGCACGCACACACGCACGCACGCACGCACGCACACACACACACACACACACACACATATATATATATATATATATATATATATATATATATATATATATCGATGCCGTCCCCGGAAGTATTTAAGATGTATATCATATCTTATAAGTAAATTGAAAATTAATATTTGTTAAAAGCAGTGTATTAAGACAGTTTTCTCAATTATCCTATATTTCGTCATGTTACATACTGTTATTTTGTTTGTTTGGTGCGATGTTCGTCGGAAAAAAAAACTTTTCTTTGTTATATGTTATAACATCATTAACATTTTTAACTTGTTCTTTACACGTTTGTTAATCCCTTTTTGTCTCATTGTCACCATTTCTTTTTCTTATTTATGCCAGTGTCGTGCCAGTTTCTTAATTAGCAGCAGTTTAATTCATTTAATTTGAATTTCTTTATTCTTCATTCTTTGACTAAAGTATCGGAATACCACAATGAAATTGTTAGATTGCTTGTTTTGGTTTTAAACACTAAATATTCACTATCTTTTTATTGCCGATCATTAGAGGAATTTAATCCGCTAACAGAAATCAGTCTAATTTTAACTCCGTAATTGAATCACGTTTTCACAAACATACCAATATTTTCGACGTTTTATTTTGTTACATATAACTTCTATCACAGTTTATTACACATTTAAACGATAAAAAGTGAAAAAAAAACTTGAAATGTAGTCTTCTTAATTGTCCCATTATTTTGCCATTTATGAGATCTAAAAGAAGAAATAACTATCTTCCTGATGTTTTAGGTTTTATGTTTTTGTTTATATCTTGTACTTATCTATGTTTCTTAAAACCATTTACGCTATCAGATGTCTTTGATGTCAATGATTAAGAGATTCTTTTGACTGATTTGCTATTTTACCGCTATTTGCATGCTCAGTAATTAACCTAATAATTTTTTATCCATTCCTTATCTTCTCAACCAAAGTAGATGGACTGTATTGTTGAAAAGTATCATAAGAAATCGGTCGTATTAAATAAAATTAAGCTCTTTAAGTTGGAGGAAATACATTCCCGTATAAGCCGATGAGGACAGAGGAACGAAAAAACAAAACATGTTTTGTTGACTATATATCTGCTGACAAAAAAGTATCCAAAATGCATTATTTTTAAACCATTTATTAAAATTATTTATACTCTTTTATTCAAAACTTTGAGTAAAGGTTTATTCTATCAACAAATCAAGAAAAGACAATTAATCAATCATGTATATTACACTTAAATTTACGAAGTATGATTATTATGAAATGATGACTTAAATTAGGTCCACTGACATGTTAGCAGAACGAAAAAAAAAAGAATACGGTATAACGTTGCATAAATAAATTGCAAACACTATTATTTATTTCAATGGAAATCAATAGTTTGACATTGGTCTTTTCATCTTTTATAAACGACTACTTTTAATCTTATTGATTTTAACAACTTCAAGTAAAAAAACCCTGGATAGAAAACCAAAATGTATTTATCATTTAAATTTAAGTAAGGTCTTATTAAAGATCTAAAATTGGATAGAATTAATAATCGGTCTTCTGAGGTTATATTTTAAAAATATTTCTTTAAAATAGTTTACCTTGCTTAATTTTCTGTGGGTGTAAAATCAGTGTATGTAATCATAACAGTTTATAGTAGCTTTTATTGACCAACAGAAACATGAAAATAGAAGGTTTATTATTGATTGGAAATAAAATTCCGTGATTAAGTTACATCTTTCTTTAAAATTGTATTGTAGGCATATCTTGTATATAAATACACCGATAAAGAAGATTCACATCAACAAACTACTATGCTAAGTAAAGGTTCAAAACAGAAGTATACCCATAAACCTTCTGCGGGGTTCGGCAGCATCAATGCATCTGTAAATAATTCTTCATGTAATTATAACTATTCTGATAGAGTAGATGATGCTGAATGTGAGAGCTTGCTGGAAAAAGATATACAGGTTTGTTTTGTTTCAAGAAAATTGTTTTAAATAATATATTTTCTATCCTAAAGAATAAACTTATAAATACACTTTTTTATGGAAATAGTATTTAAACATCTTATCAATAAGATCAAAGTTGTCTTAATGTTTCAAATGAAACAAACTCAAAATTCATTTGTACAGTTGCAATTGTTCGGTACTGTCCCATATTTTTAAAATCCATCTTTTGTAAAATGATTCAATAATTATTAACTGTTTGTGTTTTTTTTTCGAAAGCGATGCATATCGTGCTATTTATAAAGCTCTTGGTTTAAAAAAAACATTGATCTCAAGACTGGTTTTATCTTTAATATGACACATACGCGGTATAACAACAATTGATGGAAGAAAATTAATAAATGTAAAGCTACATATTATCATTATTTTAACGAAAGATATAACTGCTTAAAAATTTATTCGTGAAATTTATATTCGGCATTATGTTAATAAATCTACATATTCAGTCAAAGATATGTTAAAATTTATTTGATTTTATCAAATGTTATTACCTAAAGACAACATTTTCATTATGATTTCAACTTTGAACACACGTCAATAATATTATTTTCACAATAAAAGTTAATGCTGTAGAAGAATAACTATTAATTTTAAGAACCAATTTAAATATCAAAATTGCCCTTTAGAATTATTAATTTTAAGTAATTTTAGTATTTAATCGATCAAACGCCTTTAATAATTCAGACTGTATATCTAAATAGCAAGGAAGTGAAGATGAGGTTAAAATGTTTTTAACAGAAAATTCTGAAAGAAAGCAATAAATCAAATTTGATCAATACCATGTATTTGCATATCGAAAAGTTTTTGTTTTATTTCAAAAAAAAATTCTGATATTTCCTTACATTCTAGATTTCATCTTTGTCAGTTATATATTTTTTTCCCCGAGATTTTTTTATTTCAGACGCAATTTGACGATATTATTTCCTTAATCAATATACCTAATGTTTTATCTAGAAACGTTCTAAACATTATAAATTTATAGCCATTCTTTTTTCATTTTAGGAGGAGTTCCGCAGACTTTACACTCAATTAGAACTTTTAAAGCAAAGAAATATGAAAATAGGTAATAGACATCTACAACATAAATTATCAGCAATGACGGAAGCAGCCAAAAAGGAGGACACACCGAATTCCACGCCAACAACGCCAAATATGAACGGGAAAAGAGTAGTGATTAATTTAGATCATTTCAAGGAATCAACTGAATTATAGCAATAAAACCACTTGATATTGCAGATTATTTACACATATCAGAATCATTCCTATGGAGAGGAACTTTAGAGCAGTATAACTTGATTCAATCCCTTTCAAAACAACTTCGCAACTATCGTATTTATTTTTAACACCATAGGTTTATGGCCCTATAAGTGTCATTCAAACTATAAATATCATTCAAACTTTGAAAGTTTTCCGCAATTTAAAGTCAATGCCTCTGCGTTTTTGTCGATAACATCAAGTTTTTATTGATATAATGACATCATTTGACCTCTTTGTTTTTATACCATGGAAAGACAAAATAACGTGATCACATTTAAAGACCTGCTGACCTTAATAATCAACTTTGTTGGAAAACACGATTTTAAGGATGTTTAATGAATTCATTAATCTTAAAGTACCAAAAGTATATGTGTGTGGAGAGAGAGAGAGAGAGAGAGAGAGAGAGAGAGAGAGAGAGAGAGAGAGAGAGAGAGCAAGTAGTTGATGGAAAATATATATACAAAATGCAATGTGTATAAGGACTTTCTGTCTTTTTTTTTCACCTGAATGAATGATTCATTAAATAAGAGAATACGAATTGTCATATTTAACACTGTTTTTTCATTTATTTATTTAAGTTCCCTTGATACAAGTTAGAAAGTAGCGCTTTTCTGTTTTTTCTGCAATTTATTCACAGATGATTCCGTTAACCTAATACCTCTTATCTACGCTAAAATACTTTGAATTTGCAATGCAAGGAGACGTCTAGTTGTCTGGTATGAAAGACATTAGTTGCTACATAATTCCTAGTGACTGAGTAAATGAACTACCTATGGTAGTTTATAATATTAAAGGAATGTAGAAAAAGTTCGGAATTTATTTAACATCATCCATTCAGAAATGCTTTTTCAGGGGAAAATTATAAATAACTGAATGTGTGATGTTTAATATATGCCAAACAACTTAAACTGCATTTTCTATTAGATTTAGTATCGAATTTGGTTAAAATTTTCTTATTTTAAAGGGCGCTTGGCAATTGACAAAAGAGTTACGTCTTTCGAAGTTATTTATGATTTAACAGAAATGAGAACAAAGGTCGTCTATTTCGTATTTCCAATATATATTATTCAATATATTTAAAACTAGTCATGGAGCTTTGAACAACACATATCTGATGTTTTAACTTGAATCATTAACACTTCCATAAAATTCATTCAAGATGATATAAAAATGTTTTCCAAAGGAATGCTAGGACTGGGATGTTTGTGACTTGTATAAACACCTAGTTGCAATGATTCGATGACGTTAAAAACGCTATTTTTGAAACGAAAATAGTCTATAACTTCTATTTACAACGCTGTTGCTAGTACTGGATTGACTTTCAAGTGATTGGATTAAATAGACGATGGACCCAACTATCATACTTGTTTATAAGCAGTGGACAATAAACACTCAAATTTGAAAATTACAAATAAGGCTTATTTTACAAAATAATTGGGAAATGTCTAACCCGTGAAAATGTCATAAAAATTGAGAAATGTTAATATGTTGTGGTTTGTTATTACACCTTTCTTTTTTACAAACTTTGGTGTCGAAGTTTGAAGAAGAGACAGTATTTTAATTTTTTTCAGATCATTTCAAATTGAACCATTTTTCTAAGATGTCACTTTAATTGAAGTAAATTTCAAATGAGGTTTTTTAGCTACATGTATTGCTATAAGATTTTCAGAGTATAGTGTTAATGTATATCTAACATGTATAGCAACATACTACTACTTCCTCACCTAAAAATAAAAAAAGTCTAACATAATGAATTATTGTTGAAGAGAAAACTTTAACGACTTTTTCGTTTTAGAAAATTATCATTCAACTTTACTAAAAAAATTCAGATAAACAAGGAACGTCCACGGACTACAATATTGTGAATACCTAAAATAGTGTGTGACTGTCAATACTGATTAACTGATTGATTTTTACATTCCTTATTACATTTTAAACTGTCATCTAAAATTTACTTTTGCTATATTAAGTGTTCAGTATTTCATTAAGGTGTTTCTATTAAAATATATTCGTTTAGGCAGTTAATAATGCCGCCCATGTAGCCGGTTGATAAAGTCCATATTCATCTTAACCTAAATTATCTTCTTTCATTTTCAATACCTGAAAACGGAACCTTCACCAGTTATAAAAACAACACACAGATGAAAATGATGGTAGCTATGTAATAAATAAGATTAAATGTATTTTAGAAGCAAATGAACGTCCATTTTATCTCCTCTACGCTGAAATAGAACAATATAGTACAATATCTTGACTAACGTCAAGGGGGAATCCACTGATTTTTAAAAATATAACTCATAACGATAGAGCACCATCTTCAAAACAGCTCTATCGTGCATTTGATATTCGGAACATACGGATGAACTGTTTCTCATGTCAAGTAACGGTTTTGGGTAGTTTCTGTGTTAATATCATTCAAGTCAGATACATATAAAGATTGTTGACAGACGATCGGCAGACTGAATTTCGATTTCGGCCCAGAGTCTATTTTTTGTTCAAAAATGGGGAAAATATTGTCTGTCATAAATAAAAACAGGTCCTTAGTTTCTCGTCTTCTGAAATTTGTCCCAAAAATGGAAATGTCAAGTAGTCCGGTCTTAACAACCTGCAAAAGACTTTAAAATTGGTTTGTCATTGTTTCCCCTAGCGTAACCATTCAGTATGCAAGGCAAGTTATCATTTAGTTCGATAGCTTTTTTAACCAATAAAAGAGTTTGTCTTAAAACATTGTTGTAATAATCCTCATAAAAAACTTTTTCGAAACGTTTTCTACAGAAGTCACTCAAATTATTATTATTATTATTATTATTATTATTATTATTATTATTATTATTATTATTATTATTATTATAAATAATAATAACAACAACAGTATCACAATTTAATAAAGAACACAGGACAGGTTCTTATCATTTTCCATTTATCAAACTATTTTAGTCATTGACATCATTAGAATATCATACCGTTAGTTATTAGAAGAATTTCTAGAGTGAAAATCGTCAATATTGAACTAAGCAAGAACAAGTTGAAGAAGTCGAGAAATGAACATAGCATTTGAGCAAATGAGAGACTGAATTTAATATATAAAGGTGAGCTGATGATTTGTGAAGGATGAGTCCTAACGTCCATAAGTGCGTATTTAAACTTTAATCTTTTATATTTCTAAGACTTGACAATATATAAAAAAAGTTACCGATTTAAATTTGGAACCAAGCAGTTTTTATTTCATATATGGTGAAAATATATATTGCCAATTAGCATTAAAAAATATTCCAAAATTTCATTTTTTTCGCTAAAATTATTTGGATAAATAGTTTATTTTTAAAAAAAGGTCGGTATTTTTATACCGATTAAGTTCAAATTCTATATATAAAAAATAGTAATATAAACAAAACACAAACATATCAGCCCATGTCCATATTTAAAAAAAAAGCAACGTAACATTTAACATGTTTGATTTTATTTTAAGAATTGTGTTGATGATCTTATTTTTAATATATTTATCCAATTCTATCTACCAAAACTATTTTTGGAAGGGACACTGTTGGTTAATGCATATTAAAGTTTTGTACTATATTACCGACTTGAAATATGCACTAGTAACATTTGTCTTTAATCGTTAATATACCAACAGTAGAAGCAATGTTTGACGATACACTCAACGCGTAAATTATTACAGATAATTTTATTTGTACAGCTTTATAAGAACAAATAATTTAATCCTTTTTCTGGATTTTTCCCAAAACTTTTTAATATGCCAAGTAAATCTAAAATATGAAAAAAGACAATTGACAATTTACTGATTAAGCGCATTTATAAATCCGAAGAAAATTGATTATTATTTATTATCAAAACGTTTAGAATTTGGCTGTCCCTCTGTATTTGTCACGAAATTCATTTTCCCTGATTTGTCGATACAAATCAATGACAATAAACTTTAAGTTCCCTAGAGCGAAAAAT
This sequence comes from Tegillarca granosa, assembly GCA_029721355.1. Lineage (NCBI taxonomy): Eukaryota > Metazoa > Mollusca > Bivalvia > Arcoida > Arcidae > Tegillarca > Tegillarca granosa. The sequence continues at coordinate 12,885,226 of CM056603.1, read as the reverse complement.
TGTTGGAAAATTGCAATTATATTAAATGGTTTAATTGTATTATAACTATAAAATGTGCCAATCTGATGTTAAACGGTATCTATGATTATTCAATCATTTTTGCTTCAACCATGCAATGACAAACAAATTATCCTACAACTTCGTGAGAAGATTTTTATATTTACCGAGTTTGTTTTCTGATTGTAACAAAAAGTAATGTATAACAAAAAGTAATGCACCAAGCAATATCATGCACAACCGATAACACGACACAATACGAGTTTCTGATAAAAAGAGCTATAATGGGAAGACCAGAAAGGACAACCATATTTGGAGCACTCTGATTAAATACAGATTCACACGGGCACTTAAGTAAATTTTAAATAAAAAGAAAACAATGTGACATATAATTTTTTTTTTTATTTTATTGGGATTTCGATTTACGGTGAATGTTTATGACGTTCTGAAAGACAATGTGGCAACCAAGTTAAATTGCAGATGATATATTATTTAAGTCTACAGAAATAGCATCAAAACTTTAAATAAACTTATAATAAAGAGCGTAATTATTTGCACGGGTATGGGATGAACAACGACTTCCAGTCATTCCACTAATTTAACCATGTATTCAATAGGCCAACTAAATCTAATAATAAGTCTAACTTTGTCAGCATTGAACCAATTACTCCTACATGTACATTTTATCAGTTAAATCATATATATTTTTCATTATTGTTTTTATAACCTTCATTTGGATAATACACCACTAAGTTAACTGCACTTTAGACCTGAAGCTTGTTAAAGAACATTAATTAAAAAAGGTCTGTTGTTACACAAAAATTTTATAACCTTCACCCACTCGTCTATGTTTAGCTTCTAGGTGGAAGAGATTGAGATATATTTCTCAATAAAGCATACCAGTCCTTGTCCAAACAACAATCAAAAAAACTAACTAAGTAAAAACTTTGAAAGCTGGCAAAATTAGTTATACAAATGAACTTCCATCAAAGAAGTGAGGCCGGGTGCTCCGGAAGGGTAAGCAACTCCCGTCTAGCTAGCTACATTCGTCACGTGCAAGTCAATTTTGAGAATGAAAGGAACAAAGAACTATGGTAAGTCAAATATATCCAGTACTCCAAAATACGGAGTCTGCAATTACACTCTACTTATTGGACCGTGTTGTGCATGTCTCATGATATAATTAGTTTTATCAAACTATTTTCCTTAAAGCGCATTTGTTTGATTGCATTATGTTCCATAAAGGTGTTCAAAAACGCTTCAAAAACTGCTGAAATGCTAGGATGCATCTGGTTAATGTAACGGAATACACTTAACTGAATTAAAATATTTCATTGTTATCAACCGACTACAAGCAAACTTTCAGTCAAACCACGGAACTGTTTCACTTATATAATAACTTTGATTAATCTACATCAAGCATTTTTTAATTATATTCATAGTTTATTTCAAAATTCGCCATGAAGTTAAATGTCTTTATTATGAGTTTTTATATTGTTAATCTCCATCAAGCATTTATGAGTATATTCATAATTCATAGTTCAGTAGGCAGTACTTTGTGCTGTCAGAAAATGTACAATTTTTCAAAATTTTCAGCTATCAAATATTTGAAATTTATTTAAAACTAAGGCTTGTTCCCTCATGCAAAGCATTCCTTAGCTCGATTTGGATTTAAATAACTTTTGACCTTTTGATTCATTATTTTCAATTGTTTGGCTTATATATTTTTATGTATCAAACTTTTCGGTCTAAGTGTCACTGATGAGGAATGAATTTCCGAAATGTGCACACCTGGCACATCAAAATTTAATTGGTATTTATGTTATATATTTATTTCAAAATTTGCCATGCAGTTAAATAAGTCTTATTATGAGTTTTTATTATAAGAAGCATTAAGAAGCATTTAACTTACAATTTAAATATTAATTACATTAATTAAATATTAATTGAAAAATGCAGTAATAAAAGTACTTGTAAAATCGGCTTCGTGATAAATCGTATCCTACCAGTAATGACAAAAATAAAGTATTTCTGGTAAATTTGCGTTTTTCTTTAAATGTTAGAATTAACGTTCAAACTTTTACTTTGTTTTGAGTTTTAAAAGCAAAACTATACGTAACAATAAATATTTATGATGATAGACGATACAGGATTGACTAATTGCAATTTTTTTTTAAACTCTTTAATCAACAGAGTAATAAATAAGGTGTGAATTTTGTTCTGAATGGTTATCTATGAACATTTATTCCTCTTTACTTTGAGAGCAAATTAAAACTTTCTGATTTTGAAACATAAACAACAAAATTTTAAAGCATGGGAATTTTGATTCTAGATCAATGCTTTAAATGACTTGAGACTCAGATGAAACGATAATCGTGGTATTGTTTTTGAATGAAAAAGAAATAACAGGAACTAAAACAATAACAGGTTGTATGTGAAGTACTCCTTTATCCATTAATTTCTCTTGCAATACAATTTACATTAGCCATCATAGCACATTTTATGTAAAATCGTGTGTGCAAAATGTAATTTTCCTACATTCCTTGTAATTAATATTGATAAAAAATCAAAAGCAAAGACGTGACCCTTAAAAAGCTGCAATAATTTCGGATTTTAATCGCTTTTTTAATAAGTTTTTTTTACTGTGATTTTTATTTATTATTTTTAGAACCTTTTAAAAAATAATCATGTGTACGAGGGATTTTTTTTAATTTATGTACAATACATCTAGTACATTTTTCTGGTTACCATTAAATAGAGTTTGATCAATTGTTTATTATGCGTATAATTTAGTTTTAAAATTAATTTTGATTGTGTTTAACTTAACAAATCACGAAACAGTAAGTCTAAAATCATTTAAAAACCTGATACATCATCCAGTATTATTAAATAAGAAGTGCTCTGAAAATAATAAGAGACAAAAACCACACATTTCCACTAAAATTTACGATTGCAGCTTTATAAGAGATGTCCGTCTAGACACATTGTAGAAGCTTTAGCGTACCTATTTCATAGAAAATTGCTTTGCAAATAGTGATTTGAAGCTGGATAACCTTTTGCTTTCAACCACCTGGTCAATCGAATCATCTGAGAATCTGAAACAGAATCAGAAGACCATCAGTTATGTTAATTTTAGCACTAAAAAGATACTTTTATTCTGTTAAAGTACATTAAGGAACTGTTTAAAAAGTCGACAGTCCCCAAAGGTATAATTCTGCTGAATTTTATGTTTTTGTTCAACTTAAATGCAAGCTATAAAACTAATAGCTGTCTGTCTTCCTTGTTACCGAAGATGTTAACGTCAATCAAACTTACGAAATTATACATCTTAGTATTTCTAAATTTAGGAACTAGCAATCCTATGTCATTTTGAACTTTAAGGCTTGTGAATGTCAATAAGATAAATCACCTGTTGCATAACAAAAATGCAATAATTAAAAAAATTAAAATTATCGTTAGTCAATAACTGTGGTTACATTGAAATATTTGCATTATCACTGTATAACAAACGGTATAAATGAAATTGTATATTCAGTAGCCGAAAAAGTATTTGGACTTTCAAAACTCACTGGTATGAACGAGTTGTCAATTAAAATACAAACTTTTAACTTTAACAATCATAAAAAAGTCTTTTAAATTTATTTTGTTACTAGTTAGTGGCCAACGGTTAAGTTTTCTTAATAGAATACATTGTGTATATCCATCATGGATTATGCAGTGCCAAGACAATGGATCGACCAGGCAGCAACCTCAGGAACTGCTGTCTCAGAGAGCTACTCTGTAGAAAAACCATATGTCATTCCAACGATTGGAATATTCGAGCAAATGCTTGATGGAATCACTAACGATTTCAAAATAATAGCGTTGTAGGTCAACGTACGTCATGTGTGTTACAGTGACCCTGCTTTAAAATTTTGTAAGATGTTCTGGACTGTTCTAATTCTACTTTTAAAAGAAATACTTTTTTTAGAAATCTAAATTGTATATAAACTGCACTGAAATTGAAACTGGGGATTTTTTTTACGGTTGCCGGAATGGAGATTATCACACTTTGTTTGTAATAGCAGCTTAGGCCAGATACATCAAACTGCAGTAGATTATCTGTTAAAACAGTTACTTTTTATTCATATAAATTAGTTACAATTTACATTAGTCCTAAGATTTTATCTGAAGCTATATGACAAACGTTATGACTTCAATTTTCTATTGTTAATTTCCATTTCTTTGCAGTTATATTTTTGCTTCTTCTGCTTATGATGTATATGTTTCACAGTTAAAACGATATGACAGAGTCTGTTTCCACTACGTGAACTTTCTACAAGTTCTTTCAATTAAAATGTTGACTCAGGAATATTGCAAGCCTAGGCTATTCAAAGCCCTAAAAAGTGTTATGGCAAACATCAAAATGTTGTTGATAAGTATAAAATCACTGTATCCAAACTTTTACTGTATATATTTGACTTCCCATAGTTAAATGTACCTTTCATTCTCAAATCTGACTTTGCACGTGACGGATGTATCTAGCGAGGTGGTTGCCCTTACGGGGCACCTGGTCATATTTGATTGAAGTTCACATTTACAACTGAATTTGACGTGTTTTCAAATTCTTAAGTTGTCATTTTTTAACTGAATTTGGCGACAGTCTTCCGTCAAGTTTTGTAGAAATTCTGCTTCGTGTGAATAAAGAAACAAAACAACAGACAATGATGCACAATTTAGTCTTGGTATTCCAAATTTTTGTTAGAAATTTGTATTGCCAAATACAACAAAAATTGTTTTCTTTCAAAAACTCTAACATTTTGCTGATGGAATTTTCAGTATATTTTTGTTTGCAGTCTGTTTTTTGACAAAATATCTAGCACCCTTAGATTTTAAATCTGGACTTTTTTAAAAGAATGGCAACTAAATACTAATTTTTAAAAATATATCAAAAGTGTTTTATGTTTTTCTAATTGTTCATAGCTGCAGATATCTGTACTTATAAATGTTTATATTATTTTCATGAACTCTACATGTAGTTCACGTTTTGGAAAATAATGCTTATATTTTATTTTTACATCAGCTTATTTACAAATCTTTTGTAAATAAATCAGAAGGTTGGTATACTCAAAAAGTAAATATCCACACTATTGATCCTGTACCCTTGTGGTTAAGGAGTGGTTATAAATATGTGATTTCCTTTTTTGGTTCTTTCTGTCATTTATCAAAAATGTGTCTAGTTTTTGGTTGGTTGCATCTGTCTTTCACTTGTTCTATACATATTAAAACAGCTGAAATACAAACTACCTACTACCTTCAAATTATAAAAACATTTTGGACATTTATTTTATATTGTTCAAACTAAAAAACAAAATTATCACAAATGCAGTGCAAAGAAAAAACTTACAAAGCAACTTTAACCTTGCAAAGTGAAACTCTATTTTAAATTTTTACGCAAATGCGCATTTGGCGGAAGAAAGAAGTAAATATATAATACAAATACCAGTTAAATTTTGATGTGCCCGATGTGCACATTTCGGAAATTAATTCCTCACCAGTGACACTAAGACCGAAAAGTTTGATACATAAAAAAATATAAGCCAAACAATTGAAAATAATGAATCTAAAGTTTCAAAATTATATAAATCCAAATCCAGGTAAGGAATGCTTTGCATGAGGGAACAAACCTTAGTTTTAAATAAATTTCAAATTTTAGTCGACTGAAAATTTTGCTAAATGGTACATTTTCTGACAGCACAAAGTACTGCCTACTGAGTTATGGATACCCTCGGGGAGTTTTACTCCACCAGCAGCGGTACCCGCTCAGGGGTAGTAAATATATACTAGCGGAAAAAAGTAACTGTGCATGATTGAAATGTGAGATTATAAAATATATGAAAATGCAAAACAATGAATAATTTCGTATTTGTTTATAAGAAATTTCTTTACAAATTCATGTCATTGAAAAGGTTTCAGATACTGTTATTTGATACGCAGGGGACTAGAAACTTAGCAGATAGTAAAAGTCCGTTCACAAGATCAGTATTGTGTGTGACCACCATTAGCATTGACACAGGACTGACAGCGACGCCTCATAGAGTTGATTAAATGCCTAAAGAATGCTTGAGGGATGTTGTTTCATATCTGGTCTAACGCTTGGGCCAACCCTTGCAATGTAACAGGCTGATTGGGCAGATGATGTAATCGGCGTTCCATTTCATCCCATACGTGTTCAATTGGAGAAAGGTCGGGTGAAACGGCTGGCCACGGTAACACATTGACGTTATGCTGTACCAGAAAATCCATTGCAACCCGTGCGACGTGTGGCCTTGCATTATCATGCTGAAAAGTGACGTTACGTTGCTGTCCTTGAATGAATAGGATGACATGGGTCTGTAGGATTTCATCACGGTACCGTACACCGGTCAAATTCCCGTCGATGACTACCAGAGGAGTTCTGTCATTCGCTGGGATGCCACCCCAAACCATTACACTGCCCCCACCGAACGAACGTCGTTCCACCACACACGCGTCATGGAAACGTTCTCCAATGCGCCAATACACTCTGGAGCGTCCGTCACTGCTGTCCAAGTGAAATCTGAACCCATTGGTGAACATAGTTTGTGCCCAGTCTCGTCGATTGAAGCGTAAATGTGTTCTGCACCATGCAAGACGAGCTGTGCGATGACGTCGTTGTAAAATTGGACGGATTGCCGGACGTCGTGGTCGAATTTGTCTTTCCCGTAAACGATTCCGTACTGTTCTGGGGCTGATTGGGCGTAGTCCAGAAATGCTCCGGGCAGTAGTACTGGTAGTTTGGAAACGGTTCCGGAGATGCAAAAGCCGAATATGGTTGTCTTGCTGACGTGCCGTTACGCGTGGACGTCCTGAACGAGGGCGGTCTCTAGTGGTGCCAAACTGTTGGTATCGTCCCCATAAAGCATAAACAGTGTTTCTGTGGAAACCAAAATGTCTAGTGACAAAGCATTGGGTCATACCAGCCTCAAGCATACCAATTGCGTGGAGGCGTTCATTTCCATTTAGCCTAGGCATTACACTATGGAAGCTTTCAACCAAATAAACTTCCTTTTCTAGATTTCTGGTGTCCAAACAAACAAACAAACAAACAACAGTAAATTATTCCTAAAATATTGTCAAACTGAAATGCATGGGCGAAAATTGCGTGAAAACCGACCCGTGCGCATGAAGCGTAAAAATCACGGGCAATTGATGCAATGACCGAGCGATACGATAGAGGTATATACACTAACCATTTGTGCAAATTTTAAGATTGATACATTCAGTAATAATAGCGAAATTATAAATTTTATTGATGCACAGTTACTTTTTTCCGCTAGTATATAATACAAATACCAGTTAAATTTTGATGTGCTAGATGTGCACATTTCGGAAATTAATTCCTCATCAGTGACACTAAGACCGAAAAGTTTGATACATAAAAAAATATATAAGCCAAACAATTGAAAATAATGAATCTAATGTTTCAAAATTATTTAAATCCAAATCCAGGTAAGGAATGCTTTGCATGAGGGAACAAACCTTAGTTTTAAATAAATTTCAAATTTTTAACATAGGGATTAAAAACCTTTGTTTCCGGCTTAGATAACACGATCCCATGTACTATGTGAAACATCAATGTAACCATTTTCAGGGTACATACATCTGTAACGGGACACGTCTGGTTGTAAATCCTGACAATAACCTGTATATTTATATTTTATATTGCTTTCTCAGATACAATTTCAGTTTGTCATTGATGGTATAAAATACTTACTAGTAATAACAGATACTTTGAGGTTCTCGTGCATATTTCAACTTTTATGAGTATAATTTTGTTTGATTTATTGTCTCTTAACAAGCCGAAATGCAAGCTATAACTCTTACATTTGTCTGACTTTCTAATCAAAAAGGTCTTTTTTGTCAATCAAATCCACAAAAACATAAAAACTACATCTTTCGAAAATGTGAAAAACACAAATTCGACGTAAATCTTGAGTTTATGGTTTGTAAAATGCCGATAAAATCTGTTTCATGTACTTAAATTGTTGAGTAGCAACTAGCTATGACTCAATGTGGCCTGATTTTTGTGTAATTAATAAAATGTGTTTGGTCAAGTTTACCTATTTTTGCGTGTTGTTTACAGTAAATGACTAAATTAAGATTTAAAGATATTTCGTTATATATGCTTACTAACATGCTTACTTATAGGAGTTACCACTTAAACTGAACAAATTTATTTGTAGCATAAAAAGTTATTCCAACCAAAAATAGTTGTTAAGAAAAGAAAATTCTAAGAAAAACAAATATTGTTACAGAAGGGCAGTTCTTTTTGCGTCCAAATTTTAAAAAAAGAGAGAATTTTGTCTAAAGTATATGTGGTGCGCAAATCATTACGGCTTCCAGATCTATTAGATTGTAAACAGAAACTTAAAAATTACTTGTAAAATTTCCTATAAATTAAAAAATAGCATCAAGTAAGGGATACATATAATGAGCCTCTTAACACTCTAGTGAAATGTGTATGCGATTATATATATATTCAAATTTTAATAAGATATTGACAAAAAATATCAACTCAAGTATTTGACTTTATTTCTATGAATATATTGTCTAATAGCAATTAATCAATATGTATACAGGTATGCAAAGCCATTCTGTATAAAAAAGAAAGGTCATTTCCAAATTAACATAAAAGCATGATCTAGTATAAACTACAATTTTAATCTTTTAATGTGCAAAGGGTGTATATCTGTTTATTTATTGTACACAACAATTATGAAAAGCTAATGAAACAATTTACAAAGCTAGCAACAGCCCGTTTGAGTTTGATTAGATAGAGTTTCAAATGTCTTTAAAAGCCATTTTAACAGACGTTGATAAATATCATCCAAAGAATGCCTTTGATGACTTTCGATGATTATTATAAGAATAACATCTTTTCTTGATTCACTTTAAATAAAGACAAAATAAATAAAAGCTGTATTCACATTATATAAACAACACAGCTCATATAATTTCATCAGATATAGTAACTTTGGAACTCAGTAAAACTGCATTAATAGCTAAGAATTAAACAGTTAAGGGTGGAGTGTGATTCAAAAGTAACTTTCTTTTGTGTATTATTATTGCAATCTTTGCAATTAATGAGAATTTTCTTTATTTGTTATTGTTTGCTTTGGTTTTATATTCTAATCTTTTATGATTATATTGTAGCTGAATATAATATTAATGCTTTCTTCCTAAAAGAAAATAAAATTCTTTGTTATATGTTTCTGACAAATTTCATTAGGCATTGTGTTGTATATTAAATTATTTTTAAATCAAAAAAGCTTTTTTTTTTTTTTTAAAGAAAAAAAATTACAGGTATTTTTGTTAAGATTAACTTAATGTCAGTAAAATTTATTCCATGAACAAACATTCAACAATTGCTTTATATCATAACATTGACGTAATTAGAAATTTTAATAAGTAAGGCTAATATATCTTAATACAAATATTAGGATAAGGACTTTTTTATATGACCAATTTTTATAATTTAATTCTGTTACATAATGCAAGCTTTCAAATTTTTGGTATTATAAGGATATAAATGTTTGAGAACTAAGTGTATTTTAAATCATGTGCACTTTATCATTGTGAACACTGAATGCATCAGTACTTCATCAATTTATTTTAAACGGAAAAAACTACAAAAACTAGGATTTTCAATATTGCCAATATATCATAATTTATAATAACAAATAAATGTCAAATTATCATCCCAGGTCCTATAAATCGATAATTTAAAGGGACTTTGTTTCATATTTAAATAAAGAACACATTTTAAATCTGAATCTGCTAAAAAGATCGATATTTTCTGTTTCTTTTATTTATGTATATATCATAAAAAATTAAAATTGTCACCTGCGCGAAATGTTCTCGTTTACATGCCTGCACCAATAAAATAACGTCATAAATTTCAAAAAAATCTCAAACAAATCAAAATAATTGCAAAAGAAGAATCTTTTAAAAAATATATCTCATTATATCCAAATATAGTTGAAATAAGTTACTTTTTAGATTCTTTCTAAAAAAAACTTTACGGATGGATTTCAATTTAAGGACGGTGATTAATATTTCTCTATGAACTTAAAACAGGATAGGGTCACTTGTAATAAAATCAAAAGGACATCTGAAGGCTTATTTTCTTATCAACAAAAACAAATAACTTATTTTTAAGAAACATAACGTTACACATAACAACAAATCGGTTTAATATTTTGTTTTTTAAGAATTTCTTATCAACTAATGTTTTAATTGTAGTTAGTAAACAAAGCTGAAACTTAAGTCAAATTATTACATGAAGTATTTTTAGAAGTGCAACAATGTACAGCTTAACATTAAAGACGTAACAAAAGTTCTATAAACATGTATGACGAATCATATCACAACAATGAATGTACACAAAATTGTATATTTGTAAAGACTTCGTTCATAATAGACAAATAAAATCTGCAAGTCTTATTTTCGATAAAACTAGAAAATAAGCGAAATAATAAAATTTACCTGCAATCTTCTAAGAGCATTGTTCATGTAATAAGATTACTTTTACTATCAGATACAAGACAAAACGTAATCAAATATATTGTCCTGTCTATAAAATAATAACATCAATTGTAAATAAAGATCAGGGAACAGATATTAAAGGTTAAATTTTATTGTCTTTCGATGAATTGCATACTTCTTTCTAGAAACGTTGATAATTTTTGTTTTTGCCTTGTTGCATTGAAAATGACTAAAACGAGGTGAAAAACGAAAAAATACATGATAAAACATAATCATCAAATTTAAAAACAATTATAGAATATTGTTTTTGCTGTTGTATTATCACATTTTAGCAGAATGGCTCTGATATTAGTCCCATTTTAAAATTTCAAAACTGTTAAAACTTATTTTAAATACAAATTGTACTGTATATTGTGATAAAAGTGTAATAAACATAACCTGAACAAACAGATCAAACAAGGAATGTTATCTTTCTATATTGCTTCTTTTGTCTTTTGATATTTACTAAAAAAATTTTAAAATATAAGTGACCTAGTTTTCTTTTATCTGTTTATCTTGTTGACTAATCTAGATGTTATTGTAAAAACTCGACATGTAATTTCAAATCCAAAATTTATTTTACTTAGTGTTGGAAACCAACTTATCGAATTGATAAGCTTAATAAGCTTACTACATTAGGCAGTAACTCAGAATAAGGATATACCAGTTTTTACTACTATATTATACAAATGCTATTTTAAGTTTTTTTAAGATAAAGATATTCAAAAAACTAACGGCAATCTTAAAATATACCGAACATAATACTTACGGATATTTCCTTCAAAGATTATGCTTCAGGTAAAATTTATAATATTAAGAATTTAAAAAAAAACAAATAAATAAAATCAATTACATAAAGGATTTGTTTACATTTTGTGCAAAGTTCATTTAAAAAATGAATTAGAATTTTATATTTGCAAGACGATTTTAAATATACATCTATTGCATTTACCCTACTGAAGTAAAATCAATTTTTCTTGTGACTTACAACTTCAAACTAACAGAAACTTGTTCACGAATAGTTTTCAACGTTTAACAGTTTTTAAAAACCTTTTACTAAAATCTGTTTTATCATTTTAACCTATAGCACATACTGTATATAGTATGTCACTAAATTAAACTTTGTGATCAGAAAATAACAAACAAAAAGCAAAGTATAAAAAGTATAAAAACGATATACACCAAACAAACACTATTTAAATGTGACCACTGATAATTTAAACCAAATTTTTTTTTAAAAAGTTTCTGTTTTCGGTTTTTGACACGTTATAAAAACGTGTAAAAATCTTGCTTTGTTTCAAAGTATCCAAAGGTATCAAAAGAATGAGATATAACTCAACTTTCGACATTAAACATACACAACATGTATATTGAATTACAATCACGTTTTTACTGTCATACCCGGATGTAAAGGCTTAATAGTTCTCCAAAAAAATCACTTTTAACTTATTACATTCCTATTATTAAATTTTAAATCAAGATTTGGTAATAATTTCCATAAGTTGAATGTGATTTAAACAATCGTCTGGGAATTATTGACGACGCGAATGCATAACAACTGCATATCAGAACATTCAAATTGTACAATCGGTTACCACTATAAAAAATCTTAAATTTAAACTTTTTTCAGAAAATTGTCAACTTCTTTTTACATTAAGAAAATATTTTAATATTAAGTTGCATTTATTTTATTAAAGTATTAGTTTTAAAAAGATAGCATAGTCGCCCTATAATTGCATATTAAACCTATACCCAAAGACGTAGACAGTAAGATTCGTCTATTTTTTTAAAAAGGATTTTAAAGTTATGTTGTCTGATATGACATTAAGAACTATAAGAGCGTTTTATAATTTTCTTTTAAAATCATAAATACCAAAAAATATATTGTTTCTTGTCAAATCTGGAAAAAAGACTGTCGCTAAATCATTCAACTACGCATACAGATAATACAGATGACGTTCTTTCTCTAAATAATCAAATTTGGAGAATATGTGAATGACATCTATCCAAGTGAGCTTGAAATAAAAGACACGACAGATTCTCCATGTTCTTCTTCATATTTGGACTTATACCTCAATTATGACACCCATGAAATGTTACATCTGAAGCTATACGACAAACGTGATGACTTCAATTTTTCTATTGTCAACTTTCCGTTTCTTTGCAGTAATATCCCTGCTTCTCCTGCGTATGGTGTATATGTTTCACAGTTAATACGGTACGGTAGAGCTTGTTCCCACTATGGAAACTTTCTGCAACGAAGCAATTACTTACAATTAAATTGTTGACACAAGGATATTGCAAGCCTAGGCTAAACAGGGCCCTTAAAAAGTTTTATGGCCGTCATCACAATATTGTTGATAAGTATGTAGTCACTGTATTCCAACTTATACTAGATATATTTGACTTACTATAGTTCTTTGTTCCTTTCATTCTCAAAATTGACTTGCACGTGACGGGTGTAGCTAGCTAGACAGGAGGTGCTTACCCTTCAGGAGCACCCGGCCTCACTTCCTTGATGGAAGTTCACGTGTATAACATATTTTGCCAGTTTGCAAAGTTTTTACTTTGTTTTTGGGATTGTGATATGGACAAGGACTGGTATGTTTGTTTTATTTTTATTCTAACTTCGGAAACATGGTGAAACATATTTTCGAACTACGAGTTTATGTAGGAAAATAGTTTTTATATGATAAAAATTATGTAGCAATATCTAGTTAAAAACAGTTACTGTATAGTGCATTTTATAAAAACGTATAAAAAAAGAAAAGAAACGAAAGGCCGTTTAATGACTATGTCATAAGCGCCTAAAATGATGTTAACTAAAATTGTATTTAGGATATATGATTAAGAAAATAATTGTCATTCGATAGCAGATAGTTTAAGATTAAAAGAAGCTTGTTAAATACATTGTATAAAAAAGTTTTTTTAAGTTGTCAATCTTTGCTTAAAATTTCGTTTGAATTTTCAGTAAAACTATATAATCAATGCTGTATATGGCTATAAAAATGATACAAAAAAGCATACAAATTATATACATCACCCTGTGGCTCCTGAACTTGTACAGGAATCGAATGTAATGACTAAATGGTATCAAGTAGAAAAATGGGTTATAGAACTCAAAATAATATTGTTACTTCATTTTTGAATATAAATATTGCATTTCGAAGGTTGAAACCTACTTTTATCATCAACTGACGAAATATAATATCTGACGTCTGATTTGAAACTGAACTCCCATTTTAATGTTAAAAAGTAACAGAAATATAATTACTGTGTGTTAAATAAAAAGGTTTTTATATTTTAAAGTAATTTTTTAAAAACTTAAGTACATCTTTAACAGGCGATCGAAATTCGACTTGAATATCACTTTAATTACTGAAAAACAAACTACAAAATATCAAAATACAAAACCTACAAGTAATGTTCATGCGTGAATGGCATTTTGGGTAATAAATCAATATTATGAATATGTGAAAGCAATTTATTAAGGTACCTTTTGCAGTAATAAAACTATCAGTAAAGCTACCTAGGCAGAAAAAAATCACATAAAAAGTTTTATAAAAGCCATCAATCGTAGTTCTTTGACATTATCACTTTTCAGAAACATTACAGTTTGTGAATAAAAAATGCTTTTAATTGCTCTTGCAGGAATGGATTTCACGATATTTTCACACGATATTTCAGAAAAAAGTCTTTGATAGACAGCATATATGTTGTGTTTGGCAATATAATCTGTAGGGTGTATTTGTTTCACAGTTAATACAGTGTGGCTATGAAAACTTGCAACAATCATGCAAGCTGTTTACAAATGATTCTTGACTTCGATATATTGCAATTCTAAACTTTGCAAGGCACTCAAAACATTTTATAGCCATTGCTGATAAGTATAAAATTGTTTCATAAGAACGTATACTGGATATATTTGACATCACATAATTAAATGTTTCTTCTTTTTAAAAATTTAATTTCGCATTTTGAACGTGACAGATGTAACGAGCTGAACGGGAGATGCTTACCCTTCCGGAGCATTCGACCTCACTTCCTTGTTGAAAGTCCACGGTGCTTAACTGAACGCCTAGTTTTTTTTAAGTTTTTACTTTGCCTACGGGATTGTGATTTGAATATAGACTTTTTTTTAGAAAGACGGATTCAAATTGACTAGTTAATATGCTATTGTATCCCTTGAATCGAACAGTATTCTAATGTAAGTAAAAGTGTGTTTCAAAATTCTTTCTATACATAAACCAACAAAGATAAAATTAAAATTCCATTATTCCTATACTTTGACAAGTTTTGTTGCATAAAATTTTAAATGTTTAAAACGCATTCCGACAGATTGCAATATAGAAAACTTTATATTCAAACATTTTTATAGTTTCAAGTAAAAAATATATATATATATTCTGCGCCGATTAGCAAATAAATGTTGTTAAACTTTTTCATTCTTCAATTTCTTGAAATACTGATAAATTAAAAAAGTTGCCACTTTTTACTTTACGTAAATATAAAACAAATACCTGTTAAATTTTGATGTGCCATATGTGCACATTTCGGATAATCATTCCTCATCAGTGATAACTAGGGGCCCAGAAAACACAAACATAAGCCAAACAGTTAAAAAAAATTAATCTAAAGTTCCAAAATTATATGAATCCATATCCAGCTAAGGAATGCTTTGCATGAGGGAACAGACCTTAGATTTGAATAAATTTCAAAAATTAAATGGGAATTTTGTAACACTATACTTGAAAACTCCATTACGATTTTGAACTGTTCACTGTAGTACATGTTGTATAACACTATAGATGAACAGCTTGGTTGTGGGACAAATCAATGTACATTGTATTTGTTGGAACGAATTTGTAATCTGTAATTGAGATAATGAGATAGCAAAGATTCAACTCAAATGCTCTAATCTGAGAAAAAACTCAAACGTTTAAAATGGAAAATATGATACTTAAATATATAAAAATGTACATGTTTTCTTTCAGAAAGCAACTGAAAGTTTTAAACTCATATTTCAAATTTTGAAAATGTCAATGTCATTACCTAGATCACTTTATATTTGAAAACTCTAAAGAAAAATATCTGTCATTATCAAAATACTATATCTTATCAGATTAAACAAAACCCTTTTTGAAATTAATTTGACTCAAAAACATCAGGTTTACCCAAAAGATAGTCTTTCTGATTGTCTTATGATTTTTCATTTGACAAGCACAATGAGAATGATGGAAATGATCGAAAAAGTAGATTGTATTTTCACTGCAACTTCTAGTTATTCTTAAGATTTTATTATGACAGAAAGCATAATATCCTCTAGGTAAACCCGAGATAAAGAATGTTTTATAAATATTTGTCATTTGTTGATTTAAAAGCTCATTTTCAGAATATTTTATTTTACTCTAATTTAGACCACAATGCAAATTAACACTGCAAGTGAATAAAATTAATACACACATACAAGAAACCATACTTTCTAAGGACATTATTGTTAAATGTTAAACCTTAATGTGGCTTTAGTTCCACAGTTTTCGGAACCATTGATTCTAAAATACATACAAAATCAAAATTATTAACAACGCTATCTATATTACCCTTGTGTGTAACACACCATTAAACTTTTATCCTCCACATGTTATTTACTTGTGCACGTATTTTTCATATTCTCAGTGATGGTTTACGGCTCGATACTGTTCTGTTCAGTTGGCACAATATCCCAAAGAGAGTCGCATTGTTGCATTTATTTCCATTATTTATCACGGTGAACTCACATAAACTACTTCTCGTTTACTAAAAGTAAGTTAAGAGTTGTAATGGAATGAGTAAAAAATTGCGTCCAAGAAAATCAAATATACATAAAGCTTCTCTAAGGCCATTTCTAACCATTAACTCTTTTATGATTCAATTTACATATGGTATAAATAAGAAAAGATAAAATGCATGACTTAATAAATTGAAAAACATGTATTCTTTTCTAAGGCAGTACAATAAAGAAAAGTCTATAAATATTCAATTACGCGATTTTCACTTTAATCTTAGACTAGAGTAAATGGTCATACAGAAAATATTTCATGTCAATAAATCATCGCTTGACCAAATAGAAAAAAAACCCGAAAAAAGGTTGTTGAACTAGAATCATAGCTGATTTGTAAACAAGAATACCGTCATCTAGAGTGATTGTCTAAATTGTTATATAGTCCAATTGTCTCCGTGAAATTTTCATTGTGATTAAGTTTCTCTAAAATCAAGCAACTGGCTGTCCAAAAGCCTTGAAAGTTGTGTCCCTATAATAATAAATATGTCTGTATCTTTACGAAAAACACATACATATGATAATAACCTACAGGTAAGACAATAAGATAAGAAAATAACATTAGTGGTACAAGATCAATTAAAATTTACAATCCTATTGAATAAAACATAGAGGCAAAAGACCTTTAAGCTAAACACTTTTAAAGAATAACTACATACTTAAAAAAAACGTCAGTTTCATAAAATAAAATATAAACACTATAAACTTTTTTGGTATGCCATCAGACCCGTATCTTGAAGTGATTTATTTATTTATTTATTTATTTATTTATTTATGTATTTTTCATTCATTCATTCATTCATTCATTCATTCATTCATTCATTCATTCATTCATTCATTTATTTATTCATTCGTTTTTTGTTTAGAAAAGGCTAACTTGTAATACACTGAATACGCTCAAAGGTTTATCTGAAATCTGAAATTCTGCAGTATCAATCTATTTAAATTCAGGCTACAAAAATTGTCCAGATATCCACTACAAAAGCGCTACATTATACTGCTGTTGAACAAACCTTTGACCATTGTAATACAATGTCCAAAATAGAATTAAGATGAACGGTTAACATATATTAAAATTTGTTACCAGATAATCAATTTTAATTTCAGTTTACGTAATTTATCCCTGTTACAGGATGTTTCACTATCAGTTACCTTCTTTCTTCTTTACGTAATTGTTTCTGTTTTATCTTGGTACTTCTGGCAGTTTCTACTTTCATTTTTAAACACATCAATAAGCATTTATTACTTATAATTTTCGATATTCTACATTTCTTTTTTCTAGAATATAAATATCTCGCTTTATTCCATTTTAGGAATTTTTTAAACACATCTAAGGGATCGATAACCGACCAACATATTCAAATAGATCTTCGAGAGTTTTCAATCATAGAAAATTTTTGTAATGAAATAAATTTCTACACATGTTGTATTTTTGTGATTGTTTTTAAATCAGTCAAAAAATGATAAAATAGAGTATATTCTTGAAAAAAATAAGTAATTTTATATTTTTATGCTGTTCACAAGAGTTCGATCTTGTTAACTATGTTATGTCCGCCCACACTGATTCAGGCTCATTTCCAAGAAATAAACTTTTTTTTAAAATCTAACCTTTTTAGTCTACATCTATACCTAATAGAGACTTAAAATACGAACAGAGTTTGTTATTTATTTGGCGGATTAAAATCTGCTATCTAATTAAATGTCTAATTTGAGTGTTTTATTTATATGTTTCCAGATTTTACACATGGTTATTATAGGAAAGCATGAATACCTACATTAGTTAAAGAAATTTCAACTGCAAAACATGCACTACATAACGCGTTTGCCTTTTAAATTACCTAGTTTAGTCTATGTGATTACTTTTTAACTAAAAATGATAAAATGTTACTTTAATGCATGCCCTTAACTGCACGATGTTCATAATATATTAAATTATTTCCAATATGTATAACATAAATTTAATTGTTAAAAAATACCACACTTTGATATTTATGAGTAAAACTTTGTAAAATAATGCGCCAGATTGATACGTTTATCTCCATACAGATATGCCTGTATATACTTTTAACTACAAAGGAGTAGTAAAATGTGATACGTCACACTTTACATTTGCATGTGTCAAGCGAAATGAACAATAAAAGTTAACATGTTAACATTTTTCTTTAGTTAGATTGGAAGAGAGTTACAAATACTCAATGAAAAACTGTCAATTGAACCTTCTATCATGAAAAGTTTTAAATATATTGCTGATCAATTAACTTTCCAAAATTTTACTTTTGGAATGTGTGTGTGTGTGTGTGTGTGTGTGTGTGTGTGTGTGCTTTAAAATAAATGCAAGTTATTCATGATAACACCTTTCGATTAGACTTTTTCAAACACAATTCCTAGACTTTTTTTAAATGCTACATCTTTGTGAGAAAGCTTCTAACTGACCTTAGCACAAGGTCTGATAAAACATCAATTAATGAAGAATTAGTTTTAAAAATTAATTGCAGATGTCGGAATAATTTCTCTTTTTTTACTTTTTCTAAACCATAAAGTACATGTATAAACTAGATATACAGAAATGAAACTTTATTCGCAAAATCAAACAAACATAAGAAGTAAAAGGAAAGTTATTTGTGCGTGCATTAGCTGGTCATGAAACCAATAAAAACAACAATTAACATTTAATAAACAAAGCGATGGAACAAAACGTCATGTTTTGTATCTGGATATCAAATATGTTATTTCTGGGATGCAATGTAAGTTAGAAGGAGAACTAGAGAGTCTTATTTAGTAGGTTCTATAGTGATTCAGCTTACCGAGTCACAACCTCCATCTATTATTGTCGATAAAACATTAATAATCTTCCCCTTGGTAACTGTAATATTGCAGTATTTGTAAATTTAAGTCTGATTTATGATTTCTATCTAATGCTGTCAAAATTACTTTAGATGGAAGAAATGATATTTCAAAGACAATAGTACCGATTCACCCTTCGAGTTATGATTCAACTGGTGTAAATTATTAAATAAATAGTTAAATCGATTGTAAATTCAGAAATATGTAAACAACTCGAGATTTTCTGCTCCTCGTCACTTCTAATCATTCAGAAACATTAAAGGCCCATAATGCCTTAAATATGAAGCTTGATATATTAAGCTAAAACATTTATATCAGCATAACGAGGAAAATTGATATTTAGGTTCGATGCCATGCAGGGCATTCATATCCAAAATAAATATTTATAAAATTAAAGAGAAAAAAATGAGACATAATTAACACATATCACACAAATATTATTCAAAACCTTTAAAAAAAATGCTTGTCTCTTATCAATTGCAAAATTGTAAACTGTTTGATATTTGTCTTTGAAAATATTCCAATAAACACTGTAATGGAATGCAATGCATTTAAGACTTTCAAACAAATGACATTTCTAAAACGGTTGTTGGTTATCTTTTTTGTTTGCAGTATCAGCCATGTTTCTGCTCTGACAAACATTTTTCAGTCAAGAATTTGACAACGGGTCTTTAAACTGTTGACTAAAACTATAGACATAACAAAATTAAATAGGTACTTTATACATTTATTTTACATGGAAATTAGAATAGAAATTATTTGCTATTTGAGATAGCGGGCAATACCTTAGCAACTGACCTTCTACATAATCCAAGGTAAAAACCTAAAACATTTATCGATTTTGTATATCTTATACAAAATTATTTAGCCTACTCGAAAAAAGGCATCATTGCCTTTATCTAAATTAGTAGAGTGGGCAGATGTAAAGGCAAATATATAACAAATACCTGCTAAATTTTGATGTGCCAGATGTGCACATTTTGAAAAACCATTCCTCATCAGTGACAATAGAGGCCGAAAAGTTTGATATATTAAAAAACATACGCCAAACAGTTGAAAATTAACAAATCTAAAGTTCCAAAAATATATGAATCCAAATCCAGCTAAAGAATGCTTTACATGAGGAAACAGACCTAAGGTTTAAATTAATTTCAAAAATTAAATGGGAATTTTGTAACACTATACTTGAAAACTCCATTACGATTTTAAACTGTTTACTGTAGCAAACTTTTTACAGCTAAGGAATGCTTTGCATGAAGGAACAGACCTTAGTTTTAAATAAATTTCAAAAATTAAAGGCAACAATTTTTTCCACTTAATTCCTAAGCTATTAATTAGTATATATTGTGGAGAGCATTTAATATGTAACAAAATAATTAACCTCATTTTATGTCTCTGATTGTGGTAAAAAAACAAAATTTGAGACATTTAAAAAAGTTTAAGTATCATTATTTTTTATAAAATGTAAGGTTTCATGAGAATTGAACAGTCTAATACGATTTATGTTCCTTCTAAAAATGTGTTAACAAAGTATGACAATTTGGATTCTTAACGGATTAGTGTTTTACGCTTTATAGAAGGCAAATAAATCACAGAAGACTTCAACCATAAATTGTTCACTTCCTATAAAACCTCGTATTTGTTTTAAAATTTGTAGCTACATATGGAATGAAACGATATTTTACCACTGATCTGTAAATTTTCTTTAATTTTTTTTTTTCATTTCTTATAGAAGAAACTCTCTTGCCACAGAGGGCTTGAAAATCTCGTTTTAATTCAAACATTTATAGATTGTTTTAAAATAAGATTGATCCTACTTGTTCATTTTATCATTAAGTAAAATATTACGTAGGTTTAAAATCTTTATTACAAAAACGCGGGATTTTCTGTTGAAACTTTTTGAATTCTCTTAAAAGAATCAATTATTCATCTATTTATTCTATTACTAAATAATAACTTTAATTAGACTTTTGTAGAAGTAAATCAAAATTTGATTTTAAAATGAAGTACAATCTCTTCTAATAAGTAATAAACTTCAACATTTAAAATTTGTTATTTTTATTTATGTTTATTATATAGAATAACTAAAAACGCCATTCTTCTCGTATCTATCACGCATTGAAATAAAATACGCAAAGAACATTGGTCAGATTCCTGAATAAGCCGGCAAATGGTAACAAAGAGAAAAAACGGTGATATGTAGGAGGCCTCCTGAAGAAATACTTGAACAAAAGTATTAACATCCTTTATGAATGCCGAAATTAAATAGACCTAGACAGTGTCTTTATTTTTATTGCTTAATTAATTACTTAAAATATCCGTGTGATTTTGTGGAATAGATATTTTACAGGTACACAGACTAGTGCGAAACAATTATAGATTTATGAATTATTTCGAATTTATTCCATTCCAATAGATGTTAAAGTGGACTTGCCTTTTAATTACGGTGATTGGACACAAAACGTGCAGTGATGGCCACAAAACGTGTTGTTATACTGCTGCTTGCTATGAAATAGATCTAACAACCATGAAAATATTTATATGCACATTATTGTATTTATAGATATTCTTTTGGTTGTATGATCTATTTGTCTGAATTTGACTATGGATTTGACATATGTCAATGCAAGTTTGACGGGTGGTCTTGATATATGGTTTCTAATATCTTACATACAAGCCAGTTCTATACACTGTATTAAGGTACTAAAGGTACTTAATATAAGTAAGGTATTCAAAAAACTATGTATACTAGGTAACAGTGTTGTACGCGTCTGATAATGTTGGACAGTATTTACTGGACAGAAGCAATGTAAATTACCCATGTTACCATTACTATGTTATACAAAAAAATGTAGTTATAATCATTTCACTTAAAAATTCAAATGCGTTTCATGAACTACAATAAGAATGTGTTTCTCAAAGAATGTTTTTGTTATAAGATCTAAAAAAAAGTTTGTTTGGGCTAGAGTCTTTTGTCTATTCATGTCTAATGTATACAGAGTATTATTACTATTAAAAATCGAATCATTTTATTAAAGAATTCAACTGCGTTTCATGAACTACAATAACAATGTGTTTCTAAAAGAACGTTTTGGTATAAAATCTAAAAAAAATTGTTTACGATTTAGGCTTTTGTTTACTAACGCCTAATACATGCAGAGTATTATTAGTATCAAAAATCAAATTATTCCATTAATAAAATTTAAGTGCATTTCATAAACTGTATTTGCATTTAGGTATAAACTTCTAAGAATTGTTCAATTTACTCTTAATGGTTTATAAGTCATAAATTTATTGTTAATGAAGAAGTGTTTAGTTCTTACAAATTAAATCAATGTGATTTTCCTGTTACTATTGACATTTTGTTCAATGTCCATTCAGAAATTTGAATACACATAGTTAGTTTATTGAAAAATGTTATTACACTGATGGAGAAATGGTGTTTCTTACAATGGATACAAATGCGATTTTAAATTTCTTGTGACTTTTCGCACCTCGTTTAGTATAGAAATCTCTATAGAGCACTTCATACTTTTTTGTAAACTTATGAGAATACACCTCATACAAGTGAACAGATATAATACTGGTCGAAAATGTGACTTAATTACACACATAGTCAAAAGTCGATGTGTATTGTTAAACTGTCGATAACTGCTCAATGAAAATGAATAATGCAATCGGAGCCAATACCTCTCATTTATCATAACTTGTTTATTAATGTGCCCGCATATAAGTATATTTGGTGCTTGCTCTCTTAATTTTACTTACCATGTTATAACTTGTTGTTATGTTAAAAAATGTTAAAATTTTGAGGTTTTTTATTCATCTTGCAAAGAAATGGGATATTGCAATCCAAGTATTTTGTTGCTGCTAAATTAATACAAAATGTTAATAATGTTAATTGTGAATTACGTGATATCTATAATTTCTGATATTTTGTCGTACATTTACAACCGGTAATGACACTTAATTTTCTATTTTGTCACCAAAAGCCTTTGACTAAATAGCTTCTATAACTCCTGGTCTTGCTAAAACTGACCATACGAACAACTTCCATAAAAATTAGATAGTAGAAAGTTTTGATTACACTTAATAATTGTCATGCTTATTTCTCTATTTCCGTTTTGTCTTGACACATGCGACAATCATTCAAATTGTGACGTCCTTAGGCCTCTGATATACATCCAACTGTTTGGACAGTTCAAGTTCAACAATCAGATTAATATACCTTGAGGGTATAATATATAAAAAACGAAAAACAGGATTTTTATATGATTGGATGAATAAAGCATAGAACAACTGAAATTATTGGTCAATAAACCGAGTTTTCTGAACAGAGATCATTGTAGATGATCGGTTATCATTGTGAAATTTAAACCTCTAACTTGAAAACCAAATGCATTTCATAAAAAATTGTATTTAACCACAACTTATGAATGGTTTCAAAAATCGGGAAAATGGTAAATTAAATGTATTCAGCATATTCCATCTTATTTTTTATCTTTAGAATGTTGATGTAATAATGTATTATGTTTCATACAAATTTGCAATACATATATTATATATTGCTATACTAAATATTCTAAAGTGAAAACAATTATAATTGGTTTTCCTAATACGTGTGTATCTTGTCTTGTTATTTTTATCACAGACAACAAATTGCTGCCTAATGCACTCAAATACAATTACAACGGTATTATGAGTTTAATTAAGTTATATATCCTAACAAATATATGGATATACACTTTAAGTTACACGTATGTTTTAATTATGTTTGATACCAGTCACATTCGGTATAAAACAAGGTCCTGATCATGTATAATCTTTTGTATAAAAAGGTCTTGATCTTGTATATTTTGTACATTTCATTTCTTTGTTCTGCAAGATCAAACGAAATGCACTAATCCTATTAATGTTCATTGGAAGACAGTTCCTTTGATACTCTCAACTGTTTTAGACGAAATGTAAAAGAAAAAATGTCTTTAAAATGCAACCTTAAATATTTCTGTGTAAAACTGATTTTCTTTTCTAGTCCATTTTTCACATTACTCTGTTCAGTTAATTTCGGTTTATTTTACTAAGCTTTAGCTTTTTGATAGCCAAAAGCTCAATATTGTTCAGCTACAGTTACGAATCTTCCAAAATCTAAAATCTACAAAACTTGTAATGTTAATTTACAGTTCTGGAATTCCAGGCTTATGTTATTTAACTACAGATTTGAAAAATTCTGAAGCTCATGTTGTTTAGTTTAGGATATTTCAATACCTTTATTATTTATCCTCAGCTCTAGATAACCTAAGTTTCTGTTTAATTTTTGCTTAAATATATGTCAATAAATCAAAGTATATGTTGTTTAGTTACAGTTCTGTTGTTACTTAAAATTTCCAAAAAGCTTGTTTAACTTCAATACAGAATATCTCAATGCTTATGTTGTTCAGCTACAGCTCAAAATATCTAAAAAAAAAAAGTTTATGTTGTTCAGCTAGAATTTAAAATAACTGAGCCCTAATGTTGTTAAGCAAGCTCTGAATATCACAAAGCTGTCCTTGTTTAACTACAGCTCTTGTGATATTTAGCTACATCTTGTTTTGTTTTCAGCTGTAAATATTTCACAGCTTTTGTTGTTCAACTATAGTTTAGAATACTCCAAAGTTTTTGTTTATAAGCTATATCTCTGACTATCTCAAAAATTCTGCTACATAGAGTTTTAGCTTTGAATATTCCAAAGCTTTTCTCTAACCATCTACAGATATGAATAACCCAAGGCTTCTGCTATATAGCTTCCAGACTTCATCTGGTTAAGCTTTTTTATACTTTTGGTCCAGTATGTTTCAGGTAATTGAAAAAACATGTAATCTTTCACAATAGAAACTGATATAAAATTCAAAACAAAAAAAGGACAACTAAAATAAACCAGTAAGTATTTTTAATTACAGAAAACTGGATAAAGCAATTAGTAAGTGATAACTGTTAAAAAATGTTTAAAGTATATACTTCATATTTGTTGAATAGTTAATAAATGCTGATAGATCAATTAAATATGTAATTGTGAATTGTGTAAGTACAATGTGACATCATATTACAAATTTACAAATTGTATTGGCATTTAAAATGCTGCTAAGATGCTAGAATACAGTCATAAATCTGAAAATACAAATAACTTAATGATATTAAGTTGCAAAATGCTCAACATACTTATTTAAAGCATATCTTTAAACAAGCATGATTTAGAAAATATAATAGTAAGGACAAAGCTAAATCAAAAAGTCTCCCAAAGGGTGACTTAAACATAATATTTAGTCTGTTAATTGGAGAAATGCACCTGGGTTATTTCTTGGGTTTCAGTTGAAGATTGGTCTAAAGCAACATCACAAAGATTACACTATCTCTCGGTGCTAAATTTTAAACTTTTAAACAGAGCTCTTCCAAGAGCAAGAAGATTTGTCAATTAGCTTTCAGAAGGCTGTATGTTTTCTGCAGGTATTCTATCTTCTTCCACCAGTCAAAAACTGACCACATTTATTTTTTACTTCATTCATAAATATACTCAACAATTAAATTTACATTTATACTTTCACTGCATCAAGCAATGCAAGCAACACTTAATTTCATTGAAATTATCAAAAGAATAAGGTTAACTTATTCAAATACTAAACAAGTATTCATGCACAATAGAGAACCAAAACATTAATACAAAATTTTCTGGTGCAATTTTATAAATTTAATCTTTGAACTCTTAATAATGACAAATACAGGAGACAAATATTGGGATAATGAACAATATTTTTACTTGTACACAATAACACAAAAACTAAGTTAAAATAAATATGCAAAAAAGGAGACACATTGATCAGTTTACAGTAGGTCTTGTAAATAGTAGTACATGCAGTAAAAAGATCACCTTGGTCTGCAGATGTATCAAGTACAGTTGTGTGGTATTACTTATATACCATTATACCATGTTTTTTCTCTACAGTACCTACTATGGTAGTAATCAATCAAACAAAATAAACATAATGTTTTAAGTTTAGGGTACAATCCAAAACTATAACAAAAAAATGGAAAAATTAAGTTAAAACATGAACTTCCACCTCAGAAATAAGGCCAGGTGCTCTGGAAGGGAAAGCATCTCAAGTCTAGCTAGTAGATATACCTGTGTAGTCAAAATTAAGAATGAAAAGAATCATGGAACTGCGGGAATTCAAATATATCCAGGATTACTTCGTTTTAATTGCATTTGAAATTTTGTATAAATATGACTTGCACTTAATTGATTTTGCATCTTAATGCTATTTTGCATCAAAATAATCTTATCCAGGTTGTTGGGCATTTTCACAATTAATGATGTATCCTATACATAAACTGTACAGTCATAAATTTATCAAATTTAAAGTTGTTCATACATACAAATTTCATGAAAATGCACTGAATTGTTTGAAACAATGTAGTAAAACTTTAATTGCTCGAACGTCCTTACCTCTAATACACCTGATAACTTAAAGTCATCTGCCAGTCCTGGCAAATTTCCTTTAATATCCTATGTAAATAAACCTTGATGACTCAATTATCCCTCTCACTGAACAACAAATATTTTCAAAAAGTTTAAAGTTACTGAAAATTCAACTCCTCTTGCTGGTATAAAACTTTTGTCAGAACGACATGTGACCCGGGTCATTGTAAACAAATCACAAGCTGAAGCCATATTACAGATTTCATCAAAAGTAATATAGTGGAACGAAAAAATTTGTCTTGACAGTTACTTTTTTAGTGCTACAGTGTATTATTAGTTAACCTAATGAGACAGTGCTTAATCTGTTCAGTTCTTAAATCTCTTAATCCAATTACGACATAATGGAGCGTTTGATCAGTTAAGTTGATCGTGCTTGATAATTGCACAATTTTCATGTGACTGGAGTATGCAGAGTAATGCGTATTATCGTTATTTTCTGTGATTAAATTGATCAGTAACAACTGTGCTTTGTCTTGTTTTTCTCTAGGAAATAAGTATGTTTATTTTGTATCATCACCTGTTGAAATTAAAATAAAGTCCATAGTCTAGCCAGCAGCCATATAACATCATACAGCAGATTGTGGGTTCACATTTAAGTTAAAATGAATTTTGTATTATTGATTGGGACATTTCATTCTCTATGATTTTTAAAAAAAAAATATTTTGTGATAAATAATGAAATTTTAATTTGGATATTTCATTTTTTATTTTTTAAGGCATTTACATGTGTTACAAATTTAAAGATTAATTCTCTGTCGATGAACATGGGACCTGAACCTCCGGTCCTATCTCGATGCTCGTTTGCTCGAACCCCCGATAGCTCGAATATTTGGTAGAAGTCCCTTGAAGTTCTACTGTATTTTGGAATGTTTTTAAGGAAATATTACATGAAATATCATGCTAAGGAAACTGACCAGTAACTAATATCGATCTTATAATATTCATTTAACTCATGACATATACAAAATGTTCTATGATATAATATCAAAAATCAAACTGTATAGCAGCAAAGTGAAACCATGTTACTGTACAGTAGTAAGAGAATCATCAAATCTAACATGTAACAAATTCCAAGTTTACATCATGTTTGCCTTATACAAAAATGTAAATTATAATAACTTGAAACATTCTATTACAAAGAACTGTTTAAAACAAAGAATCAGCCTGTATGATTAAACAAAGAAAATGGGGAATATCATTATGATGTCTTAGTTATATTTTTAGAAAGTCAAGGTTCACACAAAAACAAAATAACTCTTTGATGGACACATCAGGGAAACATAGCAAAAGTAAGGTTAAATATCACCACAGAACCAGGCTGTATAATTAAAATGGGGAAGATTATGATGTCCAAGTCATTTTTTAGAAAGTAGGGATCACACAAATATTTTTAGAAAGTCAAGTTCACACAAAAACAAAATAACTCTTTGATGGACACATCAGGGAAACACAGCAAGAGTAAGGTTAAATATCACCACAGAACCTGGCTGTATAATTAAGTAAAATGAGGAAGATTATGATGTCCAAGTCATTTTTTAGAAAGTCAGGATCTCACAAATATTTTTAGAAAGTCAAGATTCACACATAAACAAGGTAACTCTTTGATGGACACTTCGGATATACAGAGCAAAAGGGCCAAATATCACCTAGCAAAAACCGTAGAAGCTGATCTGAAAGAAATCTGAGTGTTATGAGAAGAAGCCGAGAACAGCTGATATAAATTGAAAGATCTAATATTGCAGACTTTGTACTCAAACTCCAGGCATGGTAGGTATAAGTGAGGCAATATTAATAGGAGATTAATATCAGGAAGAGGCAGAAATTAATATAGTTTAAGAGTTTGTAATAATTTTTAGGGTAAATACCATGTCCACTTAAAAAGTAATAAACAAAAAAGAAAATGGAAAATGGGTGTCATGCAATTAAACAAGTGGAAAGTTTTATGATTACAAAGGACTACTCCATTGCAATATAAGTGTATCAAATCGCAGTTGCAACAATGCACCAAATTGATTTCTTATGAATTATTCTAGAGTTTAATTTTTTTTTTTACTGGGTTAAGTATACAAATACAAATTTATAAACTTAATAATTTCTCTAAACAAATAATATACAAAACATATATAAATATTTCAAAACTAAAACAAATTGACTCAATTTATTATTAAATAAATTAAGTCATTTACATATAATTACACTTTATATAATATACAAATATCGAAAATTATGACAATAAATATTTATAAAAAGACAAAATAAACAAATTATATTTAATATTTTTTCTTTAACATCAAACAGAATATAAATATGATTGATTATATACAAATTTGGGTTCACTAAAGGGGGAGAACCACTTCCAGCTAAATGGATGACCAAATACTGCCTTGATATTAAGCCATTTGGATTTCTTGCTATATCCTGGTTGTTCTTTTTTCAATTGTTCAATACCCTGAAAATATAAATATCAACTTGTGAACACAAATGTAACAGTCTGGCAATCTGCCAAGATAAAAGAAAACTATGTTCTTATTACCTTGGAAAACAGGTTAAACTTCTAATGGGATGCAATTACTTTGTCCCAAAAATGAAATTACATAATTATTTTATTTGCAGTGTTAATATTATAATCAAATGTTTTTTAGTTTAGAATTTGTAAAGGTAAAACAAAAATTGACCATAAAAAACATTTTTCAAGCCTTGAAATGAGTACAAGAATTCCTATATCAGGATTTATCAGAAAATTTGATAAAATCTATAGGGATAGTCCATTAAAAAAAGACAGTATACACATTTTTCTCAGTGTTTGAAAAGTATTAATTTTTATATTTATTTTGCTTGTATTATTGTTTAAGTAGCAAGAATATGGGTAGTCTAGTTAATTGCCATGAATTGCACAACAATAGTGCATTAAAAATCCATTGTGTCATCTAGATTAAAAAAACATCCAAATTAAATAAGAGATGGTAAGGTTTTATTGTTTACCATTATTATCTGATTCATCAATATATTTTTCCGAACTTTTTTATTTCAACAAAAACAAGATTTAATGAGGTTTATCTAAGTGAGGATGCATGATCAGACAGCCATAATTCCGACCTTTAACTTACAAACAAGAATTCCATAGATTTAAATGTCTCGCCTGGTTAGTTTTTGATCCAGTAGAAAATAGATTACTTTAACATAAACTTTCACATTTTGACACGCCACCACCGCCACCACTGACACAGGAAAAGTAACACCTAAGTCCTGCCTTATGGCAATGCAAGGCTCGACAAAAAGAGACTGCCTTTTGTCAGGTGAGCTGAAACAATTGATAGTAAACAACTTAAATCTGGTCTTGTAAAAAATGATTGCCTTATCTATTATATATAAAACATAGCTTCTTTGATACATTCTAAAAACATTTACATTAAGCAACTTGAAATTAATCAACTCTCTAATTCTATAATGATGTTAACTTCCTAATTTTCACTTTCCATGAAAATCCAACAGTAAACACAACTCTGCAGCATTAAGAATTAGACCCAGGGACAAAAATCAATCAATGACTTAAGCAAGAGAAAATTAGGAATCTGCAATCAGCAGATTATCTGCCACAGACTGTTTGCACATGGAAAATGTCTGATTGATTAAAGAGAGAATGAATCACTGAGAAAATGCCCTTCCAACTTCAAAACATCATCAGTGATGTTAATTTTCATTGGTAAGTGTGTAGACCAATATCAGAGCTAACTGGCCAACATCAAGCTCCAGGTAACCCTTATCCTTACACCATTTGTCTAATCATGAAGATAATGACAACTGTTTGATGGGATGCTGACAAACATCATCATCAATACTGACAAAATGTTTAATTAATCATGACTTAAAAACTAGGTCAATCAATGATTCGTAAGTTCAGAAGTACACATTTGTTGAAATTCTATAATTAAATTTTTATCTTGTATTTTATTTTAATTAACCCATTTTAACATGATACTTTACTATAATTAAATCTTTTGATTGTCAGATTTTAAGCCATACTGAGCTGAAAACATTGTTAAATGCTTTTTTATGAATTTCTATTGATATTGTATCGAGACCTGTCACACAAAAAAGTGTAGCTTACCAGCATATCTCTTCATTCTGAAAAAATTTAATCAACTGGAATTCACAATTAAGGCCAGTCTCTTTTAACTTTAAAGACCAGCCTAAAATATTTTGTAAATTTTCTTATATGCACTTCTAGAAAACATTGAAATATGAAGCTGGGACCAGTTCCAATTTCAATAATGTTGGAAAATGTAATAAATTTATCAAAAATCTTGAATGTTGACACAGATCTATCTCCCCCTTGTATAGTTCATGATGTACCAAGTTTCACTTGTCCCATTAATATTACTGCTTATTTATTCAAGTTCAAAATTAAATATTTAAAAATAAAGAATTTTTGTCCATTCAATAAAAACATGACTGCCATCAGTTTTGAGAATTTATGCAAAACTTTAGTTAAGAAGTGTCTGTCTGCTGTGATTAACTGAGATTAAAATACATCCAGATTTAACAATTTTTCACATGTCCTTTTGGGAATACTACAATCATTTTACTGGAGAAGGCAATTTTCACTTATCTCTGATAGTCTGACTATCATTAATATTAAGACTTAACTATTATAAATAGTGGATTATAGTACAATTTTTGTATACTTTTTTCTTTGTTGAATGATACTAATTGTTCATGTATACCAATATGTCACAGAGAAATTAGAAAGTGTAAGCCTAAAAATTTTTCTAACTTAATTTTAATCAAGATAACGGGAGGGTTGGAGCAGTACTATTTGTATCACACAAGTCAAAAACAATATTTACTACCTAGGTGCAAACTTAACTGGCCAACATAACGAAACTACAGGTTTTTATTATACCATCTAATTACCGTAGTTATCTCAATGTCACTTTACATTTTGTCATTTTATATAGTATGCCGAACATATAAAAACTGAACTCCTGAGTAAACTAAATATCTTTATACACTGAACAATGTTAAATTAACTTAACTAGAACACTGAATGCTTGTCTAAAAGAAATATAACTTTGGTTTTGACAGGTACCACTACACTTTATTAAAATATGATTTTTCAGCAATACCCTACTACCTTTACTAATGATAATTCATTCTCAATATCTTACTATTTTTCTCTTCAACTTCATGCTCAGATATTTGTTTCTCTTGATCAAAATTATTTTTAAATTTTGTATTTATTGCATTAGAATAATTGCCTTTTCAAAAGTGGATTAAAATGAAATAGAGATTATGGTAATAGTTGATAGGGCACCAGTATAAAATATTTTTTTTTAAATCATAGAAAGATACATATCTTCAAAAAGAATAAAACAGCCACTATTGTTCAATATAAACAGAAATATTATTCAGCAATTACAGCCTAAACAATAGCAAGACTTATGGAAAGGTATAAGCACCATATTATAGCCAATAGACAAGAGCATTCCTTTGTTACTAGGTCCTACTGAGAACATTTATATGCATCAAATGCTGAAGGCACTGCAAAATCTAGGAATTTTATCAGGTGTAATTAATCTAATTAGGATAAAGTTGAGCTGTGCATTATATTTTTACAACAACAAAAAATGGCTGGGGTGCTGTTAATTAAAGATTAATGATGATTATCCTACAGTGTTATTTTCAAAATGTTTCCATAAAAATGTACAGCCACTGCTCATTTAAAAAGAATTTGGAACAATACACTGCTGTAGTCTTTGACAGAGAAAGAGAAACGAGCCTATTAGAGCCAGCAATCAAAACAAAATGGTAACATAATACATTACTTTCAATCTTTCTTCTAATCTAATGATCTTGTATATATAGATTTAACTCATTCTTCAGACTGTTCATGCTGAGAATAAGTGTCTTTTTATCACACTATCACAATGTTAAAGTATTGCTTATTGACTTTCTAGTTTTCATTTTTTTTTTTAATTTTTTTTTTTTTTTATTATTTTTACTTTTCTTCCTGACTATAAAGAATTAATAAAATACTGTTACCAGACTGGATCCTTATTAAAGAACTCAATAGTTTAAGAACTTTAATGAACTGTATTGATATACCATAGCTCATATTAAACAAAACACCATTAGCAATTTTCCCCCAACAATAGCCTAGGTCTGATTTAAAATATTCAGGTACATACAAGTTATCTGATTAACAAAATCAGTCGATTAGTTGATAACTTTCTAAAGTTATAAAGATACATTTAAAAGTTGTCCTCCATTTGTGACACTTGAGTTTAGATCCAAGTTGAAATCTAGGTCTAACAAGTCATTTTGTATTTAGGCAACTGTTCATTTACTTTATTAGAAAAATGCATCTAAACTGAAATTTAATAAAAGAATTTTAAAAAAAACTCTAAATTTTTGTTTCATTAGCCTAAATTTAATTATAAACCAAGATGATTAAAAGAAATTGTGTCTTAAGGCCAATGGTCAATTAATTTTTAAATTAGAAAATTACATCACGTTTAGTATTTATAAAAATTTATTAAATCTCAATTTGTGTTGCACAAGGCTACATTTGATTCCAAATCGGATGCAAACAAGTAATTTTGTCAGCACCACCCAAAGGCAAATTAATTTGCATTTAAACAAGAAGACATTATCATTTAAATCCCCGCTTAAATATTTGTCAATTTTTGATAATTTTTAATGCCTTATGCACTCTGAAAATTTTCATTTAAAACAGAAAAAAAAGAAAATTTAAAATTGCAACTAAATGAAACAAGTTAATGTTGATATCCCTACAGATATAGCTTGAAAAATAACTCCTATGTTAATCTTCTACTCCGTCACAGATGTAAGATAAAATTAATTTTGTAAAGAATATCAAAAACTCAAAAAAAAAAAAAAAAAAAAAAAAAAAAAAAAAAAAAAAAAAAAAAAAAAAAAAAAATGCTATTTAAGCACTTATACTATGAAGAAAATGACAGATACATTCTTTATCAATCTAAATCCATGAATACTAGATAAAAAAAAAGACATTTAAAAGTATTGTTTTGTTGTTGAAAAATACATGTACTGTAACTTGAAAAAAAACAAAAAACAAAACAAAACAAAACAAAAAAAACTTGTATTGAAGTTGTGAATTTAAATAGGATATGAACAAAACAACAACTGCATGACAAGCATTTATTCTTAAGCACGTGATAAAAAATTTGATTTGAAATCAAACAGCGTAATCTAAATTTGAAGAAAAACATCATTAAAAACTTACTGTTTTAAAGCAATTAATATCATAAGGGAACAAATATTATTTAACTTTGTTCTTTAATATGTTAATTAATTTATTTATACAAATTAACTGTAAAATAATTTCTATATTTAAAGAATTACACAAAATTGTTTTGTACAGGCTTCATATCCTTTCTATCTTTACAGAATTAAACGAAATTGTTTGTACAGGCTTCAAATCCCGTATAGACAAAAATTTTACAGTTACATGTACGTTATAAAGAATATAATTGACCTACCCGGGTAAATTTTTTATTTAAACTTCAGTTACAAATTATCAAAACTTAAAGCTGCATTAAGTTTTCCTAGGAAAAAATTGAAAAGGTGCTGATCTACTTAAATATGTTCCTAAAGAACAATGTTATATTTGGTTCAATGATAAAAGCTCTAATAAATATAGAAATAGCAGTAATTTCCCAACAAGATGTAGACCTGTGGGATATAATTTTAGAACAATGTTATGTCATAAAAAACCGGATCGTGTAAACACAGCTTACAAAATGGTAAAATAGGATAAATTAGACCCAGAATTTCATTAAATTTGTCATTTGTGACTTTGTAAGGGATAAATAACATTATTGCAAATACATTTGAATATTAACGATGGACAATTAATGCAATTTGTCAGGTTTCTCTTTTGATTCATTTGAGTCTCTAAATCAGTGCACATGCTCAAGCTAATAAAAATCATCGTTAAACAGTTGACCAACACGTTAGAGGATTCCGTTTATTTACAGCTTACAGGAATGCAATTTAAAACAAGAATTCCATGGATTTAAATGTCTAGCTTGGTTGGTTTTTGATCGAGTAGAAAATACATTACTTTAACATAACTTTCACATTTTGAAAAAATTCAGAAAATTGAAAAACTTAATGTAGCTTCAAAGAACTTACTGTAGTTATTCTCTCTGGTGTTTGTAATGTATGTTATTGATATACCAAACATAAGAACTTTGAATGGATCTAATAAACACAAAATATTAATGAATCCTTGAAAGTTTGAACATGTTCATATGATTAGATGCATTTGCTTTAAAATAAACTTGAACTCAATTTTTCACCCAATTTTATTAAACCATGGTATTTTAGAGTTAAACTAATTTGCACACAATCTATCACATCGAAATTACCAATTTTTTACCTTAGTTAAAATCATGATAAATTCAATTTGTGTTGTAGAAACACTGTAAATACAAGTTTTAATTAACTTTAAAATCTAAATCAAGCAAAGAAAGTTTCAACTGATATTAGTTTCATTTCAATTGACCTTTGCACATGATAAAGAAATCTTTTGAATCCTTATGAAGAAGCACCTTGGATTAGCTAGCTTTTTATACTTACTTAAGTCCAGCAAAGCAATTAGTCAGGAACATACAAAATTTTCATTGCAATTTTATTCAGGGAGAAAACATCAATAACGGAAGGCAAATTAATGAGATTATATCAGCATGTCCCTATATTGATAAATTATCGGATTATAAAAAGCTATCTTAGTGTTATTTATGATATCACCACTGCTAATTTATTTAATATCATGACAAATTCCAGCTTAACAGACATTTTACTCTGAGCCTAATTTATATTATTAACTGAATTAAGTCATTTTAATGACA
The DNA here is from genome assembly GCA_029721355.1 of Tegillarca granosa. Lineage (NCBI taxonomy): Eukaryota > Metazoa > Mollusca > Bivalvia > Arcoida > Arcidae > Tegillarca > Tegillarca granosa. The sequence continues at coordinate 12,849,579 of CM056603.1, read as the reverse complement.
TAACCCCTTTATGATCTTATTTATGTTGAGATGCTTTCAGTTTTAGCTTTGATTTCAAATTAACAGAAAGTTGTTAATTGTTATAATCTAAGCATGACACATCATAAAAGATGTGCTAAGAAAACCACTGATTTTTATGATTAAGAAACTGATATCAATTTACTGTAAATCAGATGTGAAGAATAAGGTTATTATTAGAATTATGAATATGGCTTTATTTTGCAATAATTTGATAATACAGTACATAATTTTTCCATAGTATTCACTGATCATGCAATATAGGCAAGAGTACTGAGAACCCAAAAGCCAGCTTAAATGCCAATATTCCTCTTTTAGATTATTCATAAACAAGTTTAAAATTAGTCAATCAGGTATAACGACAATATCTATACCACTATGAGCTTTAAATAATGTAAAAGTGAAAAAAAGGGAATAAAAATAAAATAAATAAAAATATAAAAAGAAGAAAATTTATATCCAGTCTTTTAGATACCTTTGTACAGATGAATGTAAACATGATAAAGTTAAAAAACAATCTGGACAAAACTGGATATTGTAAATCTGAAGATTTAGTCCGTTACTTTACACTGTACTACTACATCAATGACTGATGTGTTGAGGGATATAATTCTGTCAGATCAATGACCACAGTTTCTAGGGTTTCTTCCTACTAAAAACCCTATTGATACAGCATCAGCTAAATAAATCAGAGGGATAAGGGTTAGTCAAATGTAAACCTTCTCATTTACTTAGAATCCTGACAAATGTAACTCAACTAAAAACCAAAAACAGGATTTACTGATTGTCCATGTAAACAGCTTAATAAGACAAGAGATGTTTGTGAAACACTTATGCCCCCCTCCTTTTGGACAGACATTATAGGGTGCAAAAGCTTTTATTATGGGCAGTATACATTATAGGCAGTGTACATGGAAATGACATTGACCTTTGAACTTAAAATCAATAGGGGTCATCTACCAGTACAGACCTACTATTATTACTGTTTAGTTCATGATCATTTTTCGTTATTGTTGCTTCATTAAATGGTTAATAACAAGTTTTCTTAAAGTTTTTCAATCTAATAAATCATATTCTTGGCAAGTCAAAGATTTACCCTTGTGATGAAATACATGGTGGACAGGGGAAATTGTCAAGAAATATTTGTCTAGTAGAACAGTTTTTCATTTGATGACAGTTGTGATTGTAAAATATAAAGGTAACCCTTTGTGTAACTGACTAATGGTCTAGTCAAATCACTGACTGAGATAAACCATTTAAATGAAATAACTGAATGACATTTATGTCCTTATTTCTGCAGAGATAATTCTAATTAACTCTAAACATAACATTACACTGCACTCGCTAATCATTTTATTCTGAGCATGACACATCATTCTAAGACAATTTCAGTTTCCCCCAATTTATAGGCCCAAAATCTAAAACTGATCATCATTGATTGCACATACAATTCACCACAAAGAGTTTATTCTTGCAATTAATAAAAGAAACCAATTGAGCATGTCCTTGATGATAACCTGAACAATGTACATTTTATTATAATAGTTATAATAGCTGAGAGTATTTTTCTTTTATATATATATATATATATATATATATATATATATATATATATATATATATATATATATATATATATATATATATATTGTTTTATTAGTAAAACTAAGCCAAAAGTACATAACTATAGAAATAAAAAATTATTTTTGATTGAACCAAACATGGGGTTTACAAATAAACCATGAACTATATCCAATACCAGTTACAGTCAAACCTGTCTATAAAGGCCACCCATGGGAATCAGTAAAAGTGGCCTTAATGGACAGGTGGCCTTTATATACAAGTTCAATTAATATGAATAAAGAACAGATGGGATAGAATTTTATTGGCCTTTATAAGCAGGTGGCCCTTATAGAGAGGTGGCCTTTAAGGCAGGTTTGACTGTATATAGAATGTTATAGAAAATGTTAACCACAGATTTCAAGAATATGGTTTTAAAGGAATACTTCTATAATACTCAATCCAATGAAAACAATCATTCTACACAACTTTTCTGGGATATATCATAACATGATGTTAAATCCTATTAAGAATGTAATTTAATTTTTGTTTAAATTCATGCAATATAAACTAAAAAAAAAAAAAAAAAATTCACACTCTAAAATCTAAATGTATGACAAGCAATTATGCAAAATAAAAATTTGAAGTTATTATCTCACTTGTCAACTTAAACAATTTAGGCCTTACAATATAAAATTAATTAAAGTTAAAGTCAATGGAAGAGATGTCAAAGATGTTCATAACATTACGTAAATAAATGTACTATCTATGCTTATGTTTTTCACACACTCGAAGTTTTAACAAATACAGTAATGGCATCATTCCTTGTCCATATCTTACAATCATAATTGAATGACATCAAAGACAGGTTGATACGATGTTACCTAATAATTTAATTATAAGAACAGACCTACTATTATTGTTGTTTAGTTCATGATCATTTTTCGTTATTGTTGCTTCATTAAATGGTTAATAACAAGTTTTCTTAAAGTTTTTCAATCTAATAAATCATATTCTTGGCCTTCTTTAATTAAATTGTATAGAAATAACTGACAAACATGTTATAATATATCTGCCAAAATTTGAAAATGAAGTCATATTGCATTATTTTCACTTAACACGTTTGATAATACTTGAGTAAATAACTGTCAATTTTGCCCAAATCTGCAGATATCAGCTCATTAAGGCAACTGTCATCCCGCCAAACATTCTGCACCTAATCAAAGTGAGTATTGTCAGGTTTTAACTGATGTAACTAACATGGCAAATATGAACTTTATACATCAACTGTTAGATACAATTTGAAAAATTAAATCTGTCATATATATGAAACTAGCTTAGTTACATATTTCATGAATTTGTCAACATTGTTTTTTATTCTTATAACAATCTCAAAATTCATTTTGGTTTTTCATCAGTTCTACTTTTCTCAACAAATTAAATCATGTAGTAATACAAATGCAATTTAATTTTTTTCTAATATTGGGTTTTCATGTTTTGAACAAGAAAATTACATTTCAAGATATGACTGATTAAACTATACAAAGCATCCAAATGATTCAGAAATGAAATTTTCACGACAAATCTGGTGTAATTTCTAGAAGCACTGCCATACACTACAATTTTATCATTTAAGGCAAAATTAATAACATGACAATACCCATGGTAACCAATTAGCTGATTAATAAATATATTGTCTTACTAGTATGATAATCTTAACCATAAGTTAACCATCTTCACATTGAAATTACTCTGAATTTTAATTGCAATAATTGTTAACGTGACAAACAAAAAAACAAAACAAATAATAAATAAATACGCTTATTTTACAAATTCAATATTAGATGATAATTTGAGGACCACAGAACAGGAAAATATGTTTTTAAAAGCTATTGGGTTAATTCAAAACAGAGGTATAAATTAGTTAAGATATTTAACGAGGGAACCTGAAAATTAACAGTACATAAAAACTTAACCTATTTATGTTGCATCAGATAAAATATTTACCGGTAAATCTTATTACCAAATGTATCTGGTTCTGATGTTTACATTCCAATTTAATGAAAACGTACGATGGATTACACTTAAATCTTACTATTTATAATCTCTACATACTTTATTATGGTTTTTTTTTTTTTCTTTTTTTCCCTTTTTTTCTTTTTTTTTTTTGGAAAACAACAACCAGCATGTTAAATAAAATTGAAATTGTCAACTTTAAAACTATTTGACCAAAAACTCAAATTTAAATTTGAAATGTATGTCATCCAAAAAAATAACTAAGCCAAGCAATAATAATACTGGCAGTACTGGCAGAAAATCTGTTAGGAATTAACCTTAGCAAGGGAATCATCTTGCAAAATAAATATATTACTTTAAATAAAGTCTTACAGTTTCATCAGAGCATATTGCTTGTAACTGGGTGCCACACATAATGGCTGTAAATATACCAAACAATAAGCCTTCAAATATGAGGAATATCAGCAAAACAGTGGTGGCTGGTGGTGAAACTCCTGAACAGGCTAAAAATAAAAAAAAATATAATATATGACATAAACATTGTTGAGCATAAATATTACCATGCAAGTGTTTTAACAACAATTCTTGATCAAATCTAGAACACTTAAACACTCAAATTCAAACTTGACCTGTTATCATAAACATATAACAATACTCTCACTATACATGTTAAAAGATTACTTTGGAATAACATAACAGTAAAAGCTAAGGGAAAAAAAGAACCAAGGAAGACATACAAAAAACAAATTAAGAAGAACACACATACAAAAAACAAAACCAAAGTATGAAGAACAAACATACAAAAAACAAAACCAAAGCATAAAAAACACACATACAAAAACAAAACCAAAGTATGAAGAACACACATACAAAAACAACCAAAGTATGAAAAACACACATACAAAAAACAAAACCAAAGTATGAAAAACACACATACAAAAACAAAACCAAAGTTTAAAGAACACACATACAAAAACAAAACCAAAATATCAAGAACACATAAAAAACAAAGTACGAGGAACACACATAAAAAAACAATCCAAAGTATCAAGAAAAATACAAAGAAAAAAACCAAAGAATGAAGAACAGACATACAAAAACAAAACTAAAGTATGAAGAACACACATACAAAAACAAAACCAAAGTATCAAGAACACGCACAAAAACAAAATAAAAGTATGAAGAACACATACAAAAACAAAACAAAAGTATGAAGAACACATACAAAAACAAAACCAAAGTACATCTATCAAGAACACACATTCAAAAACAAAACCAAAGTATCAAAAACAAAACCAAAGTTTCAAGAACACATACAAAAACAAAACTAAAGTATCAAGAACACACGTACAAAAACAAAACCAAAGTATGAAGAGAACACACATACAAAAACAAAATCAAAGGATGAAGAACACATACAAAAACAAAACTAAAGTAAGAAGAACACACAAAAACAAACTAAAGTATCAAGAACACACATACAAAAACAAAACCAAAATATCAAGAACACATAAAAAACAAAGTATGAAGAACACACATAAAAAACAAACCAAAGTATCAAGAAAACATACAAAAACAAAACTAAAGTATGATGAACAGACATAGAAAAAACAAAACTAAAATATGAAGAACACATACAAAAACAAAACCAAAGTATGAAGAACACGCACAAAAACAAAATAAAAATATCAAGAACACATACAAAAACAAAAAATGAAAGTATTAAGAACACACATACAAAAACAACCAAAGTATGAAGAACACATAAAAAACAACTATGTGGAACACAGATTCAAAAACAAAACCAAAGCACAAAGAACACACATACAAAAACAAAACCAAAGTATGAAAAACACACATACAAAAAACAAAACCAAAGTATGAAAAACACACATAAAAAAACAAAACCAAAGTATGAAGAACACATAAAAACAAAGTATGAAGAACACATACAAAAACAAAAACAAAGTATGAAGAACACATACAAAAACAAAACCAAAGTATCAAGGACACACATACAAAAACAAAATCAAAGTATCAAGAACACAAACAAAAACAAAACTAAAGTATCAAGAACACACATACAAAAACAAAACCAAAGTTTCAAGAACACACATACAAAAACAAAACTAAAGTATCAAGAACACACATACAAAAACAAAACTAAAGTATCAAGAACACACATACAAAAACAAAACCAAAGTATCAAAAACACATACAAAAACAAAACTAAAGTATCAAGAACACACATACAAAAACAAAACCAAAGTTTCAAGAACACACATACAAAAACAAAACTAAAGTATCAAGAACACACGTACAAAAACAAAACCAAAGTATGAAGAGAACACACATACAAAAACAAAACCAAAGGATGAAGAACACATACAAAAACAAAACTAAAGTATGGAGAACACACATACAAAAACAAAACCAAAGTATGAAGAACACATACAAAAACAAAACTTAAGTATGAAGAACACACAAAAACAAACTAAAGTATCAAGAACACACATACAAAAACAAAACCAAATATCTGAACACAAAAAAAAACATAACCAAAATATCAAGAACACATAAAAAACAAAGTATAAACAACACAAATACAAACAGAAAGCCAATGCTTCAATTTAAATGTCGTTTGTGTTGCCAAATGCTCAAAAATCTTGAAAATAATCTGTAGATCAATTTTACAGGTAAAAGCAAGATTAGAAAGTGATTGTAAGTCCTAGAGATTCTTTTAAAAAATAACAGAAGCCTTAAAATATTTCAAAAACATATTTTCGTAATATTGTAAAGACAATATTAAGTATTATCATAAATTTACAAAATAATGGCAAATATTTATTTTTTTAATAACATTTTAGAGGCTATCAAAAATACTAGTAAAATAGCATTTGGAAAGCTATCAAAAATCTCCGGTGTCCACCAAAAGAATTAATTTGGAAAAAAAGTAACCAAAAATGACATAAAAATTTTACAAATGGTAAAACATAAAAATGAGAATGGCCAGAAAATGACATAAAAATCTGACCAATGGTTATAGCAGGAAAAATGAGAATTCAATCTACAAAAAGACATGCTTCATTACTTAAAAGCTGGTTTCATTACTTCAATAGTATATTTCCATTAAATTGTATGTACACTTGGCTGGAGAGCAATTTCCTGATTAAAACACAATACCATTTTCTAAAAAAGATGGGCTATAAACTGGACAGAATTTTCAGAAACTCTTTAACATTGCATTTTGATAAATGTGAAAAAAAGGAAAAGTAAATCTAAGTAGCAATTTAGTTGACATTGATTTACTTGATGTAAAAAAAGACAAAACTGTTTAGTCCTTACAGAATGATTAACAGCATGCGTTTTTATAAACTTCTGGCAAACCAAATCCTAAATATTGTTATCTGAGTGTACAAAAAGAATTATTTACACTTGAATTGTGTTGTACCATCAATATCTGTTAAGACATGTTTGGTGTTATATGTTAGTTAGAAAAACTTATAAAGTCAAATATTGAGAAAAATAAATCTATATACTATACATAAATGTTATTATAAGAAATTTTTTATTTTTTAAATGGCTGAAAATATTTTAAAATAATTCTTTACCAATTTTTTTTTCCTTTTCTAATGTAATAATTTATAGTCATAAGTATATTATAATGAGTATTAAACCTAAAACACCCTATAGGCTAAATCACATTCTGGTACACTATTCTCACACATTCACCTTCTTAATTTGATTACTAAAAGATATAAAAATGATTGATGATGAAATGTTCATTTATACCATCTAAAGCAGACACTTTAAAAGTAAATACCTTATGATATTTTTGTCAGGATAAGATATGAAGAGGAAATGAATCTAGAGTAGTCTTTGACCTTTCAAGCAATTAAAACTTGATTATTCTGTGATGAAAACCTAATCTTGTTGGTCACTTTTACACCACCTTTTCTCCCCCGGTGTCAGGGAAAAATTAGTTTACACCTACACAGTACCAGGGTATCAGCTAGCAACTCAAACAGCCCATATTTTATTACAATGCTGAGTTTTCAGAGAAGGCAAAGAAATAGACACTCTTAAAGAGAGTGATGTAAACAGTATTCCCATTTTCCAATGTGGACAATTGGCCAATATAAGCCTAAACAGGACTGTGACAATTTGTTGATTACTATAAAAATTTATAAATCTTATGCGACAAATTGACAAGTGTTTGTCAAAGGTTTCAAATGAGGCAGAAATTTTTGCTGTGATATGCATCATAGTCCATAGGTTTTTATAGTGGAGTGGAGATATGGTGTCTTATGTCCCAGTCAAGATTCTTTAACTTATATATTGAAGGGATCTTGTTTAAAGATAAATATTTTTACATGTTTTCAAAAATGAAGCAGTATAAACTGGGGAAAAATATTGATATTAGGTGTATAATGGTACTTCAGGTATATATATATATATATATATATATATATATATATATATATATATATATATATATATATATATATATATATATATATATATATATATATATATATATAGGTGTGCTAATTACTGAAAAAATTATATATTGCATTTATTTAGTTAAGATTAATTTTTTTTCAGCATCTGAAGAACGGAAGATACATGTATATATATATATATACATGTATATATATATTTGTTTTTGCTACACAACTAATGAGAAATCCAAATTTTGTTATTTTTGTATTTATAATATCTATCTATTTTTATTAAGTTATTGAAAGTATAGTAAAAAAAACTCCAGGGTACTGTTAATATTCAATTGTACAGTGAATTGAAAAGACACACAAGTAAATTTTTAACAATGATCTTGACAGATATGTAGTTTGAAGCATAATGAGACCCTTGAAGTTCAAAATCTACCAAAGATAGATTGGTTTTACTATTCGGTCATTAGCTATCAGAATCAAGATGTAACACTGGAGCTATTGGCAGACTAGGTGATTTGTCTACCACTGATTTTACTTTTTGTCAGCAACATGCCCCAAGTGTTGTAGAATATTTATCAACCTCTGTAGATGATCATTTTTTTATCGGACTTTAATGTCTTATTATCCAATACATGTGCATTTCAGACCTTGATGTGTTGTCACTTGATCTGTGCTTGTATAATAAAACTTTATGTGACAGTTTATTGGTACACGAACATACATGAATACATGTATATAAATACGAAAAGAACCAAGAATCAGATTTTTAACATTGTGTCAAGAAAACTGTATTGCATTGGAGAAAGTCAGTGAGTTATTTAGGCTGAAGAAAATATATATGCCGTAACTGAACTAACTAAATTAAAATGTGTTAATTTATGCTGCCAATGATGTATTCAAGTAAAGAAAACATTAACAATTATCAATCATAATTCAGATTGCCGAAGCATACAAAAACATTGGCTTAACAAGGATTGTAAATATGGGTGAAAAACTTTCCACTCGTTTGTAATCATTATTATTGACATCCTATGGAACATAATAGGAAACAAAATGTGTTTTCTAGAAATAAATGCAATAAAATGAAATGGACTGCAAGTGTAGTATACAAGCAGAATAAAAGTTAAAAGCTTACTGACGTATTTAAAATCAAGCCTTAGAAGTTTTGGTCTTAATTGTCTTAAAACAAAGAGAAAAAGTAGAGTTATTGCTGAATCATGTGACGTTGGAGCATTTTTCAGCAATTTCAAGATTTACTAGTTAAAAAACCCACTAAATATGCAAGGCAAAGTTGTAAACACTATTGGAAATGAATTTCAATAAGATTAAATGTATAAGTTGGATAAGAAGATTTTGGAGACAGAAATTCTGTATATAATCTGCAAGTTAAAAATGGAACAAAAGACAAGTGTTGATTCTGATTCATAACATAAAGAAAAATTTATTTGCAATATTACAAAATAAATGTTACTCTGAAGATACTGATTATATGTTTGACAGTAAAATTTTTCCAAAGTCCTGGTCGAAAGGGTGTGTCATCCCAGATTCTGAAATTGGTAATCTAACAGACCCTTAGAACTTAACTACTATGCTTTTTGTACTTGTAAGTCTGTTTTCAAATATATGCATGACTGTACTTTCTAATCAATTATTACTAGGTAGAAAAGGATAACACAAGAATTCCATGGATTTAAATGTCTCGCCTTCGAGTAGAAAATACATTACTTTAATATAAACTTTCACATTTTGACATGCAGCCGTCGCTCCCACTGTCGCTGACAATGACAACGACATCGGAAAAGTAATGCCTAAGTCTCACTTTATGGCAATGTCAGGCTCAACAAAATTATTAATTGACAATCAATTTGTTGTCTGTGCTGGCCATTCAACAATAATTACAACATTCAACGTAATTACATGGAATTATGTCATTAACTATAGTACTAGAAAAATTCCATGCATTCATTGATTTCCACAAGTGTGGTTAGGAGATTACACTGATTTAATCTATTGCAGTGTGGATTGTGTAGTACCTTTGTCAATTTTATATGATCTGCTAATTCAAACATACTTTGTGATAGAAAAAATAGAGGTATTTCATAAGTAGTGTTAAGCAAGGTAAACCACTATCACCATTATGGTTTTTAATTTTTACCAATGACAAAACATTTCAGCTTCCAATAACTATAATAACTGTAGTATTAACAGATATTTGATCTATATCATACTTTTTACTGACAACAGGATCATGTTCCATAAAACATCCATAAAAACGCTCTGAAACCTGTACTTAACAAACTGTTGTGAAGTATTATGCTAGTAGCTAATATAGACAAGACAAAGGTGGCTGTATTCTATAATGAATGGCCCAAAGTCAGTGACAATTTACTTCAATGGATGTGTATGATATTTATAAAGTATTTCATAACGCTGCATTGCTGATAAAAATAATTGGATGTTTGATATACTAGATTTATTATTGTCATTGGGTTTAAATGATATGGGATTTAACAAAGACTTTACAGAAGACTGCAGGTATGAAGTAGTTAAACAGTGCATAAATTAACAGTATTTGTAATAATGGCTCAAAACAACTGATTCTTCAGAATGATTTTCCAATTACACATATTTGGAATAATTTTGGACAACTATTATCCTATAACATTGATACTACATGTACTTTCTTAACCAAGGTGCCCAGTGGAACAAAACAAAAACATAGAAAGTAGTCACTACAACAATCAACAAAGAGACAATTGCCTATGTACACTGTTTAATATTGAAACTCAATACTATTTTATCCTAGTATGTACAGCAGAAAAAGATCAATACATACATATTATTAGTATCTTATGTATGTACAATTTTGTGTATCAGATGCGAGTTGTAGTTTCCATAGTGATGACACGATGGAAACTACAACGAACATCTGATACACAAAATGTAAATACATAACATACTAATGATATTTTTATCTTACAATTTATTATTTTATAGAAAACAAACAAAATCCATTCATTAAAATGAAGTATTTATACACAAAATCTCAAAATTCATAGACCTATTTTCTTGCGCATTTATACAATGAGTTGTATGGTGGGAAAGTACCAAAACAGTCATTTCAAATATCGTCTTCGCTAGAACTGGACTCACAAATTATTCTCCGGTATTTTGATTTTTTTCTGTGAAACATTCAGTGTATTTTCAGTGTTGGATTCAGTGTTTGGATAATAATTTCAACAATTAATATACTGGATGGAGCAATTTCCTGAAACATTGAAATTTCCCGTGAATGGAAGTGGTGCAGAACAAGATGTATTTGAACTGAAGCCAGGATTTGAAATTGATCTAGATTGTGTAGATTATTCACGCCATTATTGTATCGCGCATATGGATGATATGGAAAATATCAGGCACCCTGATACGAGTCAGAAAAACTGAAATTTAATAAAAATACGTTTAATTGTTAAAGTGTAGGTTCATGTGTACTTTTAGCCAACTGGGTGTTTCCCCATATTCCATTCTGATGACGTCACGGAATCTCCGAATTGAAAGTAGTTCCAACTGACATGTGTGTGATTATTTGCGCCATTATTGTATCGCACATATGGATGATACGGAAAATATCAGGCACCCTGATACGAGTCAGAAAAATTGAAATTTAATAAAAATATGTTTTAATTGTAAGATAAATCTGTGTATGGCTAAACAAATTTTAATTTGAAACTGTTTCCATTGTAAACTCATTCATATACAATTTGGTAAAACTTCACCTCCAATTCAATGCATAAAGTTTTTGGTTTATAACAAGATGTTGACTGGATTTACTATTTAAAGTAACTGTGGCCTTAAATGAAATTCCAACTCAACAAGCTTTCCAACGACTTAGGCCTGCAAATATCCCTGTTAAATTTGTTACCATTAGTTGGTGTTAGAGAATTGTTTTAAGGAAAAAGTTTATGCATGAAGGGTAAAAGACAACTGATGAAAAAGCATTGAAGTAGCTCATCTTGGGCATATGTTCAGGTGCTCTAAAAATCACATCCCAAACTTCTGCTATATAAAGGAATCTCTATAAAAGCTTATAAAAGGTTGATCAAATTTATTCTTGACTTGTTTACAATGATCATCTCCTTACAAAAGAATATTAACAATTTACCAATAGTTCCAGAGCCTCAATGGCTGCATGGTCTTAATATGGTTTTGGATAATAGTGCTTTCACTACTTTGAAATCCACTCAGGAAGATTATATTGTGAAAAAGTTTGCAAAAGATTAAATGATTTTTATCTGAAAGCTCTGGTTGAGTCTCCTAGAACTGAATGCTTTTATTTAAGCAAAGGAATTTAGAATGGGCTATAAAACACAAAACTTCACCCCTCTTGTGTCCTTTAAACACAAATTTTATTGCAAAATATATTTTATATGAAAATAGTATCATAATAGACACTACTAAGTTGGCATTTACAACCAAAACCTTCCCCTTCTCCCCAGACATGAAATTTAAATTTAAATCTAACAACCAACAATATTAACATAAAAGTGTATAATGACTAAAATTAACTTGCATGGTCACATTATACTGGATCCATGTTAGCCAATGAATTATTTCTGATTGGGAAAATTGGACAAACATTGGAAGAAAAATAATTACTTTTACTTTAGAAGTGGGATCCATTATCAGAACTGACAGCCCTACCGAGTTATTTAATTAAGTTATCCTTTGTCTTAAACATTGTCAGGAAATATGATGACTTTCATAGAGATCATTTTCCACTGATAAAAAACTATCGATAATTTACTGTATAAGGGAGGAAACTCTTACATGCCAAATACCATAAGCCTTTACAAAATGAACATAACACTTGTTTGATTATTTTCAATGACAGACATAATATAATAAGTTCTGTTACTTTTTGTTATTAAAAATAACTTACATAATAAAAGTACGGTAGATTAAAGGTAAAATTAATGAGGCAGAAAATTAGGTGTGGATGAAAGTGTTTTTATTTTTGGGGAAAACTTTAGATTCCACAAGTACCCCCAGCAGGGGCTGTGACACTCAACTAGCTGGTCATTACTAATTAAGTAAGTAGTCAAAGAGAAGATTTTCAAAAACAAGCTACAAATAACATTTATTTTTAAATAATGTTATATTTCTGAGCCAGGGGAAAATGTTTGTGAAAAATATGTTATACATGTTGGATAGCTATTTATCTACATTTTCTACACAAAATTAAAATAAAAAATTTTTGGTTAACAATTACAGTTATACATAAAGCTATATCAGTCATTTATTATTTTTACTATTTATGGTTACAGTAGCTAACTTGAAAGCCACAAAATATTGATTTGTGCAAACTTTGATCTGTTCTACCTTGGACCTTTCTATTTCAAATTTGGTTAACTTAAAACTGGCTTTAAAGAAGACTTTTAAAGAACTGACTAAATATAGTAAATTATTTACAAATTCTATAAATAAAAGGCAAAAAAGTATGGAAAAACCTGTTACATGTATCTACATTTTGTGTGTCTATACATGTTTTCTTTAAACCAAATATGAATCAAATTAGTGGATAATTAAAAAAATAACCACTTATTTGTGTTTAAGCACGTTCTTATGAAAAAAAAATTATCAGCCAAATATACATGTATCTTATTTACAAGTAAGCTAAAAAAAACAAAGCAAAAAAAATGTTCAAAAAATGTTTAAATGTTTAAATATAATTAATGGCTGTACATGTATTTTCTTTATACCAATTTTGATAAAACCTTTTGATGAATAAACCTTTATCAGTTTTTTTCCCACTTTTTAAAGCAGTTGCAGAATAAATTCTGTCTAACTGGTCCTGTACTTTCAGAGAAGAAAGATTAGAGTATACAGATTTACACAATCATGGGCACACACATGCCCTGCTGAAACATAGCTTTACATGAACTTTATGCCATGTTAGCTTATTAAAATCTATGACAAAAATATTTTGCCATGTGTGTGATTCCCCATCTATTGATGCCTAATGTGCAATCTGTTGATTTATAAATTTATAAATTTCATTTTTTACCTGGACCAAATAAATATAATTATATATTAAATAATAAGTTAACACAATAACCATGCTAACAATTGGACATGAAAACACAGCGCAACAAGCTATATACTAAATACAAATTGCACCCAGCACCAAGACCTGGTTTCATAGTCCTCAACTTATGGTATTTTTCTTTAAACCACATAATAAGTTATTTATACATGTTATATCTAGTTTGAGGATTTTTTTTTTTTTTTTTTTTTTTTTTTTTTTCAATCTTAAAACTGAAGACACAGAAATTAGAGTTTTTACTTGTAAGGTAAGGTTGACATCAACATTCATGTTAGGTTAAATAAGTTACGTAATGTTTAATTTCTTTACCATACCTGACCATCAAGATAAGGAAAGGGGGAGCACAAGGTCAAAATTACAAAAAAATCCCACTATCTGATAAATGTTACAATTGTTTCAAAACCAAGATCAAGTTTACTTTAGAAGAGGTAAAAATCTAATTGATAACAGTTTGTGAAACAGTCAAGATGAGCTAAAATTATCTGAAATATGATTTAACTTACATTTCCATCCACTTCCCACGCAGGTTATAAAATGATGTATTGACATATACAAGGAATGGCATGATATAATACATATATACAACTGAAAAATAAAACAAAACCTGCATTAGATTCATCACATACATTGCACTCTAAAAGAATCATAAAGAATGAGTGATCTGAAAAACTTGTTTTTACAAATCACTAAGTATTTTACCTAGAGGTTATTTTTCTGGGAACTCTGGATAAGCTGCATAAATTTAAATAAAACAATCTTTGGATTAGGACTTAAACCCTCTTCTATCACAAAAAGGTGCATGTATTTTAAATATCTGGCTTAAAAAGATTTACCTCCCCTTAGTCATGTGAAAAGGACATTTTCTTTAAAAATTTAAAAATAATAATTAGAACACTAACATTACCTTTGGTTAGAATAATAAATGCATCATTTGTTACAGCTTAAAGAATGTTTGCAGGATTTACATCATTTTGAAAACATTTAAAAAAAACTTTACTTTTAAAATCAAAGTCCAAAACCTGCTGGTTTTACATATAATTAGACTTCTATAAAGGAACTACTCAATTTAACACAAAAGTAAGATTCTACTAATCTAAAATAAAGGTAGGTTATCTTTATAGTCTATAGATAATTTCAAAATTTCTGTAAAAACCTTTTTTTAATTATGCTGACAAGTACTTTACAATCTATACTGTTCTAGACAATATTATTTCAGTAGCTAAAATGTAAGAGGGGTTTTATGTCCTTCTAAGAGACTGCTTATTCCAAAATTTTAAGAATTCTATTTGAAGTAGAATACCATTTTTCAAATTCAGTTCAATAACTCAATTTGTAGTGTTTAAAACATACACTTCATTTTCAATTGAAATCAAATGCTACAAGTAACATAAAGTACCATCATTACAGCTATGGTGTTTTGGAAGTACTCTTGATATTGGTTGAATGTTGTTATACATCATATCAGCAAAGTTTTCAGCTAATAATGACAAGAAAGTTTTTATCAATCTCTGAAATTTATTTAACATACTGCAATCCACTCAGTCAATTATACTGGTACCGAGTCAACCAGTAAAAACCTACAACAAGGAAGTTTCTCACTTGCAGTCGACCAGGTTCAAATTAAACCCAACAACAGTGGGATGCCTGGAGTTTAAAGGCTAATGCCTTATCCACTTATCAACTGTGGTACTTCTTGATAATAGAAAATTAACTTAAATGATAGATGAAAGTTATAATTTATTAGTTGCTGGTAACACTTTTTTAAATATCTAGTACTATTTTTTATTTTAAACTACTGTCTAGGATACTTACTGTAAATAAAACAAAATGTTTTTGATTATTTTCCCCCACACAATTATTAACCCATGGACAATGATGATCCATCTTCCTTATACACCTCTGACAAATACTAAAAAATAAATTATATATATATATATATATATATATATATATATATATATATATATATATATATATATATATATATATATATATATAATTATAGAATTAATTAAAACATAGATTAATTAACAAGACACAGCAGGGTTCTTCAATGTAGTGTAACTCTCTCAATTTTGTGTAGAATTTAGACCTATTGTTTCTACTAGATGTTAAGTGTCAGACATGCCAGTGCAAACTTTCTGGTTAAATATATTTTCTAAAACTGTAAGTGATAGGAAAGTAAAATTTCACACATTGATTCATCAAGAAAAATATTTCCAAGATGAGACTCGAAATTTACAGATCTCTTGTTATCAAAAATGCTCCTCCTAGGGTGGACCCATTTGCATACAGATACAAAAGCAGGATTTATGCAATGAAGAAATAAAAGCGGTAATATAATGATATCAGAGAATTTAAAAAAATGCATTACAGAACATGTGTTCCAAATGTAAAATTGTGCTGTCAGAAGAACATGTTATTTATATGTGTAGCATAGCTCTTTTTTATCGTAACAAGATTTTAACAATTACGAGTACTTTTTTTCATATGGTTGACTGAAATAGAGATCAACAGGTCTAAGACCCTATTTTCATTTTCTGTGTCATGAGTACTAACCTACAATGATGAGCTCTGTCTGGTTTTATACTGACACATTTAGGGCATTTAAAGACAACTTGTCCATCACGTAATCCCATTCTCATTATGTTTTCTTTTGTAGCATTTCCTCGTGGGACTGCACCCTTAAAAAAGCATAAACATATACATTTATAGACTGTTTAACAAAACAACTTGAAAACATTCCAAACTCAATCCACTAATACAAAGCAACATGCAAAACATGAATTTTCAGGCCTTTCATTTGAAATTTCTTTTATTTAAACAATGTCAAGAGTTAATAAAAAGAAAATCAGCATGACATATTTAAAAAATGGGCATCAAAATTCTTTTTAACCAAAAACCTTAGACATAGAATAGCAATATAATAAAGCCAAAATTCCCAACTGGCTTTGAAATAATATCATTGTTTTTTTTTTTTTTTTTTTTTTTTTATACTTTTAACAACACAAGTAAAACTAGACACAAATATAAATGATTTTTAATTAAGAGTAAAACAAAACATTGTTAAATCAATACTTACTGGATCTGATAACATGGCCTTTAAATGGGAGGAAACAGCCAGGAATGAAAAAAACTGGAAAATAACACCATTAAAAAAACTCCAAGTTGTATCTTGATTTGGTAATAACATAACAAACACAACAACATATTGTGAGTACAGAATCAGTAACCATGTAAATATGGCACACACCCATCCACAGATATCCTTAACACACCAGACATATCTACAGGTCATTAACCATGCTAGACCTATTTTACGACAAAATGGACCACAGTCTATTGTTTTAACACCTTCCTCTACTGGACCTTTGTGTCTACTGCGTAATGTCTTAACTATTGGACCTCTTGGCTGGCCATCCTCACTGAAAAATATAATAAATTGTAAATTATTAATGGTTAAAATACATTTATACGATAAAAAGACCAGGTTTTGAGAAATTGTTAGTTTAATGATATAATTATGGTTTATGTAAGATTTACCTGCAGTATGCTGATATGCTAATTGACTGGACAACTCCTGACAATAAACTGTATCTGATTTTGAAACATACTGGGTTTTGGAAACATCCATTAATTCACCCATTTTCTTAATAAATTTAAAAAATTTGCACCATTTTACCAATAAAATTTAGGACGTTGTTGTTTTGAAAATAAAGAAAAAGTAACAAACAAACCAATTTTGTTTACATATATCAGCTTGTTGGTTGCATAAAACTAATCTGATCTCCAGCCTTCTGTGCTGTAATAAATTTAGTATATACTAGTATTTTTCAATCTAAATCATAAAACTGCTTATAGGATAAAAGGAATAACATACCAACACTTTACTGACTTGGATGTTTTACAAATACATTTTGGAGGCTAAAAACAATCAAGAATTATTCAAGGTAGATATGTGTTATTCATTCTTATAGATGCTGTTATCATTGCCATTGTTAAAATTAATTAATGATTTTTATCTGTAAAGAAGGAATATTAGGTATTATTATCTGGAAAAAGGAGCCAGTCTGGATGATAATTATTGGAAAACTAAATTAAAAGAAATTAAAAGGAGTAAAAAACATAAAATGATAATTTTATTTAAAAATATTCTACTGAAAAGATTTGTGCAAAACTTTGACTTCTTTTGACTATAGACTTTTCCATACTTGTGATAATCATATTTTGTATCTTTAAAAAATATGCAAAACAAACCAATTATTTGCATAATATACAGCAAAATATTATCCATAACACTTAAAACAAGGACCAAACCTACGCCGACCCAGTAACTCTGAATCCAGGTCTTTTCGCTCTGATTCCCGTTGGCCCCGTGGGTCAATTCGCCCCGATTCCTGTTCGCCCTGGGTCGATTCGCCCTTATTCCCATTCGCCCTGGGTCGATTCGCCGCATTGTTTATTAAATTAACTAATAAAAAAAAACAATCTAAAATGTTGACAAATTTAATTGAAGTTGCTTACAAAAATATTTTTTTATCTGTTTTGCATTAAAATAACATAACTTCTCAACATAAGTGTTTAATAAGTTGCATAAAACAATAACAAACAACACAGCTTGTGTCTTCATGGGTCAAGATACTTTAATGTATGTGGACAGCGGTATATCAAAGCAGAAATAGCAGTCATCCGCGGTACATCAAACAAATACCCGGTCTTTGTACTTTTAAAACAAAGAACTGTGCACAAACAAATACATGTTTACACGTGCGGCTCCAGGCGGAAGCATATTTGCAGGGCGAAACGACTCACTTCCGGGGGCGAAACAACCCGGGGGGAATCGACCCAGGGCAAACGGGCATAAGGGCGAATCGACCTGACACCGTAACCAGTCGAATCGAACTCCGTTTCTGGAGTTTACTCCGTTTTCCAAGTTTTCTGTACCGGCTTGCATTGCGCGATCGATTCCGCCCGCGCGACCTCTGGTGACCCCTGGTGGTTATGGCAGGGTCGATCTCAGTTCAATGTACAGTGAAGCAGTTGAAAAAAAAACAAAGAATTCAGATATCTGTTTACAGAGTATTAAATAATTTCACAATGCCTAAGTAATTTTTTATATGTTCTTTCTCTTTTTATTAATTCATTATTTAAAATATTTCTTTTTTATTTTTAAGTTTTTATAACTATTTTCTTTATTTACTAATATTTCAGTATTTAATATTTGTTTTAAAATATTTATTTATTAATTTATTACATGTAATTTATTTATTTATTTATTTATATATTTATTTTTTTGTTAATTTAACATGAAGACTACCATACTCGCTACATCTCGAACTTTGAATCACGATAACTACACATCCGCACGGTAGAATCTCAATCCGCGAGGCAGAAACATTCAAAATTATATTGCCTTCAAACACTTACAATCTTGATCAGCCAATCTTAGCATTAACAAGCGAAATTAATTAACAACACCTAAGACACTCCGAAAACAGAGTTTCGTCTTCCAAAACATGCATGAGCGAACTCCACTTTTGGAGTTTCCTCAGATTTTTTAACCGGGACTCCGAAAACGGAGTTCGATTCGACTGGTAACTCTAGTGACTGTTCCCCATAGACAACATAATTTTGAAACCAAACCAGGAAATTCTACAAAAACATATTTTTATGGACGAGTTGATAATTTTTGTCAGATTCAAAATTTGATGCGCGAAACAGCCTAGGACTCAAATTCACATGGATAAAACAACATCGACACCTTCAACTGTTCAATGATGGGGGGGGGGGGTAAATACACTCAAACAGGTTATAATCAAATAATCTATGTCAAAAACGGAATTCTATGCGTTCATTTTATCTCTTAATCTATATTACAAGTATTGCATTACATGTTTTCATTATTGACTTCTTCCATTCTCCTTCACTCAGTTCAATATTCACAAATCATACTTCATAAGCTTGTATGGATACGGAAAACATTTATTCAAGCTTCCATTTCTACAATATTATTGACGTAGAACACAAATATGAATATAAGACACAAATTGAAAATGAAATGAAAACGGATATATACATAGACACCATATTTTGGAAAGTATATACAGCACCAACTGTTTTTATCCTGCTTTTAAACATTTATTTATTTATTTATTTATTTATTCTGTTACTGCTTTGTTGATCATGCGCATAAAGTGGAAAAATCTTTGACAAGACGAACTTGGCCAGTTTATCGAAGAAGAAAAAGTGCATAGATATATTCTGTCCGCAGGCAGTTTCTCTAACTTTTGATAAACCGTCAGTGACCTTCGTTTAAAATTCCTAATGTTAAAAAAAAAAAAAAACAGCCCTCCCTGATTTATGTAGTAACCATTATTATTGTCTACCCTGCTATATAATCACCACAAATAAAGATTTAGGAAGTTTTTTGATATTCACACAATTTGGTAATTTTTACCGCTCTTCTATATATCATAATTTTTTGTAAAAACGGGGAGATATACCAATACCAACTACTTTGATAGATTGTGCAGTTGTTGCACTCTAAATGAAGTTGAAGATGAATTACATTTTTATTTCACTGACCCCTATATTCTGATATTCAGAAGGTGAGATCACTATTTTACTTAAAACTTAATAATTTTTACCCTAATTTCTTTATTTTACCTTCACAAAATAAAACCAAACTTCTGTTTGATAACAATACAAAAAATGTTTTGAAAATTACTGCTAACTACTTTAGAAATTATATAGTAATAAGAAATACCAATATCTGTTCATTAGAATAAACAATTTCTTATTGTTACCGCCTTGCAGGTTACAGACTCGCTACACTTTTTGTGTATATTGTTTGAAAAGTTTGTATATTTTTGTAGTTTACTCATCTTTCCTTGTAAAGATTGTCATTTTATGTTTAATTAGATTGTAATTTTAGGTTTAATTAGATTGGCTGGACCAATTATTGTAACTGTATCCGTGCAATAAAGTAAAGTATATCATTTGTCTATAGTATGGAGGTTAATATAAAAAAGAAAAGGAAAGATAAAAAGGATATCTTGGTTTGAAGTTTTTCTCGGTAAACACCTTCTTTTTTAAAAAAAAAAATTATATCAGGCCCATAAACCTTGATTACAGATAAAGTTCAATGATACATTTTGGACCTCTTTACCCGATCTTAAGATATCATATCAAAATGGCGCTGATTTAAAAAAAAAAAAATGAACATGGAGTTATCCAATTCACATTGCTTTCAAATATTTACACCTCAAGATAAAGATAAGCGGTAAGGATGAACAGACCGTGATTTACTGACAAAGAAAAATTCACATACTTTTTACATGTCACACAATTTTACGAAAAAGTGCAGTACGTCATGGGTTAATGACCCAATGTTTGGTTGACGATTGAAGAAATAATTTCTATCAATAATCAATCCATCTAATTATACTAAAGGATATGCTGCCATACACATAGCCAACCGAACTACAAGAGTATGCGTTACTACGGTAGAAACTCGAACGCATCATACCGGATTATAGACTTTACAAAAATTGATGACGTTTCTAGCACTTCCTGTAGGATAAAGACACATGTTGACTTAGCGGTAAGTGTAATTTTTTGTGTTTTGCATTATAATGATGTTAGCATGACATTTGCTACAATAGATTAATTTGATTTAAAACTTATTTTAACAAAGAATCAAACAAACAGATGAAAGATGTAAAGGAACTAGATTTTATTGTAAATTATTTGTAGATAGGCCGACTGACTATCCTTTAGAGATCTTGCGATTAGTAGCCTTGCTTTTAATATGCAAAGATATATGTAATTTTTAATATGTTTTTGATGAAAGAGCAATTAGACTGAAAATGAGTGATTAGTTAGAAAATTCGATTTTAACACCATGCTACCTGTAGTTTTTATTTCATTTATTTATTTTATTGCACGGATACAATTACAATAATTGATCAAGGCAATCTAAGATAAAATGACAATCTTATTAAACATAAAATTACAATCTTATTAAATATAAAATGACAATCTTTACAAGGAAAGATGAGAAAACTACAAAAAATATACAAACTCTTCAAACAATATACACAAAAAGTTGTTATAACGAGTCTATAACCTGCAAGGCAGTTACAATAAGGAAATTGTTTATTCTGATGAACAGATATTGATATTTCTTATTACTATACAATTTCTAATTTAGTTAGCTATATAAATATGTTTAATAGAACATGCCCCAATTGAGTCCTCAATTCAATTGACTACATAGGCAGCTATCATGTATACATTGTCATACTTCACCTGTACAATGATCTACGGTTCAGTGTCTTACGATCGGTAAAAAGAAATATAGAACAGGTGTACAGTTTTTATTCTGTTAAAAAGAAACAAATAACTATATAACAATTGTCCACGTAATTAAGTTCCTTATGAAATCCCGCTTATTTCAATATTTTTTGTAAAATTCTAGGACATTGGGAAATTACTTCCATTTTAAGTTATAAATATAGCAATTCTATCCACACTTATCTCAATAGTTGTTTTTTGTTGAAATATAAATGTGACGAATGACCATTAGTTATGGGCTGATTTTTCATGCTAATGTGATTTTTTTTCAAAATGTCCACATCTATAGTGTTAGAGCACTTTTTTATAAAGATAAAAATGTAAAAATCAAATTTTAGTTTTGACGACAAATTACTTCCAATTTCATTGAAAGATAGGGGAATTCACTAGTAAAGAAATATCCAAATGGCAGACATCTGGGACTTTATCATATATATTATGTAATATGTTGTTTTATTTTCTTCACTTATTAAAAGGTAACAAATTGAAAGGTTCTATTTTTTTTAATTCAAAGGCAAAAATAAATAAATAAATAAACTTAACAATGAATCAAATAAAGGAATAAACTTAACAATCAATTAAACAAAGAAATGACTAAATAAAAAATTAATGAAAATAAAATAAAAAATAATGAAAATTGAAATAAAATTTAATCATCACATACAGAAAAAAAATGAAAAAATACTTAACAATACAATAAATGATTAAATAAATTTAAAAAGATGGTCGAAGAAAATGCACCATAAGGTAAAAAAAAAGTTCAAAAGTAATTATCAAATATGAAAATAAAAAGATAAATAAGAAAGATATCTATAAAAAGCAATAATTAATTAATTAATAACCTTATGTGGCAAATAAGTTGGGAAAAATGTTTTGACTCTTGCAATAATATTTAGAAACTGATGGTAATTAATTGAAAATATTTCTAAATTGCAAGTGTTAAAAGTTTGTCTGATGCAAACTTGGACACTTGCAATTTAGAAATATTTTCATTAATTACCATCAGTTTCTAAATATGAATTTGAATTCTATTTGAATCTAATTTAAAGGGTGTAAAAAATCTTGGATTTTGTGAGAAATGTTTATCTATAGATTATATATATTTTTAAATTTAAATAGATCAAGTAACAAAATAAATCTACAAAGCTACATAGATAAAACATATATAGTTTAGTTTCTTTCATAGGCAATAATTACAATAAATGTACAAAATTATGCGGTCAATTTTTATTTTACTGCCATATTAAGTCCATGTTTAAACTTTCATAGAATAACAGAGAGAGAGAGAAAGAGAGAGAATTTTTTGATTTTAAAACAAATTAATTGTAATAATAATTATAATTATAATAATAATTAAAATTTGAAATATCTTTTCTTTTTTGTCTTCCTTGCATTTGGTATATGCTTTCACTTATGCATCAGTCTAAAGTTTTATCTTCTACAAGCACCCTCTTGCAAGCTCATATTATACACTGTACAGACAGTAACAACAACTCTGAATAGCACAGCTAAACTACTGATCAGAGTTACGCTGCCTGATCATAGTATGTGATAGCTGAAGATGTAGTAACATAAACATAAGTAATAAATCTCTTTACAATAATAGAGTAAACTTATTAAATACAGAAATGTCAACAAGTCTTCAGTTTTGTAACCACATTCAAATCAGTAATTTGTTGGGTCAGTTTGATACACTGTACAGACAGTAACAACAACTCTGAATAGCACAGCTAAACTACTGATCAGAGTTACGCTGCCTGATCATAGTATGTGATAGCTGAAGATGTAGTAACATAAACATAAGTAATAAATCTCTTTACAATAATAGAGTAAACTTATTAAATACAGAAATGTCAACAAGTCTTCAGTTTTGTAACCACATTCAAATCAGTAATTTGTTGGGTCAGTTTGATACTGTTTTCTTTATTTTGAAAGTTCTCAAAGAAATAGGTTATTTCTTTTTATTTAGTCTAATTGTTTTTGTCTTAGACCCCTGTCTTCTAATGATATATATTATATATATATATATATATATATATATATATATATATATATATATATATATATATATATATATATATATATATATATATATACATGTATATACAAGATTATGTAAAAGAAACATTGTGATATATAACACAAATACCTTTTAAATTTTGATGTGCCCTATGAGCATATTTCGGAAAATCATTCCTCATCAGTGACACTAGTGATATGTCACAAAAATTTCAAAGAGAAATATGAATCTTCAGTTTTTATCATTAATGAGGAATTCTGGATGAATTATGAAAAAATTCCACATATGTAATATAATGTAGACATACATGTACATCTGTATATGAAATACTGTACATTTGTTATGTTAAAATTATTTTGTATGGTTTTAATAATTTCAGAGTTAAAGTTTGAAAATAAAAATAAAAACCTGTGTCTTCTGTACATTTGTTATGTTAAAATTATTTTGTATGGTTTTAATAATTTCAGAGTTAAAGTTTGAAAATAAAAATAAAAACCTGTGTCTTCTAGATTAATGTTCTATTGAATATCTTGAGAAGAATGGTTGATGTTGAACTAAGTGATGCAGAAAAAGTCTATATATTACATGGTGTTCAGGTATGATTTGTTTTTCTAATAGAATTTATAACATGTGTATGTGTTTTTGTTCTGTAAAATAGATGTTTGCTGCTATGTATATGTTATTTTATATATTAATCACATTCTTGCAAACCCTACACTTGAAAAAAGTCATGAGAATATCAAGTTTGAGTCTGCTTGGTTTCAATTTTTGATTGATTAATTTGATTGTTAGGTCATTGTAAACTATAGAAATTTAATAAACATACATGTATTTCGGTTTGTCTAAAACATCCATATGTACATGTATTAAGTGACTGTAATATTCAAAACAAAAGGCTTAGTCTTGTAATAGAAAAAGGCCACATATAAATATTTTAAAATACACATAACACTTTAACCTGAATACATTATATGCATGAAAATGAGAGCAAGTACCTGCTGTAAAAGAGTTTATATTTTTAGATAACCGAAAAAATTTCTACATGATGTTGTAAACAACTTACATTTCAGTCTTTATTAGAGTTGAGACTTATAAAAACAATATATGATTTATTACTATCTATATAACAATAGTTTGTTTTTTCTTAAAGGATAACTGTAGAGAAGATGGACGTGGATGTGAGGACTACAGACACATGGAAATAGAAACTAATGTAGTATCAAATACAAGTGGTTCAGCAAGAGTTAGATTGGTAAGATTATAAACACTTTAAGTATGTATTTGGTGTTGCTTACTGGATTTTTCCTAGCTACATACACCAACATACTTTGATTTTCATATTATGTCACTTGAGGTTCAAAGTTAATTGATATGTTGTGACCAATCAACTTTTTGTCTACCTTTTTTTTATTTTTTTTAATATATTAGAATCTGTGATAAATGAGATTGTCATTGATTTATTGGTCTGTACATGTCAATCTGACTACCAAATACATAAAAAACTTATTTGTACTGAGGCCACAATGACTGAGTGAGATTAGGAACTTTTAATAAAATAGTTTATTTTAGAGTTTTCCATTGCCTGAAACACACAGTAATTAGAATTTCATTGACATTGTATGCATCCACCTGTATGTCTGTTTCTTGATGGTTTCCAGGTGATTACTTGAAAAAGGATTTTTTCAAACTTTGAAATTTGCTATGTATTTGGTATTACATAATTAGCAATGGTTTTGGTTCATCAAATATTTTGATAACCTTTTTGTAGTTGTTGTAATGAAGGTTGCTGTATGCAGTAGCATGTTTAAATACTTTTCAGATTGCCTGGTTATAAATGATATGCACTGCCAGATAGATTTTAATACGAAAATAATGTACCTTAACACTTATTGCTTTATTAAAATTACATATTTTCTTCATCCTTTGAGTTAGTATTTTGAAACTTCTTGGTTATTGTAAGTTAAATACATGTAGTATTTATTACTAATATTAACAGGCAAATACTGATATATTAGTTGGTGTTAAGGCAGAATTAGGTGCCCCAGCTCCAGAAAAACCAGATAAAGGAAGACTGGAGTTTTTTGTAGATTGGTAAGTTGTAATTATATACTGCATTGATTCCTGTGTAATTATTTAAACTTTCATTGTTTTTGTGATTATTGTAATGGGCATTGTTTCCAATGTAGCTAAAAGGTTTGGAAAAATTTTTCCTTAAACAATTTTGTTTATAACAGCAGCCTGAGTTTGATCAATCACAATTACATGTAGGTTAGAGAAATGCCACAAATTCATAAAATTTGTAGTTAAAGAAAAGTTTTATCATAAATGGATCAATCCTGTCGATGAAACAAAACTGTCTCACTGTAATGTAAATAACTTGTAATCTATCTAGTGTCATATTAGTGTCTAGTGTCAAATTATAAAAAAAATAATTTCAGTTCTGCAAATGCCACACCCGAGTTTGAAGGTAGAGGAGGTGAAGAGCTAGCTACTGAGATAAGTGGAATGTTAAACAGAGCTTACGATTGTCCTGCTTGTTTAGATCTACAGAAATTATGTGTCATACCAAATCAGCAGTGCTGGGTTTTATATATAGATATTCTGGTGAGTGATCATCCTGAAGTGTTTAGAAGCAAGGTTTATGGTCAGCATAAATAGTACTTCAACTAAAAACAAAACTGATATTTTTAATTCAATGTGTAACCTTTTTAAAGTTACTTATTTAACTAAGTGATTAAACTTTTTTTGTTTTTGCATCATGTTAAGGTGAAAAAATAAGCCATTTAGTGTGAGGGCTGATTGATATGTTGCAAGCCTTGTATTGAAGGAGGTTAGCATCGATGTCTTTTTTCTACCTTCTATTCCCTGACTGTTTACAACCATGTAATCAAAAACTGGTGTTTTGGTCAGTTTATATCTGACATTGTTGTCCATTTCTGAACAAACTTGGTATAAGTAAAATACTCTTGACACAGTGTTAACCCTTTTCCTCATTTTGATATTAACATGTTGAGTGTTTTATGTAAACATCAGGTCAGTTGTGTTGTTTTATTGATTGTCATTTTTATGCTGCATACATTTTGTTTTGTTCATTCATAATTTGTATAAAATATTTTATGTTTTCAGTTATTAGAATGTGGTGGTAATCTGTTTGATGCAGCATCTATAGCAGTAAAAGCAGCATTATATAACACAAAGTAAGTTATTATTTTAAAAATAAAAAATAAACTATAACGGCAGATTATTACATAATTAAGATTTTCTGTATTAAAATGAAGCAAATTTGAAATCTTTATAAATTTTTTAGTTTATAAGTATTCAGTAAATACTATGTGACTTTATGGTAATGCCATCTATAATTTAGTTATATCAGAATGTTTTATTTCTACATAGTACATCACTGTCAGTTTGACAAAGTTTGCTAATATTAAATTTAAACCAAGGCCATTTATTGCTATTTATGTAACTATTTTATAACACCTAACAAAAGTCTACAGAGCCAAATCTCAAAGACTATTTTCATCCAGTCTCATCCATCCTGTGCACACATTCTAATACTTTTTAGTGCATGTTTTTTTAAGGCTTATCATGTGGCTTCATGGCCTCAGTGGCATGTGGTTTAAGGCATGTGCTTACAAATTACAGTGCCTCTAATTGCATAGGTTCAAATCCCACTTGGGCAGATCCTAGTTTAAGAAAGTTAGTTAATTTCTTACTGAAAGTTGGTGGGTTTTCTCTAGGCACTCTGGTTTCCTTTACCATCTCAGAACTGGCTGTGTTGTATGTGTGAAAAAATATTGATTGGGGCATATAAGACCATTAATCCAATCCAATCATTATCATTGTCAAACTGCAAGTTAGCTATGTTGACTTCTGAAATCTTTTGTTACAGTGTTAAAATTATATGAATAGGAGTGTAAACCATGTTACGGAGTAAGAAAATTCCACTTGTCCAACATCTAAAGATTACCTTGTTCAACTTGCCCTTAGTATAGTGAATCTTTGTTACTGGTATTTACTGAGAAACAATCAACTCCAAGTCCTCGACCAGCTAGAGGAATTTTTTTTTTCTGGTCCACCAAACAGATTTAAAAAAATTAGTCTGTATTCAAATTGGACAATCAGACAGCAAATCTTAAATCTTATCTACCCCCAGTCTGTATTGTTTCAGAGGTTTCCAACTTGTATTTTTACTTTCTTTCTTGTATTTATAAGAAATTAAGTTTTGAGTCTTGACCAAAAGTATCTAGAAACAAAAATTTGCTATTATAAACAATTACTTGCATTTGCAACACATCTAAAAAGAAATGTCAATTTGTTTCTGTAATTTACAGAATTCCCACTGTTACAGTGAGTCGAGATGAGGGAATTATGGAGCTAGAAATCTCAGATGATCCGTATGATGTTCAGAAAATAGAGGTCAAATTAGCACCTTGTATAGTTACATTAAGTAAAGTAAGTAAAAAATTATAGTATTTCTTCAGATCTTACTTACAGTGCCACATATTATAAGTACCATATTACCTGTATATAAAGATCACAAAAAAAGGAAGGGAAGGTGAAATTTATGTACAGGGCCACCTCTATTTAAAAAAAATCAATCACTGGTAAATTTTACCTTTAACTAATGTTATAATGGGAAGTATACCTATACATATAGCTGTTTTACAGTTCATATCAGCATAATTTATATTTCAGTTATTTCTATTATTTGAATAAAAAAGAAAGAAAAACCAGCTTTAGATGAGAGAAAGGTGGTCCATCAGTTTCACAGATTTTATTGTTTATAGTTATAATTTACAGATTGGACATTCTCATGTTGTTGATGCCAGTCAAAAAGAGGAAAGTTGTTGTTTAGCAAGGTAAGGAAAATTAGTCATTTTACATTAGTTGGTAACTGAAGTAAAGGTCTACATTTGTATTATAAAGGACATCAGTGTTTAAGTGGTTTAAAATGGTGATTTCATATCATAGTGCCCCTAGCAATGAACCCTGTCTTAACAGATCCAAGTGTTAGAAAATTTATCATACAACTTGCCAAATCTAGGTTAATTTTCTTTTCTTCCACCAATACAAGTACTTATGTGGTTTCCAATGATGGTTAATGATATTAGAAATCATATAAAAATTAAGCCAAATATTTTCTGGCATTTCAAAATTATACTTAAGACTATATTTATTACGTCATTTTCATTACTCAAGTCGTCCTCATGTTAATGGTCAGACAAACCTTGTACAGCCTCCAGGCAACTATTTGATAACTATCTGGCGATTGCATGATGTATGCACCTTGACTGATTAACCTGTTCAAATCATGATATTTAGTCAAAGGTTCGGTCATGATCTTCTTTTCTGTTATGTAACAGAAGAATATATAAGGTTGTCACAGGCCTTAATTCTGGGGACACAGACACGTACCAACATATACACACAGCACCATGGACGCATCTACACACCCTGGCAGGTATACATACAGACTACACAACACACACGTCGGAACAAGAACCACCACGAACTACAGAATAAAGAGCCATGCAGAAATCTTACTTTTGTATTACTTCTCTTACTTTTATTATCATTATAATATGACAGTGGGTTCTAAGTACTTACGTGACATCTGTTGATGTGGTTTTAGTACTTTATAATGTCCAGTATTGTGTTTCAGATACAAGTACTTATGTGGTTTCCACTTATGTGGCATCTGTTGATATGCTTATAGATAATGTCCAGTAATGTGTTCCAGGTACAAGTACTTATGTGGTTTCTAGTGATGAGTTCCAAGTACTTGTGTGGCAATTGTTGATGTGGTTACAGTACTTTATGATGTCTGGTGATGTGGTTCAGGTCTTGTAGATTGCTTATATACCTTATGTTTTCAACCAGTTGTAGCATAAGGCAAACATTTAGACATAAACCTTGAAATAATCTTCCTCATAAATAGTCTGTAGTGCTAAAAATTGAAAAGCCAAGTCTCAGGAAAAAAGCATACAATTGAACCAGATTTTTAGCTCACCTGAGCTAAAAGCTCAGATGAGCTATTGCTATCCATCTTCGTCCGCCGTCCGTCGTGCATCGTCCGTTGTGTGTAAACTTTTTAAATTTTGATCTTCTCCTCCAAAACCACTTGGCCAAATTTGATGAAACTTGGTAACCATCATGCGTTGGTGAAGCCCTTTCAGATTTGCACAAATGAGTGAGTTATGTCCCCTTGAGGCCCCATTAGGGGGGAAATAGTAAAAAACTTTAAAAATTTTCTCCTCTGAATCTACAAGAGATATACCTTAGTTATTTCATTTATAACATCCTTAGGTCACCATTTTACAGATTTCCACAAATGGTAGCCATGGGGCTCGAAATGGGGAAATTGTAGGGCATGAGTGGGGAAATTGCTAAAAATTATATATTTGTCACTGTGTCTTGAAAACTATTAACTTTTTGTATAGGCATGTATATTAGAGTATTGTAGGTATTGACATGACAATCATTTTGATATATGGATCAAGGTTGTATGTTGAAAGGTCAAGGTCACAGCTGCAAAAGAAGACTTAAATTGCTAATTATCTTGAAAACTATTAACTTTTTGTATAGGCATGTATCTTAAAATATTGTAGGTATTGCAACAACGACCATTTTGATATATGGTTCAAGGTCATATTTTGAAAGGTCAGGGTCACAGCCGCAAAAGAAGACTTAAATTGCTAATTATTTTGAAAACTATTAACTTTTTTGTACAGGCATGTATATTAGAATATTGTAGGTATTGCAAGAACAATCATTTTGATATTTTGTTTAAGGTCATATGTTGAAAGGTCAAGGTCACAGCTGCAAAAAAAGACTTAAATTTCTAACTATCTTGAAATCTATTTGTGTAGGCATGTATATTAGAATATTGTAGGTATTGCGACAATGACCATTTTGTTATATGTTTCAAGGTCATATGTTGAAAGGTCAAGGTCACAGCTGCAAAAGAAGATATAAATTGCTAATTATCTTGAAAACTATTGACTTTTTGTATAGGCATGCATATTAGAATATTATAGGTATTGACATGACAATCATTTTGATATACAGATCAAGGTCATATGTTAAAAAGTCAAGGTCACAGATAAAAAAGAAGACTTAAATTGCTAATTCACTTATACGACAGGCCCCAAAAAAATCACCCAATCTAGGTTCCTGATTGATTTTAAACTTAAATATAGGGCGGTCCAAAAGAAAGTTACATTCAATAGATTTAAATTGATAGTTGACCACATCCTGTTTTATGGACAGTAAGCCTTAAGGGCAGTTTTAAAGATGAATCAGGTACTTTAATTTTCCCAAATTTACATACAGAATCAAAGTACTGAAGAGCTGAATACCTTTGCCATATTAACTGATTGGAGTGTTTTAAGTGCACACTTATTTTATTCATTTTACTTTAAACAATGTTGAAGCTTAAATGTGATAAAAATTATAAAATTGTATGAGATATGAATTATTAGACTGCATGATCATCCCCTTAATTCTTAAAATATCTACATGTAGTTTAATTTTAAAATTTAAAAAAAGTATTGCAATAAGGGTTTGTAAGGAGACTGAAACTTTAAGTTTCCCCCAAACTTTAAGTTTCTTGTCAATTATATGCACACTTTGAGACAATAAGGGTAATGAAACATTTAGCATTTTGAACCATCCTATCAGAGGGATTATACTATACTTGTGCAACAAACCTACACTAAACATTTGAAATACAACCTTAGATATTCAATTCTAACTGTGTAATGTCTTAAAAATTTACATTGAAATATTCCCTTGAGTTGAGTGTTCACTTATTTGAGTTAATGATTGTGAATTTGGGGACGTTTGCAACATAACAGTGAGTCAGTGGCAAGTCACACACCAACAACTTTACTTATTTACATGTTAAAAAATGTCATAAAGCATCTCTTATTTTTTTTTTATTGTTATTGTCATGAAGCATTTTCAATGTATTTTACGATAAAATTTAAAATATACTTTACGACAAAATCATTTTTGAAACCAAACATATTCACAAGGCATTGTCACAGACAATATATCTCTCGCCGATGGGTTCTAATGTTTTCAAGAAGGGCTCAGTTTGAATTTGTGTAGAAGAAAATGAAGGGAAAAGCACTGCTCTGTTTCCCAATAATATCTATCTGAGGTTTGCAGTTGATATGTTCTATGGGAAACATGAAATAGCCCTGAAACAAAACTCCAATAGATGCACTCTGCCAAAATATCCCCTCAGCTTAAAAAAGGAGTCCAAAAAAGAATACTACTCAATATACACATTGTTTAACTAATTAGAAGCAATAATCCAGAGTTAAATTATCATGTGTGTGTCATGATTACTTTTTAAAAAATTTAGTGTCTCCCCCCCCCCCCCCGCAATACACACATGCATGTACATGTACTGAGTAGTGTGAAACAAATTCTAATGAGGCAAACTGTAAGTAAAACAAGAGGAATAGAAGCGTCCGAGAAAAAAATTGACAAAATGAAAGAAAAGAAAACAAAAAACTCACCAGTGAAGATTATTAACATGGGACATTTGTTTTCTTTCACCTCTTAAAAGAACCTTTAAATTTCCTATTACATAACTTGTACAAAAGCACAAGTACAAAGGCATCTATGGCAAACTGACTGGACAGATGTCTTATTAGTTCAGTCAGTAGAGCAACACATTGGTAAAGGGAAGCTTACGGGTTTGAGTTGTTTTTTGGCCCCTGTATTTCCATTCCCTGTTTCACACTTAAGTTATCTTTTTGCCAAATCCAATTTGAGACAACTGAAGGTGTTACAAAAGAGAAATAATGCACAATTCATATAATAATAATATGATAATTTTTTTCGGTTTTGGATTTCTTTTCATGTACACAAGTACATGCGCAAATAATCATGTTAGTCAGTTTGATTGTAAAATTTTGTGACTAGTGGTATGATATGACATCATTCCTCTTCAATTTACTCATTGCAGAATATCTATAAATGTAATTTCTTGATGATTTCTGACAAGGGTAATGAGTTTTTATTTCTATGAAACACTAATCATGGCATTATTATATACTGTATATTTGTGTAGTCTAGATGAGGGCGATAACAGGTTCCTGTTAGTTTGGCAACATTGGTAATAGAACATGTATTTATTTATTTATTAATTTTATTTATTTATTTTTTGTTTAATATATTATAAATATTGTCATTTCAAAAAACATTGTAAATTGTATATAGTAATAGTATGGAATAAACCAACTTACCACGACATGTTGCAGAATGCTTTTAATGCAATGTAGAACTGTCATGGCGTCTGCAACCAAGTGGTCTACATATATATTATGCAAATCTTAAAACAAGGTAATACATTCTCAGTTAAAATTTTTAGATATGATTAAAACTGGATAAATACCTGATTCTAACTTAAAATCTAGTTTTGAGTTTTACCTGTGTAACAGTAAATTATATCAATGGTCAACTTAAAATGTTTATTTAAATTATACTTAGGAGAGATGTATTGTTATAAAATGACCACAGAAAGTAAAAGATTAAATGTAGCATGAAATTGAATTTTACACGCCCCTTTTTTCAAAGTTGGGGCCTGTCGTATAAGTGAATTATCTTTGAAAACTATTAACTTTTTGTATAGGTATGTATATTAGAATATTGTAGGTATTGCAACAACAGTCATTTTGATATATTGATTAAGGTCATATGTTGAAAGGTCAAGGTCACGGCTGCAAAAGAATACTTAAACTGCTAACTATCTTGAAATCTATTTGTATAGGCATGTATATTAGAATATTGTAGGTATTGCGACAATGACCATTTTGATATATGGATCAAGGTCATATGTTGAAAGGTCAAGGTCACAGCTGCAAAAGAAAACATAAATTGCTAATTATCTTGAAAACTATTAACTTTTTGTATAGGCATGTGTATTTAAATATTGTAGGTATTGCAACAACGGCCATTTTGATTTATGGTACAAGGTCATATGTTGAAAGGTCAAGGTCACAGTTGTAAAAGAAGACTTAAATTGCTAATTATTTTTAAAACTATTAACTTTTTTTATATGCATGTATATTAGAATATTGTAGGTATTGACATGACAATCATTTTAATATATGGATCAAGGTCATATGTTGAAAGGTCAAGGTCACAGCTGCAAAAGAGGACCTAAATTGCTAATTATCTTTGAAAATGAAAACTTTTTGTGTAGGCATGTATATAAGAATATTTTAGGTTTGACATGCTGATCATTTTGATATTTGGGTCAAGGTCATATGTTGAAAGGTCAAGGTCACAGCTGCAGAAGATGACTTAACTTGCTAATTATCTTGAAAGCTATTAATTTTATGCATAGGCATGTATATTAGAATATTGTAAGTATTAACCTGACAATCATATATGGTTTGAGGTCATATATGTTCAAAGGTCAAGGGCATAGCTGCATAAGTATATTGAAATTGTTTAATGATTTGGAAATTATTCATTGCACCTCAGTTACTTCACGCATATTATATAAGCTACTTATAAATGAAATGTGAGTGAATAATTTTTTGATTAAGTTTTGTCGGAGTTCTTAACTTGAGAAAACTTTTTAAGTTTCTGTACTTAATATATTGTCTATTGCACTTTGCAAACAATAACGGACATATCTTCAGGTGAGCATTAAGGCCCATGGGCCTCTTGTTTTAATTTTATAGAAATATTTTGCTGGATTGAGTAGGCTTACGTTTGGTGACATTTCAAAATTATGATGTGTAAAAGTTTAAGACAAATATACATGTATAGAATAACCTCACAGTTTATTCTTTCGTTATAGTTAGCAATAAGCAGTGGTAATAAGGAGTGTTTTTTATGTTTTTTATATGTAAATAACTAAAACAAAATAATTTGTGTTTTACTAGATTAATGATGGGTGTTACTCAGAATGGTACAATTACTGCATTAAAGAAGGAAGGATCAGGTAGCTTAGATCCTACAAGTGTTGAAGATATGATAGAAGTAGGTGTTATTTCTTTTTTAAAGGCAGATTTGCTCTGTTATGTTTACATTGTTAAGGAATTATTTCCACAAAGCATATAACCAACAAAATTGCCAGTCCAGTAGCATCCATTTTGGTCCTGGCTGCTAACTAAAATTGATAAAGATAAATTTAAAATAAAATTGTTTTTAAGGACATTAATATGTTGCAAAATGTACAAAGCTCTTAGATTCATTAATGAACTCTTTTGGTTATGAACTGATAATTTGTAGCAAATTTTATTTATTAACTCTTTTGGTTATGAACTGATAATTTGTAGCAAATCTGTTTTTAGATTAGTTTTTTGATTCAAAGAGTTTTGCACAGGTTGCAACCCCCCCCCCCCCCCCCTTGAAAAAGTCACAGGCTAGAGAGATTGGAAATTCATTTTTTGACAAGGGTGTTGCCCATTGGCCCTCACAAGGGCTCTGTCCTGGACTACCTGGGACCTTAATCAGCTTCAGTAACACACTGTTGGGGGTCTGAGCCTTCTGTACTCAAAAATGTCTCATGATACATTTGTTAACTACCTTTCATAAAATTCTGGATCCACTCCTGGTTTATATATACCGGTACATGTATAACATAGAGAGCAATTAAAAGGGATATTGAACTCATTTGTCCCATAAAATTTATTTTCACATAATATTTATGTAAACATAAACATGTAGTATATACGACCAGTAGAGTAAGGATGACAAACAGCAGAAAAACAATGACAAAAAAGGCCAGGTTCTTTTCAAAACATTAATGTTTTTAACATTAATCTAATAAATATTAATTAATTTTAAAAAATATTATAACACTTCATAAAATAGACTTCATTTACACAGCCTTAAAAATAAACGACAGAATTGCCTCCCTCCCTTACAAAAAATAATATATAAAATCACAATGCAAAATTTTGCATTTGCCATCATATCTTGTTTGCTTGAAACAACCACACCATATTTACATAAATTTCTCCCTATTATTTTTAGACAGGTAAAAGGGTAGGAGAAGCATTAAATAAAAGCTTAACGACAGCTTTAGAAGAAGAGGAACGACAGGGCACAAAAAGCAAAACATTGGGCTTTCTTAGATAGCATTAAATATACATGTAAATAGAGTTTACATTGTTTGTTATATGTTCATTTTATTTAAGTCATATTTTTAAGCAGCCACGGCTCAGAAGGTAAAATTTGCAATTTTAACTTGTGTATATAAGTACACAGTATCACAGAACTTATGTATCATTGGTTTTTCATTATAATGTATAATTTGGTTGATGAAATATTCTAGATAGTCACCACTAGTTGTTTTGTGTCCCTTAAGTAACATAACAATATAACAATAAATAATTTTAAAACAACTAACTTTATAACCAAATTTCTGTCAACATTGTATTGAATTATTTGAGTTAATTTTCCTGCATAATGATGTTTAAATAATCAATACTGAAAATTTAGTAATTCTGTTAGGTATTTGGTTGGAATGGTTGTTTAAGCTCCAGTCAATAATATTTCATTTGTTTCAAAGTGGTTTGTAATTTCTTGAGCGGCTGAAAAAAAATCAAGATTTCTGAAATCAGTGATCTTAGGCAACCATATCAAACTTTCTCACTAAGGACCTAAACCCAAGCTGTGGATGGCACTTGGCTCAGTAGTTGACTAGTGTACTATGTGGTGTCAAGTTAAGCTTAACTAGAGGAGTATTTTATGTATGTAATAGCATAACTTGTAACAATGCACATCACATTAAAACCTTTTACCTGACTTATAGATACATAAATGTAAATATCATTTAAGGGCTGGGCTGGTTTCAGAATCGTTCTAAATTCTAACATTTTCCTTTCATTTTACAAATAAAAAAAACCTGAGTAATTTTGTTAGTCTTCGAATTATTCATCAACTTTAAAGATTATAAGCTTTTGACACTTGTAAAATTTTTGTCTAAAAGTATGGAAATCAATTGGCAAGGAAAAGAAAATGTTTTCAATTGGAAAATAAATGATTGTGAATAAAAGCCCTAGTAGAGATATTTCTAAGCTGTGTGTGAGTGTTATGTATATTTTAATTAACAGTAAAAACATGTCTTTAGCATATATCTATTAAAGTTATAGGCCATGAAAAAGCTTAAATCGTTTCACATATTTTATAAAGTTTTGATGTACATGATAAGATTGTTTTACCACATACACATAAGTTGTTTAGCTCCTGTGTCAGTCCATAGTCTAAAACTTTATTATCAGTGATGTTAATAAATATGTGTTGAATTTTTTTGTATCTATTTTTTGTGTGTTCATGAATGCTTTTGGTTTTGCTAAGCAAATTTTATTAAACTACAAGTTTTATATATTCTAAAATACACAGGTACCGATAATTCAATCATCATCTGGTTTTACAATGTCGTTTATTGTGATTAGTACAGGTATTATCATACTTGCTAACTAAGGTGATGGTATGAATGTCGTTGCAGATTGCTTCAGTCATTTAAATTGTACAATCCGACTTCCTGAACGTAACCACAGGTCTGAACGTCACCACAGGTAATGACATTCTTTATCATGACACTGAAGTACTCATCATTCTGACGAATCTTGATTGCTGTTCCCAGCTGCACGTTTATGTTTTTATATCGGATCAGTTGCGAAGGTTTTATGCAAGAGTCAGGCCTAAACAAAACGGTACCAAAATAATTTCTCTTCCAAAAACCCGAAGTAGGCAGTTATAATGAAGCCTTAATAACGACAAAAGTGTTTTACCACCTTGTGAGGTTGACGGCATATGTGGAGACGGACTTTATTAGTGACCCGCTTCTGCAGTGGTCTGGGTGCCTCAGGATAAATAACTCGTCTATAATATGGAGATATCGGGTTCGACCCGACATTTTTCTCCTTCCTGTTACACTTCTTGTTTTACCACAAATATAACGAAATCGAAAAAAGTGTAATCTAAATCAAAAACCTGAACACTATTTCATAATAAAAGCCTTTATAATGCAGTCCTTTGGGTCCATGTTGGGCATTGTTTCGGTCGGTAGTCACTGTGTAAAAATAAACAAATTTATTTAAGCATTAAACTTTGTTTGTAATCGATCTATGATGGTTTAGATCGAATGGCTCTCGCGATAATTTGAATAAACCGCGAAGCTTATATTTACAACTTACAAATGTTTGAAATTTGATTAATTCATTCATGATTTTCGTGGAAATTCCTCGTGAATACCGAACAGGTTTCAACTGCATTAAACTGGGTTAGCTCCGCCCACCCGTACTCAGTTACCAATGTAACCATACTTCCCCGTGGTGCAAAACCACGACGTCAGAATACGAAAGGTCGTGCGAGAAACTCTGTCTATGCTGTGATAGACCGAATCTCGTCACATAAGTTATCTAACATCTGACTAGTTTTTCTACTTACTTTGACAAAATACAAATTTCAAAGAACACGCCTGATACAGAATCTTGTATTACCACACTGTGGTGATACAACAATGGCGCTTAAAGCTGCATTAAGTTTTTCAATTTTCTGAATTTGTTTTTGATTTTCTAAAAATATATTTTATTAAAAATAGATATCTTCTAACCATGATCCGTGGCATTCATTTTCTAAAATTTCATTTCTTTTAGCTGTAAATAAACGGAATCCCCTGACCGGTTGGTCAGTGTTTTACGATGGTTATTATGAGCTTGGAGCATGCGCACGGATGTACGAAAAACCCTAGAATCGAAGGTGAAACATGACAGATTGCATTAATTGTCCTTCATTAATATCCAGATGTATTTAAAATGGTGTTATGTATCCCTAACTAAGTCACAAATGACAAATTCAACGAAGTTCTGTTTTTAATTTATTGTATTTCACCGTTTGAAAGTTGTGTTTAAATGACCCGGGTTTTGATGACGTAACCATGTTCTAATATAAGATCCCAAATGCTGCATCTCGCTGGGTAAATACTGAAATTTCTGTATTTATTTGAGCTTATATCGTTGAACCAAATGTAACGTTGTTCATTAGGAACATCATTAATTAGATTAGCACCGTTTTAATTTTTTCTTTGGAAAACTTTATGCAGCTTTAAGTACACGTGCACTGTTAGACCGACTACTTTTCATGACGTCACGGGGAATCCCCAGGTAGCATACTGAATACACAATTTCTTTTTTATTTCACATTTAATTTTTGTTTATTAATATGTAAATCTTTTAAAAAATAAATATAAAGAATTTAATAATAATAGTAATAAACCAATACCAGCGCCAGAAAACGACATGCACTCGCCTTCTCCATTTCTGGAATATTACTAAGCAGTCCGGTCATAAAAAACATTTCATGTGTAAACAATTATGCAGTCGCATCAAAATCCATGCAACATGAAATAACGAACATATTATGTGGAACCAGCCGTTACGCGAATGTAAACCATCAAACCGCACACAGTGACAAACTCTGAAAATTCCGAATGGAATTAGCCAGTGTATTACGTGATACCTCATAGCGTTTGTGCGGGACAATTATATCTATTGACAACAGAATCGCATAAAGTTACGTTTTCCCGTAATAACGACGTTTTTTCGGGAATATCTGACGTAAACGTTATCCATTTCATTCCGCACAAACGTTGAGGTATTGATCACGTGGTACACTGGCGAATTCCATTATCCAATTACTCTCAATCAATAAACGAACAATATTCTAGGCAATCTTTTTCCGGTTTTCATAGACATACTTTTAACATTTCTGGCAATGTCACTATACACCAAAGAGAAAACGACCCCGAATGATAATAAACAGTAACGAAAGTGACTAAAGTAATGTAGGTCATTCTTAACTTTTCATAAAATGAAACTTGTCATTGACTTCATGACGTCATGTATTATGAAATGATAAACTTCAGTGTGGTAAACTACACTTTTCACACAAACTTTTGTTTTTATTATTTTAATTAACGTTGTTGAAAATGTTAGAGAAAAATATCATACACACAGTGTGTAGATACATCTCTTTGTATCAAGCGCGACTCATAGTGATACCGGCTGCTTAAAACAGGACTCGACCTGATACAAAGGGTTGTACCTACAAACTGTGTATATAATATATATTTGATTTGGATTGTAAATATATGTGTATAACATGTTGACTGTTGTATACAGCTCAACAACGTTTTGGTACAAATCCTGAAAAAAAAAAAACTAAAATAAAATCCAGTCAAGGATAATCCACTGTTAAGGTTAAATAATGTCTCCAAAGTCGGGATATTATATTCACTTGTCTTAACATATTTTTTCTCTTGTTTGTTGTTTTGTTATATATCCATTTTTTATTCGTTAGTTAGGTTGTCACTGTTCAGATGACAATGTACGCAACATTTTATTCAAAAACGATGTTTTAAATTTTATTTAGGTTTTGTAGAGTTCATAAAGAATTCGGTTTTGACATATATATGTCATACACATATACGGAATCTGACAACATTTATTATGTTAAGCCATAGATTATCCAAATAATTTTAAAATGTACATGTACTTTGAAATAAATTGATCTAAAGTTCACAGAAACAAATATTATGATGGTCATACAAAAGATAATTGAATCGCACTACTTGATTTCTTTTTGTCCTAATTTATGTACCCATCGAAAGTAGAGAGTTTTATTGGTTCAAAATTTGTCTGTAATTTATCATTTCTTTCTGAGATTTCTGCAATCCTTACTGACATACATAACAGGTATATTGTTGTCACAGCTGATAAAGCTTCTAACAACATTATTTTCGTTTGTAACATATTCTATGTTGAATGTCTTATTAAGGAGCTTGGTTTAGATAGTATATCGGAGAATCCTACTTATACCAATTAATTTAACCAAAGATGAAGTTCTTTCCAATCACAGGGGAGTACTTGAGGCTATTGGTATCAATTTAAAACAGGAAGAACTTGACCTGCCTTACTTGTATTGGATTTCAAAACTTCACAAAAATCCATACAAGGAAAGATATATAGCAGGTTTCTTCTAAATGTACTACTAAATCATTATCATTAATTCTAACACAAATTTTGACAGTCGTCAAAATGGCCTTCAGACGTATTCAGATAAAGTCTATTCTACATCTTGCATCAACCAAATGTGGATTCTCAAAAATTCTAAAAAAAAACTAATAGAGCATTTTGTTCCTAATACTCTATCTTCGGTAAAAAGTATATATTTTTTTTTATTTTTCTACCCTTTACA
The DNA here is from genome assembly GCA_029721355.1 of Tegillarca granosa. Lineage (NCBI taxonomy): Eukaryota > Metazoa > Mollusca > Bivalvia > Arcoida > Arcidae > Tegillarca > Tegillarca granosa. The sequence continues at coordinate 12,807,818 of CM056603.1, read as the reverse complement.
CCATTATCCTTCATTCTAAATTGAAAGAACGTCTAAAAGAAATCATTCACTTTTTATTCTTTTACAAAAAAACGGTAAACCAAGATATAAATACCTAGTGCTCAACAGGGATTCTGGTTATTTTGTAAAACACCATACAGACTGCAAACAAAAATATACTGAAGATACCATCAACAAAATGTTGAGTTTTTGATAGAATACATATTTGTTGTGGTTCGCAATATTATCTTCAACAAACAATCGGTATACCAATGGGCACAAACTGTGCACTTTTGCTTGCTGATTTGTTTCTTTATTCATATGAATCAGAATTTTTACAGAAACTTGTCAAATCTGAACACTGTCGCTTAATTATTCAACTACACATACAGATATATAGATGGCGTTCTATCTCTTAAATAATCACAAATTTGTGAATGTCATCTATCCAAGTGAGCTTGAAATAAAAGACACGACAGATTATCCATGTTCTGCTTCATATTTGGACTTATACCTAAATCATGACACCCACAAAAGGTTACATCTGAAGCTATACGACAAACCTGATGATTTCAATTTTTCTATTGTCAACTTTCCGTTTCTTTGCAGTAATATCCTTACTTCTTTTGCGAATAGTGGATATGTTTCACAGTTAATACGGCACGGTAGAGCTTGTTCCCACTATGGGGACTTTCTGCAACGAAGCAAATTACTTACAATTAAATTCCTGACACAAGGATATTGCTAGGCTAAACAGGGCCCTTAAAAAGTTTTATGGCCGTCATCACAATATTGTTGATAAGTATTTAGTCACTTATCCAAACTTATATTCGATAAATTTAGTTCTTTGTTCATTTTATTCTCCAAATTGACTTGCACGTGACGGGTGTAGCTAGCTAGACAGGAGGTGCTTACCCTTCAGGAGCACCCGGCCGCACTTCCTTGATTGAAGTTGACGTGTATAACATATTTTGCCAGTTTATAAAGTTTTTACTTTGTTTTGGTGATTGTGATTTGGACAGGACTGGTATGTTTGTTTTATTTATAATTACACTGCAAAATTTAAATCAATTGCCTCTTTCTTGCTTGCAATTGCAGACGCTGAAAACATGAATGAAAACAAAACGAGAATTATTTATAATTACAAAAACAGATATTATCTAAAGGTTATCTAGATGAGGAATTGGGAAGCCAAAGAACGTCTTCGGGCCATGAAGTCCGTGATGCAACGCTAAGTTTACCTCCGCTTTCTGTAAAAGGAATAAATCCAGCTTTAGTCATTAAATCTATAACGATAACTCCTGAAGGTACATTCCTGTGATATACCCATTCCATAAACACTGCACGGATATTTAAAGTCTTAAAAAATGCAGTAGCGCCAAGTAAGACTCTGTCTTCAAATCCTTCTATGTCCATTTTAACCACAACATTCTTAAATGATTTTAATGCGTCAAGTTCTAGTATTTCATCTAATATTATAGTACTTATGTTACCATAGCTACCACCAAGCGTTGCTTTAAGTTCTTTTTTAACTTTTCTGATATTTTCAGATTTAAAGTCTATAAATGTACCGCCAACGTTGTTTTTCTGAACTCCTAGATTTACAATCATTCCTGACCTATCGGCAACTGCATTGTGTATAATAGTAACGTTCTTTTCAAAACCTCCCTCTCGCACAGAAAAACACAAATGCTGAATATTAGTATTTAAAGCGTCTATTGCAATAACCCTGCGTCCTAGTTTGGCAGCACTAAGAGTAAACACACCGATATTGGCGCCAATATCGATTAAATCTAAAGATTTGTCTGTCTGAAGTATCTTTAATACCACTAATACCTTTTGCTTATCAAAAATCCCTGCTGTTTGTATATCTTTCGAAATATAAATATCCTCTGCTGCCTTGTAAATGTATATTGGCGTTTCTCCATAAGGAGTCTGCAGTTTGGATTTCCGAAAATTCGGACACACTCGGCACACATCATCGTTTAGAGTCCATCCTGTTTTAGGATTCCGACTATATATATTTTTGAAAGGTTCTTGTTTATCACATACTTTAACCTGTTGAAGTTGTGTGTTTTCCCTTGTGTAACTTTTTTCTGCAAGGTGAATTTTCTCTGCACTAGGCGTGTTTTTTGTAAGTATCGTAAAGAGAAATAAACATAGAAATGCCAGTGGTATTCCTAGGAACAAAACATTTGTCAATCTTGATCTTCTTGTAATCAGTTTCATAATTCTGAAAATATTGTAAAACAAAACACATTAAAACTATTGAATAGAGAAAACCCTTTTTTGGGACATACCAATCATTCATTATGCTCGGAGAAACCGTTTCTCGGGAATCTGCAGGCTGGAGCAATCATTACACGAGACGAACTGTTATGGTTGAGCAGATTGGTGTAATCCTTTGTTCGCGCGTCATAACAAACCAACCTATAACGAAATCGATGACCAAGACGACTACTTTGTTCAATAATCGTAACTATAACCAAACTCCTTGAAAATTATCCGCACTCTCCGTTGTAACACAATGACAACACGTTCTTGTAATGTTAATACGGGTTTCATTGCTTTTCTTGTCTTGGCCATTCGTGATATACATTGTACATTATATAAGCAGCATGCATTGGACATCAAATGCAGCTTGTCTATGGTTGCTTACATAGAGATGACAATCCATATCTTTTCGCTCGCCTATGGTTCTCTACCTCTTTCAATCTTAAAAATTCTTTTTTAATATACGAAAGTGTGTTAGTTTTCTAGGGTCATTCTACGCGGCAAATATGGAAATGTGTATTTGAGAAGCTTAAGACCAGTTCTTTATCAAATTAATTATCAATACTAATTACTCTGACCAAGATTAACATAGACACTTGCTAGCTGAATGCAGTATCACAGAGAATCTTATTATCTAATACAAAGAGGTTTAAGCAGCATAGGGTGACTACAAATAGTTGCTTTAAGTAGAAGATATTGTCACTTCATACAGTTGTAAAGATAAGGAATAATCATGTGATAGAGTTTACAAAATAATCCAAAACTTATTATTATTCAAATACTTATTATTGTTACACCGTCCAAATTCTGTAATTGTATAGTGTATATATAATACAAATACCAGTTAAATTTAGATGTGCGAGATGTGCACATTTCCGAAATTAATTCCTCATCAGTGATACTAAGACCGAAAAGTTTGAAACAAAAGTTTCAAAATTATATAAATCCAAATCCAGCTAAGGAATGCTTTGCATGAGGGAACAAACCTCAGTTTTAAATAAATTTCAAATTTTAGACGACTGAAAATTTGCTAAATGGTATATTTTCTGACAGCACAAAGTACTGCCTACTGAGTTATGGATACCCTCGGGGTATCTAATGTGTTTGTCCTTTCTGTCTCGTTTCTAACATTTTTGGTACCCTTGGTTGTCTTGGCTTTTTCAAACATCGTAACTGTTAGTTATAAATTTCTTTCTTTTAATATACATGTACTTTGTAACTGACTAGATGGAAATATCCAATCAAACCGGAGATAATGAATGCTTATGCGACATGTTTTGTTAGTTTCATATTCCAGAATTTTTGTTGACGGTGGTACATGTATTAGTAGTTAGCAGACTACAAAAACATGTATGGTCTAGCGTGAATCAGTAAAACTAAGTAGATATCGTTGAATTGGGTGTTGTGCAATGTGTCTTCAGCATTTTTAGATAAGAACCTTAACATGAAGACGATAAGTCTAGGGAGAACAAGTTGAAACTACCTTGGGGTTACGTCTGTTTCTTTGCAGCGGCAAAGGCTACATTTAGGGCCAGCCTGTTTCTTCGCACCTTGAGGGTGTTCAATAACTATGTCTTCTCTTGGCTTGAGAGACTTTAATAAACTATTGACTGGTCATCTAAATTTCATCTTCTGACAAAGTATTAAACATTCAAAATGGCGCGTTTACAAGTAAAGCTCTATAATCAGTACGCGATTACAATTAAAAAACAATAACTGATTGAATCAAATATGAATTAATAAATCAATGGACAATTATCCATCTGAGTAATGACGCTTAAACACTTTTCATCTGGATGAAGGTAAATCTGAAAGATCATTCCACTAATATAGTTTTTTTCAGAAATTATGTCCAACTTTACTTATATCCCGAGACAACAAAAAGTCAAAAAACCACAGTGTTACAGGATACACAACAACGCAGACTACCCTGACGGTATGTCTGTTTCTTCACAGAGCCAAAGGCTACCTTGAGGGTATGCCCGTTTCTTTGTACCTTGAGGGTGCTCGCTGGACCAACAGAAATCTGTAGCGTTTCAGTACACTTACCTTGTTAACACTAGGATTCCTAGTCTGTAACTAAAAGGGCACCTCCTCGTATAGTTAGGTTGTTTTACCAACTGCGCATCCCACCAAACTCCAGCTTTTTTTTATACGTCTTTGAATGACCTTTGACATTCGCGTCAATTCTACCGATTGGCCAAGACCGATTGATCAAGAATGAAAATGAACCACGTGATTATTTTTAGTCTATGAACCCAGAATGCTTCGCGCTAAAACTAATGTAAGTCCGAACTTTCATTCATAAAATGGTAACATAAGCATTAAAATGCGTAATTAGTACAGTCAAACTTCGGTTATTCAAACTTCCATTATTCGAATACCTTAGGTTATTCAAAGTTCTCCTTAGGTCCCAACCGCCCTGCACTATAACTTTTTATTAAAAAACTTCGCATATTTGAACTTTGTAATTCGAATACCCGCGATTAATCAACCTAATTTGAGTCCTAAGTTATACTTTTCAGTGGAAATATACCCCCAAAAATTCGAAGTTGACAGTTTTATTCATTTCTGAAACGAAAACAATCTCACCTGTACAATTTAATACAAACGAGTATGGTTTCACCTTTATCCGTTTATGTTACCCAAGCGTAACTGACGGTCATTTTGAATACATTCTTACGTAAACCATGTTGATCATCAATCGCAAAAATTACTCGTAATTCTTCAATCAAACAGTAATTATAATCATAGGTAATTCAAGTAAACGATAAAAAGAATTTTGATGACCACGGTTACCATCAAAAAAATTTTTTAAAAAAACGGCATCTTTTTGTAAAAAAAAAAAAAAAAAAAAAAAAAAAAAAAAAAAAAAAATATTAAAAAAAAAGTTGACAGAAACATCTTTACGCCTTATTCACATTTCAATTCTAGAAAACATATAGACCTGTTCCGTTTCGTTTCGTTCAAAATTCTATAAAAACGTGTATTGCGTGCATAAAAAAAGCATGGTGTACTTTCTTTGGATGGCTGTACTTACTGTGTCGTATATATTACCAAGCGTTTTTGATTTTGTACCAGATGGTATTAAATTTTTATTTCTATTGAAATAAAATTAATATGTCTGTTTTTATGGAATTAATCATGACATTACTCATTATAACTGACACCGATAAAACACTTTCAATGTGCAATAGAATACTGTTGTGTCTTAATATAACGTACGATGGATCGAAGTTTGAAGTTTCAAATAACTTATTCGATTATTCGAACCTAAAATGAAGACCCTTCAACTTCGAATAATCGAAGTTTGACTGTATTTAAAACATATAAAAAGTCGCAATTTAATTTGAAATAATGAATAGAGCGTAACCGAAATTGTATGCATCAATTTACGATCGATGACCAGCCAATTACTTGCTATTTACAAGTAAGAAGTAAATGGAACATGAAGATGTTAAACCATTTTCATTATTAATAAAACTCCGTTTTTCAAGGTTTGTAGCCACATTGAACATAATTTTACCATTTATTCTAGTGACCGTTATTATCTTACCTAGAGGTGACCTAATGTGCAGTGTCCGTCTCTGCTCAGAATCTTATTTTAAAAAGTCTGCACACTCCATACAATTTTTATTTTACTTCAAACTGAAAATTTTCTATGTCCAATAACTCCACCTTGTTATCCTTATAAAGTTTGATTGATAACTGGTAATGCAGATGATATCACAAATGACCAGCTCTCTAAATTGGTGCTCCAAATAGCGCAGGAAATTCCAAGAAAGAAAGAACTCTCTGGAATTCCGTGGTTTAAACCGGATTTCTCCGAAGTCCTTCCGAATTCCGACAAAACATTGAGGAAGCGACCTCCCCATGGCCAATCCCTACCAGCTGACAAAATTTCATCTTATACAATCGGATAAGAAACGAAGGAGGTAATACCTCTGAAAAATCTGTCGAGTAAATAAATACATAATCACAGGAAATCAACTCAATAAAATAAACACAAAATGAAACTTTGCTACAATTTTAAATATCTGATGGCTATGTAAGCTCATCCTTCAAATTTTGAACGACTCAGAATAGATGACTTGGGATATTTTTAGTTAAAAATGGATCTTGTATCCGGTTTTCTCAGTAGAGTGAAAAACAGCTTGAAAAGCTAACATCTATAAAAGCATTTTAATAAGCATATATGTCACATGGATTGTCATTTATTGCATTCACATTCAAGATGCTGAACATGTGTAACATTAAAACTATAATGGCTGATTGATTACTTACTGATTACATAAACATTTACCTTTATTCCGGCCGTCATTGAAAATTTACTGAAAAATACATAGCATGTTTTAATCCAAATGTTCAGATTACAGTCATACAGTTAAAATTACAATGAATAGAACAATATACTTTGATGCGAGATATTTTAACCGAGCTCAACTTTGCAGTAAGATTAAGGATTAAGCTAGTAAGCATACTATATTGTGTTTATATCAACTATTTTCAATGTAGTAATTACAGTAAAGCCTATTTAAATGTAGGATATCATAAATTTACAAATTATCTCTATGTTAAATCTACAAATTTTCTCTTTGTTAAATTCACACACACACACACACACACACACACACACACACACCTCTTAAACATAAGTTTAAATGTTTTTAATGAACAGGTGTCCTTTATGTCGAGGTACTCAGCAGATATATCAATATATCAATCAAGCCCAAGTTCATGCGGCGAGGTTTGCTTAAATATGTTTATAAATTCTTACCTAAGTTAATGTGCTCATGTACGCAAATGTGGCAAATGAATGCAAATACACACGTGTGTCATTTTACTTATGGAGAACATTTTCATTACCTTTGGAGGTAGTGCAAAAGTATACTTAAACACTATGCAAATGCTGCACATGAACGCACAGTAAATATACGCATGTAAGTAAACTGACACCAAATTTATAATAAGATTGTTAATCGGAAAAACCTGTCCTTGTGATGTCCAAAATGTCCAAGAAAAGAGGTTCTAGTTGGTTAGATGAAAAAAACAGTATCTTTCCAAGCTTCCGTCATAGTCCTGATCTTGGACTTCTAAACACATTGTTTGTCTCGTTAGACCTATAATCAAGCCTGTGCTTAGAAAGTAAGTCATATGTCTTCTAAATCTTGCTTGGTTTTTAATATTTTTCATCTTAATATTTAAATTAAAATTTTGCATATAGTACTATTATTCTTCGTGAACGCAAAGCAAATAATCTTTTGCATAGGTACATAAGTTTGCGTGATATGTAGTATTACATATGTATCCAAACTTCGTCGCATGAACAGGGCTTAAAATTCAAGATTTGTATTGATGATGATGATTGTGATGATGATGATGATGATAAGTTGAGTGGAGTGGAGTGGAGTAATGGTGTTTTACACTCCAGTCAAGATTCTTTCAACTATTTCGAAGCGGTCAGTTCTGAGATGGTGGAGAAAACCGCAGTGCCCGGAAAAAAACAACCGACCTTTGGCAAGCATACTGACAAACTTTCTTACACTAGGATCTGTCCTGAGTGATGATGGTGATGATAATGATGATTTCGATGATGGGTTGCTATTATTATTATGTTTTCGTTTCGTTTCTTTTTCTTCTTCCTCTGCTTCTGCTTCTTCTTCTTCTTCTTCTTCTTCTTCTTCTTATTATTATTATTATTATTATTATTATTATTATTATTATATTTTGTTTATTTTCTTTTAAATTTTTGTCTGGTGCAAAACGGTATGATGGGTTTCGATGAAATTTGGTACCAACAGTCTGCTCGAAAGTCGGTGGGTGTAAATTGCGTAATTTAGAGAGATAACTCTTACAGAATATTCTTCTTTCTTTTCCAGTTTCTCAGATATATATGGAGTGCGCCTGATAAAAATGGGTAATCTGAATTAATGTATACAGTTAAGCACTCAACAGAAATGATTCAATGTTAATGGACTACATGTTAATTAAGTGACTAACCTCTTTCTCACATACAGAATTTGTTTTTAATAAATTCTCAGTTACTATGTATTAAATGGTTTTAAATATATCAAATTTTTATCAGCACTGTCAAACAAGTTAAACGCATCATTCAATCTCGTTCAAAATTTAGGGTAGGTTTTTTATTTAATTTATTTTAGTTAATTATGTCACAATCATATACAAACATTATGTACATATGTAGAATTATAACAATTATGTCTTCATTAAGTATTCTGTCTTGGAATGTCCGGGGCATTATGTCGTCTACGATCAGTTTGTGTGAACTGTTGAACTTAACAAACTATGATCTAGCCGTCATATGTGAGCATAAACTTAAATGTCAAACAATACAATACTTACATACAATAGACAATAACTATTTAAGTGTTCACAGAGCAAGTGACGATTGTGGTGTAGATCACTATGGTAAGTCAGGTGTTGCAATGTTGTTTAAAAGACAGTTAAGTTTCTGCATAAAAGAGGTAGAAGGTATTACAAGTGATAGAATTGTTGGTATAGAACTTCAAACAAGATCACAAGGCTCTGTTTTCATATTCTCCGTATACTTATCTTCAGATAGCTCTATAACAGAATACCGTGATACTTTAAACACAATTAACGGTATATATACAACATACCAACAATACGGACAGGTCATTATTGCTGAAGACTTTAACGGCAATTACAGAAGAGGTGATAGAAATAGATGTAATGCTTATAAATCAAATGCTCTAACAGATTTTATTGACAGTAATTATCTTATACCAGTCAATGCAACAAGCCATTGTAAAGGTGAAAATTTCACTTACCTTCCAACAAAGTCCATGATAGACTATATTCTAATTGATAACAAACTGAAAAACTGTATAATTAATTGTGAAATATTCTCTGAAGGAAGTGTACAAATAACATCAGATCACTTACCAGTTTTTCTATCACTCAAATTAGAATATAACGTACATATACTTAAACAGTAATTGTAATATGATTGCTTGGAATAGAGTTACAAGTGAAAATTTGTCACGCTACAGAGAGACTTTAAACAATGCTTTGTGCCCTCTTCTTAGTTATCACTTAGAAACCTATGATGACACTAATGCATTTTATGATCAACTAGTACATTTAATAAATGAATCAGCTAACCATACATTACCAAAGCTAATATATATTCCCACACAAAGCCATTTTGGACTGTCGATGTAAGAGCAGCTCATAAACATGAACGCGAAATGAGAAGAATATGGGTTTGTGAAGGTATACCTAGAGGCCGACAACACCAGTCGTATAGCAACTACAAAGATGCCAAGAGACAATTCAGGAATACACTTCAAAATGCCTGCGATTCTTATTTACAACGAACATATCAAGATATTGATGACGCAGCAGGGTGTGATATACGGCTATTCATGAAACTTGTCAGCAAGCAACGCCCGCGGAAGAATAAGGTATACCCTGAAATAGTATATAAAGACCAAATGTATAAAGATCCTGTTGGTGTAGCTGAGGCGTTTTCACGCTACTACAGTGATGTTTTTAAACCAAAAAATGATAAAAATTTTAACAATGACAATGTTATTAGAGTGGAAAGTGAATACAGCCGTTTATGTGAGTTATACGAAAACTCATTGGAAATCTTCCCCAAAATTACAGATTCCGAGATAAGCGGACTTATAAAGAAACTTAAATTTAGGAAAGCACCTGGTTGTGATAAGATACAAAATGAACATATCATTTATGGTGGTCACATCATGAGTGAGGTTATTGTCAAACTTTTTAATGCACTTTTGCGAACGGGCCGTGTACCGACAATATGGAAACAGAGCCTTGTTATACCAATATTTAAAGGTGGTAGTAAAAGTAAAACTTCGCCTGATAGCTATAGACCCGTCTCATTGTTATGTAGCCTTTGTAAATTGTTTGAAATGCTAATAATGAAAAGAATACATGCCCTTGAAATAGATGATATTTTTCTGAATAAGCAACAGCAGGGGTTTCAAAAAGGTCTCTCGTGTATTACTGCTTCATTTGTACTGCAAGAGTCCATATGTAACAATTTAGAGTTAGGTAGCAAAGTGTTTACCGCATTTCTAGATGCAACTAAAGCATTTGATACGGTGTGGCATAAGGGTCTGTTACTAAAACTTGGTTCCTTGGGCATCGGTAATAAGTTATGAGACTTCTACAGTAACATATAAAGTGCTGTCATTGTAAATACTATCCAATCTGATTGGTTCCTGGTTAGACAAGGCGTGAGACAAGGGGTGTTATGTCATCGTTCCTTTATTTAGTATATATAAATGATCTGTTAATACGACTTGAAAACTGTAAATTTTCACTACAAGTAAACAAGATTAAATGTGGAAATCCCGGTTATGCAGACGACATTGCTTGTTTAAGTTTAACTCCAGATGGACTACAATTTATGTTGGACAGTGTATACGAATACTCATGTGAATGGCGATTTCAATTCAATTCACAGAAATCAACAATACTTATTTATAGTTCAAATAAGAAAAAGACTTCATCTCTATACAATGATTGGAAAAATCGGAGACAATAGTCTGCCTATCAGCAATTCACAAATGCATTTAGGAATTCTACAGTCTTCTTCAATGAAATCTAATGACAGAACTCAACAAGCATGTGTAAAAGGTAGAAAATCATACTTTGCAATCAACTTTATGTCACAAGTGAATACGCTTATATCTGTAGACCTGTATCGTAAAGTCATTATCCCATCTATATTATACGGTTGTGAATTATGGAATACATTAACTGTTCTAGAGAAAGATTTGCTTGAACGTTTCTAAAGGTTTATCACAAAGACAATTCAAAGATTCCCTACAAAAACTAGAACATATATGGCCGAAAGTATGTTAGGTTTAATTCCTCTTAATGCAGAAATAGAAAAAAGGAAACTCTTATTCTTTAATAGACTGTGTCACCTAGAAGATAATCTTATCTGTAAACAAATTTTTAATGAACGCATTAGAAACTTTTCAAATTATCGTACAGAAAACCAACTTGGGTTTATACCGGATGTGTTTAATATAATGACAAAATACAGTGTTACAAATCGACGGGGTTGTCGTCTCTGTGTAACACTATAACTAAAGGCGTGGTATTTTAAATGGTAACTTTTATTCCGTTGGTAAAACAAACAAGTATATAAACTGTTCACAAATGATATTCCATAACGCTCACTCTCTCTGGCTAATGGGTAATCCCTATTAGTTACTTCCAGTGGGTAATCCCGTTCTGTACAGTCCAGAGGGTAATCCCTATCTGACTCTCTCATTCAAAACTCTCTCATTTATAACTAATGAACATGTGCTATACTAAGTTTCTTTCATCCTTAAATTTGATACGCAGGCCAAATTAGGTCTTAGCTGACCAGTCCAAATGCATGTTAATTTTGAGAGTATCATTTCTAATTACCAGTACATGATTTGTTGCATAACTCGCATATATGCAATCTCGGGATTAATAATCTACACAGCATGTACAGATAAGTAGAATCTGATATTGTTCTTATCTAGATTAGTATAATCTCCAAAAAATTCTGAATCATGTTTTCCCAAATATTGTAACAACAGTTTTCAATATCTTTTCCACAACTTCATACAACATAACCAGTGCATCCCCTCAACAGAATGGAAAAGATTAATCAAAAATACTATAGACGATAAACAATTACAACTTCGCAGTGATCGCACAAATTCGGATTCAGACATTGACCGTTTCAAAACTATACACGATGTTTCCCATCCAGATGCTGCTACAGTATGGAAATTCCCGGAGAACCGACAGGAATTGCAACTGGCACGCTTTATTGCAAAATTGACAGTAGTGCCTCGACAAACTGAAAATGTAACATGTGAACATTGTGAAAGACAATATAACGACCTCTTGTCTCACGCCTTGTGCTCCTGTGTTAAAACAGAATTTTATAGAAACATTTTATTTCAAGTAGTACTTGATAATTTCCACATTAACTTATCAACCGAATTGGCAAGTTACGATGAAGAAACCTTAACTCAGATATTGCTTGGAAGAAAATCTCAAACTACACTCAGCCCACCCGACCTTAAACATTTCTTGTTTATTTGCTTTACATATGTAAAAGCATCGGCAAGTGCATATGTTAAATGACACTGTGTGTATAAATATAATCTAAAACTTATTTGTATATATGTTAGCATTACTATTATTATGCAAAGTTAGTTAGTTAACAGTTAGTTAAGTTGTATGTTATATTATATTTCAATCTATCTCTGTAAAAGTGAATGAAAGAATGAATGTAACTAAAAGGGCACCTCCTCGTATAGTTAGGTTGTTTTACCAACTGCGCATCCCACCAAACTCCAGCTTCTTTTTATACGTCTTTGAATGACCTTTGACATTCGCGTCAATTCTACCGATTGGTCAAGACCGATTGATCAAGAATGAAAATGAACCACGTGATTATTTTTAGTCTATCAACCCAGAATGCTTCGCGCTAAAACTAATGTAAGTCCGAACTTTCATTCATAAAATGGTAACATAAGCATTAAAATGCGTAATATAGTACAGTCAAACTTCGCTTATTCAAACTTCTATTATTCGAATACCTTAGGTTATTCAAAGTTCTCCGTAGGTCCCAACCGCCCTGCACTATAACTTCTTATTAAAAAACTTCGCTTATTCGAACTTTGTAATTCGAATAACCGCGATTATTCAACCTAATTTGAGTCCTATGTTAGACTTTTCAGTGGAAATATAACCCCAAAAGTTCGAAGTTGACAGTTTTATTCATTTCTAAAACGAAACCGCTCTCACCTGTACAATTTAATACAAACGAGTATGGTTTCACCTTTACCCGTTTATGTTACCCAAGCGTAACTGACGGTCATTTTGTATACATTCTTACCCATCGTAAGCCATGGTGATAATCAATCGCAAAAATTACTCGTAATTCTTCAATCAAACAGTAATTATACTCCTAATTAAATTCAAGTAAACGATAAAAAGAATTTTGATGACCACGGTTACCATCATAAAAAATTTAAAAAAAAAAAAAAAAAAAAAAAAAAAAAAAAAAAAAAAAAAAAAAAAAAAAAAAAAAGTTGACAGAGACTGCTTTACGCCTTATTCACATTTCAATTCTAGAAAACATATAGACCTGTTCCGTTTCGTTTCGTTTAAAATTCTATAAAAACGTGTATTGCGTGCATAAAAAAAGCATGGTGTACTTTCTGTGGATGGCTGTACTTACTGTGTCGTATATATTACCGAGCGTTTTTGATTTTGTACCAGATGGTATTAAATTTTTATTTCTATTGAAATAAAATTAATATGTCTGTTTTTATGGAATTAATCATGACATTATTCATTATAAACTGAAACCGATAAAGCACTTTCAATGTGCAATATAATACTGTTGTGTCTTAAGATAACGTACGGTGGATCGAGGTTTGAAGTTTCAAATTAACTTATTCGATTATTCGAACCTAAAATGATGACCCTTCAACTTCGAATAATCGAAGTTTGACTGTATTTAAAACATATAAAAAGTCGCGATTTAATTTGAAATAATGAATAGAGCGTAACCGAAATTGTATGCATCAATTTACGATCGATGACCAGCCAATTACTTGCTATTTACAAGTAAGTAGTAAATGGAACATGAAGATGTTAAACCATTTTCATTATTAATAAAACTCCGTTTTTCAAGGTTTGTAGCCAAATTGAACATGACTTTACCATTTATTCTAGTGACCGTTATTATTTTACCTAGAGGTGACCTAATGTGCAATGTCAGTCTCTGCTCAGAATCTTATTTAAAAAAGTCTGCACACTCCATACAATTTTTATTTTACTTCAAACTGAAAATTTTCTATGTCCAATAACTCCACCTTGTTATCCTTATAAGGTTTGATTAATAACTGGTAATGCAGATGATATCACAAATGACATTACTAAACTAGAATGTATACTTGCGAGCAAGTATGTGTCTGCTAATCAGCTCTCTAAATTGGTGCTTTAAATAGCGGAGGAAATTCCAAGAAAAAAAGAACTCTCTGGAATTCCATGGTTGAAACCGGATTTCTCCGAAATCCTTCCGAATTCCGAAAAACATTGAGGAAGCGACCTCCCCATGGCCAATCCCTACCAGCTGACAAAATTTCAACCTTATACAATCGGATAAGAAACGAAGGAGGTAATACCTCTGAAAACTCTGTCTTGAGTATATAAATACATAATCACAGGAAATCAAGTCAATAAAATAAACACAAAATGAAACTTTGCTACAATTTTAAATATCTGATGGCTATGTAAGCTCATCCTTCAAATTTTGAACGACTCAGAATAGATGACTTGGGATATTTTTAGTTAAAAATGGATCTTGTATCCGGTTTTCTCAGTAGAGTGAAAAACAGCTTGAAAAAGCTAACATCTATAAAAGCATTTTAATAAGCATATATGTCACATGGATTGTCATTTATTGCATTCACATTCAAGATGCTGAACATGTGTAACATTAAAACTATAATGGCTGATTGATTACTTACTGATTACATAAACATTTACCTTTATTCCGGCCGTCATTGAACAACGAAAATTTACTGAAAAATACATAGCATGTTTTAATCCAAATGTTCAGATTACAGTTATACAGTTAAAATTACAATGAATAGAACAATATACTTTGATGCGAGATATTTTAACCGAGCTCAACTTTGCAGTAAGATTAAGGATTAAGCTAGTAAGCATACTATATTGTGTTTATATCAACTATTTTCAATGTAGTAATTACAGTAAAGCCTATTTAAATGTAGGATATCATAAATTTACAAATTATCTCTATGTTAAATCTACAAATTTTCTCTTTGTTAAATTCACACACACACACACACACACACACACCTCTTAAACATAAGTTTAAATGTTTTAATGAACAGGTGTCCTTTATGTCGAGGTACTCAGCAGATATATCAATATATCAATCAAGCCCAAGTTCATGCGGCGAGGTTTGCTTAAATATGTTTATAAATTCTTACCTAAGTTAATGTGCTCATGTACGCAAATGTGGCAAATGAATGCAAATACACACGTGTGTCATTTTACTTATGGAGAACATTTTCATTACCTTTGGAGGTAGTGCAAAAGTATACTTAAACACTATGCAAATGCTGCACATGAACGCACAGTAAATATACGCATGTAAGTAAACTGACACCAAATTTATAATAAGATTGTTAATCGGAAAAACCTGTCCTTGTGATGTCCAAAATGTCCAAGAAAAGATGTTCTAGTTGGTTAGATGAAAAAAACAGTATCTTTCCAAGCTTCCGTCATACTCCTGATCTTGGACTTCTAAACACATTGTTTGTCTCGTTAGACCTATAATCAAGCCTGTGCTTAGAAAGTAAGTCATAGGTCTTCTAAATCTTGCTTGGTTTTTAATATTTTTCATCTTAATATTTAAATTAAAATTTTGCATATAGTACTATTATTCTTCGTGAACGCAAAGCAAATAATCTTTTGCATAGGTACATAAGTTTGCATGATATGTAGTATTACATATGTATCCAAACTTCGTCGCATGAACAGGGCTTAAATTATAAAATTCCAGATTTGTATTGATGATGATGATTATGATGATGATGATGATGATAAGTTGAGTGGAGTGGAGTGGAGTAATGGTGTTTTACACTCCAGTCAAGATTCTTTCAACTATTTCGAAGCGGTCAGTTCTGAGATGGTGGAGAAAACCGCAGTGCCCGAAAAAAAAACACCGACCTTTGGCAAGCATACTGACAAACTTTCTTACACTAGGATCTGTCCTGAGTGATGATGGTGATGATAATGATGATTTCGATGATGGGTGGCTATTATTATTATGTTTTCGTTTCGTTTCTTTTTCTTCTTCCTCTGCTTCTTCTTCTTCTTCCTCTTCTTCTTCTTCTTCTTCTTCTTCTTCTTCTTCTTCATATTATTATTATTATTATTATTATTATTATTATTATTATTATTATATTTTGTTTATTTTCTTTTAAATTTTTGTCCGGTGCAAAACGGTATGATGGGTTTCGATGAAATTTGGTACCAACAGTCTGCTCGAAAGTCGGTGGGTGTAAATTGCGTAATTTAGAGAGACAACTCTTACAGAATATTCTTCTTTCTTCTCCAGTTTCTCAGATATATATGGAGTGCGCCTGATAAAAATGGGTAATCTGAATTAATGTATACAGTTAAGCACTCAACAGAAATGATTCAATGTTAATGGACTACATGTTAATTAAGTGACTAACCTCTTTCTCACATACAGAATTTGTTTTTAATAAATTCTCAGTTACTATGTATTAAATGGTTTTAAATATATCAAATTTTTATCAGCACTGTCAAACAAGTTAAACGCATCATTCAATCTCATTCAAAATTTAGGGTAGGTTTTTTATTTAATTTATTTTAGTTAATTATGTCACAATCATATACAAACATTATGTACATATGTAGAATTATAACAATTATGTCTTCATTAAGTATTCTGTCTTGGAATGTCCGGGGCATTATGTCGTCTACGATCAGTTTGTGTGAACTGTTGAACTTAACAAACTATGATCTAGCCGTCATATGTGAGCATAAACTTAAATGTCAAACAATACAATACTTACATACAATAGACAATAACTATTTAAGTGTTCACAGAGCAAGTGACGATTGTGGTGTAGATCACTATGGTAAGTCAGGTGTTGCAATGTTGTTTAAAAGACAGTTAAGTTTCTGCATAAAAGAGGTAGAAGGTATTACAAGTGATAGAATTGTTGGTATAGAACTTCAAACAAGATCACAAGGCTCTGTTTTCATATTCTCCGTATACTTATCTTCAGATAGCTCTATAACAGAATACCGTGATACTTTAAACACAATTAACGATATATATACAACATACCAACAATACGGACAGGTCATTATTGCTGAAGACTTTAACGGCAATTACAGAAGAGGTGATAGAAATAGATGTAATGCTTATAAATCAAATGCTCTAACAGATTTTATTGACAGTAATTATCTTATACCAGTCAATGCAACAAGCCATTGTAAAGGTGAAAATTTCACTTACCTTCCAACAAAGTCCATGATAGACTATATTCTAATTGATAACAAACTGAAAAACTGTATAATTAATTGTGAAATATTCTCTGAAGGAAGTGTACAAATAACATCAGATCACTTACCAGTTTTTCTATCACTCAAATTAGAATATAACGTACATATACTTAAACAGTAATTGTAATATGATTGCTTGGAATAGAGTTACAAGTGAAAATTTGTCACGCTACAGAGAGACTTTAAACAATGCTTTGTGCCCTCTTCTTAGTTATCACTTAGAAACCTATGATGACACTAATGCATTTTATGATCAACTAGTACATTTAATAAATGAATCAGCTAACCATACATTACCAAAGCTAATATATATTCCCACACAAAGCCATTTTGGACTGTCGATGTAAGAGCAGCTCATAAACATGAACGCGAAATGAGAAGAATATGGGTTTGTGAAGGTAGATCTAGAGGCCGACAACACCAGTCGTATAGCAACTACAAAGATGCCAAGAGACAATTCAGGAATACACTTCAAAATGCCTGCGATTCTTATTTACAACGAACATATCAAGATATTGATGACGCAGCAGGGTGTGATATACGGCTATTCATGAAACTTGTCAGCAAGCAACGCCCGCGGAAGAATAAGGTATACCCTGAAATAGTATATAAAGACCAAATGTATAAAGATCCTGTTGGTGTAGCTGAGGCGTTTTCACGCTACTACAGTGATGTTTTTAAACCAAAAAATGATAAAAATTTTAACAATGACAATGTTATTAGAGTGGAAAGTGAATACAGCCGTTTATGTGAGTTATACGAAAACTCATTGGAAATCTTCCCCAAAATTACAGATTCCGAGATAAGCGGACTTATAAAGAAACTTAAATTTAGGAAAGCACCTGGTTGTGATAAGATACAAAATGAACATATCATTTATGGTGGTCACATCATGAGTGAGGTTATTGTCAAACTTTTTAATGCACTTTTGCGAACGGGCCGTGTACCGACAATATGGAAACAGAGCCTTGTTATACCAATATTTAAAGGTGGTAGTAAAAGTAAAACTTCGCCAGATAGCTATAGACCCGTCTCATTGTTATGTAGCCTTTGTAAATTGTTTGAAATGCTAATAATGAAAAGAATACATGCCCTTGAAATAGATGATATCTTTCTGAATAAGCAACAGCAGGGATTTCAAAAAGGTCTCTCGTGTATTACTGCTTCATTTGTACTGCAAGAGTCCATATGTCACAATTTAGAGTTAGGTAGCAAAGTGTTTACCGCATTTCTAGATGCAACTAAAGCATTTGATACGGTGTGGCATAAGGGTCTGTTACTAAAACTTGGTTCCTTGGGCATCGGTAATAAGTTATGAAACTTCTACAGTAACATATCAAGTGCTGTCTTTGTAAATAATATCCAACTGATTGGTTCCTGGTTAGACAAGGCGTGAGACAAGGGGTGTTATGTCATCGTTCCTTTATTTAGTATATATAAATGATCTGTTAATACGACTTAAAAACTGTAAATCCTCACTACAAGTAAACAAGATTAAATGTGGAAATCCCGGTTATGCAGACGACATTGCTTGTTTAACTCCAGATGGACTACAATTTATGTTGGACATTGTATACGAATACTCATGTGAATGGCGATTTCAATTCAATTCACAGAAATCAACAATACTTATTTATAGTTTAAATAAGAAAAAGACTTCATCTCTATACAATGATTGGAAAAATCGAAGACAATAGTCCTGCCTATCAGCAATTCACAAATGCATTTAGGAATTCTACAGTCTTCTTCAATGAAATCTAATGACAGAACTCAACAAGCATGTGTAAAAGGTAGAAAATCATACTTTGCAATCAACTTTATGTCACAAGTGAATACGCTTATATCTGTAGACCTGTATCGTAAAGTCATTATCCCATCTATATTATACGGTTGTGAATTATGGAATACATTAACTGTTCTAGAGAAAGATTTGCTTGAACGTTTCTAAAGTTTTATCACAAAGACAATTCAAAGATTCCCTACAAAAACTAGAACAGATATGGGCCGAAAGTATGTTAGGTTTAATTCCTCTTAAAGCAGAAATAGAAAAAAAGGAAACTCTTATTCTTTAATAGACTGTGTCACTTAGAAGATAATCTTATCTGTAAACAAATTTTTAATGAACGCATAAGAAACTTTTCAAATTATCGTACAGAAAACCAACTTGGGTTTATACCAGATGTGTTTAATATAATGACAAAATACAGTGTTACAAATCGACGGGGTTGTCGTCTCTGTGTAACATTATAACTTAAAGGCGTGGTATTTTAAATGGTAACTTTTATTCGGGTGGTAAAACAAA